>JAIRCJ010000117.1:338608-585114 GCA_020883675.1 Bruguiera gymnorhiza | reverse complement strand
GCACAACATGGGTTAGTTGATGGGAGAAAGTGAAAGCTATTGAGGGAGTGCCTATACCTACTAGTGTTTTTGAAGGTATGGAGTTTCCACAAGTAGCATCCTTCTATAGGAGGTTTGTGATAAATTCAGCACTATTCTTGCTCCTTTGACTGAATGTATCAAGAAAGTGGTGACTTTAGGTAGAAAGAGGGTTCCCAAAAATAGTTTTGAGCAAATTAAGGGAGAAGATGTGTTCAACAACTATCTTAACTCTTCTTGATTTTTCAAAAACTTTTAAAGTGGAGTGTGATGCTTCGAGAGTGGGATTTGGGGTTGTTTTTATGTAAGATAAATGTCCCATGGTTCTATTTTAGTGAGAGGTTAGGGGCAACAATCCTAAATTATTCAATATATGAGAAGGAGTTCTGTGCACTAATTCAAGTTTTAGAGAGTTATCAGCACTACTCGTTGCCCAGGGAGTTTGTTGTACACACTAATTATGAATCCTTGAAGCATTTCAAGGGACAAGCAAACTAAATTGAAGGCATGCTAAATGGGTGGAGTTCTTGGAGGCCTTTCCATATGTCATCAAGTATAAAAAGGGGAAATGTAAATGTAGTCAAAGAGGTATGCTTCAATCTCATTATTGAATGCTAAGTTAATGGGTTTTAAATTATTAATGAGTCAACTATTTGGATGATCTAAAGTTTGCTTCTATTTAGTTGGCTTCTGAGAAAGGGGGGCAGTTCATGGCTTTATAGGCTAAAGGGTGCTTGTTTAGATTTGGAGGCTTTGTATTCCTAAGGAATCCTATTAGGAAACTTTTAGTAAGGGAGGGGCATGGTGGAAGTTTAACTAGACACAGTGAAAAAAGACTTTAGAGCTGGTTAAAGAGCATTTTCATTGGTTAGGGATTATTAGAGATGTATATCATGTGATAGAGAGGTGCATGGTTGGTCAGAAGACAAATAGTGAAGAGGTTGCTCTTGGGTTGTATATGTCATTAAAGAGCATTTTTATTGGTTAGGGATTATTAGAGATGTATATCATGTGATAGAGAGGTGGATGGTTGGTAAGAAGACAAATAGCAAAGAGGTTGCTCTGGGGTTGTATATGTCATTACCTATTCTAGACCAGCCTTGGGTTGATGTATGGATTTTGTTCATGGGTTGCTAAGAGCACAAAAAGGGAAGGATTCAATTATGGTGATTGTTAATAGGTTCTTAATGATGTCTCACTTTGTACCTTATCACAAAACTGATAAGGTGGTAGATTAGTTCTTTCAAGAAATTGTGAGATTACATAGAATACCAAAGAGTATGGTGTCTGATCTAGTATGCCAAGTTCTTGAGTTACTTTTGAAAAACCTTGTAGAAGAAGCTTAGCACAAGGCTGCTCTTTAGCACAGCATGTCATCCACAAACATATGGGCAGACTAAAGTGGTAGATGGTACACTTTCTTTATTTCTTAGAACTATTTTTAATAAGAATTAGAAGAATTGGGATGATTGCTTGGCTTTTGTTGAATATAATGTATCAGCCATTCAATATGAGGGATCTATTGCCTTACTCAGAGGACAGTGAGGTGTTGGATTTGAAGGCAAATCCTATTCAACAGGGGGAAGGATGATGTGCTCCATAGTTATAGGGGCTGCCTAAGATCATGTGGTTCATAGTTTCTTCTTGTTTGTAGTGAATTTCTTATCAAACAAGTGGCTACAAGTTTTTCTTTCTATTTCGTTTCTTTTCATTGAGTCATAAACTGCCTTAGACAAAACAATCATAACTTGA
Source organism: Bruguiera gymnorhiza (assembly GCA_020883675.1). Classification (NCBI taxonomy): domain Eukaryota; kingdom Viridiplantae; phylum Streptophyta; class Magnoliopsida; order Malpighiales; family Rhizophoraceae; genus Bruguiera; species Bruguiera gymnorhiza. Next base: position 583,344 of record JAIRCJ010000117.1, on the reverse strand, counting down.
AACTTCCCTAAACATAAACAATCAGTCTCTAATTCTTTGACCTATCAACTCCACTACTAAAAAAGAACTTTTAGTTGTTGGTTTTACTTTATAAAATTTTGTTCTTATTTACTTAGCTCTAAAGTGATTGTTTATCCTAACCATGTTGCTTTACGGTATTTATTATCAAAGAAAGATGCCAAGCCAAGGTTGACTTGATGGATTCTTCTACTGCAGATTTTGATTTAGAGATCAAAGACAAGAAAGCTATGGAGAACCTAGCTGCAGATCATCTAAGTCATATGGTTAAGGAAGAGGATACAATTCCTTTACAAGAACTCTTTCCAGATGAACAAATGCTTGCAATTAAGGCAAATGCCCTTTGCTATTTAAATATCAACTACTTGACCACAAGGACTTTTCCAAATCACTTGAAGAAATCTCAAAAGGAGAAGAAGATCAAGAGTGCTGCAAAAAACTATGTACAGGATGTGTCCTACTTGTGGAAGCAATGCTCATATCAGGTGATAAGAAGGTGTGTACTAGAAGCTGTGTCTATTTAATTCTCACCTTTTATTATTTTTATGCTTGTGGAGGACGCTTTGGATAGAAAAGAATAGCAAGAAAGCTAGCTGGATATGGTTTCTTTTAGCCATCACTGTTTCATGATTCTTACAGGTTATCAAAAGCTGTGCACATTGTCAAAGGACAAGTCTTCTAGAGATCAAATGCCATAAACTCCCATGCTAGTTCATGAAATTTTATTGTGTTTGGGGCACTGATTTCATGGGTCTTTTTCCTTTTCTTTTCGTAGTGAATATATTCATTACTAGTTCTTGTTATTAGATGTGTTTCCAAGAGGGTGGAAGCTAAAGCCACTAGGACTGATGATCTTAAAGTTGTAAGTTACAGATTTTGTCAAGTGTCACATTTTCGTTAAGTATGAACACCAAGAGCTTTGATCAGTTATAAAGGCACACATTTTTGCAAACAAATGGTAGAGGCTTTGTTGATGGAATATCATGTCACTAACAAGGTGTCAACTGCATATTATCCACAAATAAGTGGACAAGCCAAGGTGTCGAAACAGGAAATTAAGAGTAGTCTTGAGAAGACATTGAATCTAAGTAGAAAGGATTGGAGCATGTGGCTTGAGGATGTGCTGTTGGCCTATGTATAACATATAAGGCACTGATTGGCATGTCATCCCATCATTTGGTGTTTAGCAACTAGAGTACAAGGCATATTGGGCTATCAAACAATGCAATATGAAGATGAATGAAGTACGTGGACATAGGAAATTGCAATTGCAAGAGCTTGCAGAAATTCACAGTGATGCCTATGAGAACTCCAAGATTTACAAGGAAAGAACAAAAGTCATTCATGACAAGATGATCTCTAAGATGACTTCTGTTGTTTGTCAAAAGGTTATTGTCTATCATTCAAGATTAAAGTTGTTTTTCAGTAAGTTGCACTCTTGTTGGATTGATTCTTTCGACACTAATGTCTTTCTACATGGTGAAGTTGCAATTCAAAGTGTAGAAGCAAATTCAAAGTGAATGACCAAAGGTTAAAAGCTTCTTATGAAGGGTTCAAAGTGAGGGAGATAGAGCTAGAAGACCATATTTGTACCTCATGACATGCTTTGGAGTCGAACTAATTGCATTAAGCAAATGAACTTGGGAGACAACCCAAGAATTAGATTTGCTTTTCTCTTCCCTTCCATTTTATTTTTGTTTTCATGTGTGATTTTGTGTTTTTGTTTTCTTTATTCTTCTACACATTTAAATCTTACATTCGGACAATGTAAGGTTCTAGTTTAGGGGAAGGGAAATTTTCCGTTTTTCAATTTTGTTCAATCTTTTATCTTTATTTTTCAAAACAACTTATGCTTGATTGGGCTATTGTGAATCTATTGTTTAGTTTCATCAAATTTCTCTTTTGTTCTTGCATGATAATGCAAGTGAATGACATCTTTCATTCAAAATAATGTCTGATTGTATTTTGTACAAAGAGGTTTATTATAGTACTGACAAGCTTAACTACTTTTTGGCTAGTGTTTGCTTTTTTGCTTTTGTAAGAATTTGGTGATGTTTTTCTTGAAGAACTAAGTTATTTTCCACCTTTGAGGGGAATAAAATATCAAATTGAATTCATCCTTAATGCAACAATTTCAAATTGACTGGGCTATATAAGTAATCCTCAAGAGACAAAAGACTTCAAAAACAAGTTAAGGAGCATATAACAAAGGGATATGTGAGAGAGAGTATGAGTCCATGGGTAATTCCAATTTTTTATATGCCCAAGAAGGATGGGACTTGAAGGATGTGCATTGATTATAGAGTAGTCTTTAAAATCATTGAAAGGTGATCAATTGCCTACTTCAATGAAAGTTAAGTAGAGTAGCTCTAAATTATCTCAGTTATGATAAGGAAATATATGCAATGGCACAAACTTTGGAGGCATGGCAACATTATCTTTAGCCCAAGTAATTTGTCATTCATACTGACCACAAATCCTTGAAATACTTGAAGGGATAATGATTTTAGAATTGTTATTTTAGACTATAAATAGGCTTGAATTCATTGTTAAAAGACAAACAATTATGTGAATTAAAAATTTAGAATTTTCTCTTTCAATTCTTTTAAGAACTAAAGAACTTATCAAGAACTAACTCTTCTTGTGGTGTTCAACTCAACTTATCACTTCAAAATTTGTTCTTTTCTAGAGTGTGGCATTGATATTCTTCTTTATACATTAGGTTTATGTTCCTTTAAACATTGGGTCTAAGGTTTGCATGATTGAAGTCTGATTTTCCTTTCATGGGTTCTTGTTTGGTTCCTTATGTGTGTTGGATCCCTAAGCCATATCTTTAGGGGTTCACATTTGATGAGAACCTTATAGATGATGGGTGGAAGGCTTTAAAGGATGCAAGAGGTCCATTGAATATTCCAGAAGGCCCAATAACATAAGCTATAGCCAAAAAGATGAAAGAAGCACTTTATTGGCTAATTAAGGACATTTAGGCCAACCTAGCTACAAATGGTGCGAATTCAAGCTTGGAAGAGAGTCAAGGCCTTAGTAATATGATTGAAGTACTTAATGGGTCAGGACTAAATAATAGCATTCACTTCTAAATAGTAGTTTATATCCTAAATAAGTGACTATATAAAAGTGAGTTTTTTATGTAAGAATTTGTCTTAGATAGGAATTCCACCTAAATAAGGATTTGTTCCAAAAAGGAATTTATGCCTCTTTAAGATTGCTATGTTAGCCTATAAATAGGCACCTCCTTATAAGTTTTAAAATATCAGACAACTTTGAGAGAAATAAAAAGCAAGGGTTTTTTCCTTCGATTCTTTTAAGAACTAAAAAACTTATAAAGAAGTACCTCTTCTTGTGGCATTTAACTCGACTTATTACTCCTAATTCCTTTCTTTTCTGAAGTGTGACATCCATACCCTTTTTAAATACCATAGGTTTATGTTCCTTTCAATGTTAGGCCTGGGGTTTGTGTTATTACAGTTTGATTTAGCTTTCCTAGATATCTTTTGATTCCTTGTGTGAGTTGCATCCCTAAACCACATCTTTTTGGAGTTTTCCACATCAATTGGTATTAAAGCTTGACTGTAAATCAGGTTGGATCAACTACTTCTTCAACTTACTACCTTGTGATTTATTTATTTGTATTTAGTTTGCCTATTAAGAACATTATCATTCAAATTTGCTAATCTGTCCATTTGCAACCCTTTTCACTGTGCTTGTTTGTTTAAGATCATGAATATCAAAAAAATGTGCTAATTTCAATTCCAATTGTTGTCTCTAAGTATTCTGATATTGTTTTGTGTTAAGCAAACAAAGAAAAAAGAAAAAAAAAAGAGGAACCAAAGAAAAAAAAGCCATCAAATTTAAGTTATTGATAAAGTTCAATAGTTTGGTCATATTGGCCATAATAATAATATAGTTTTCTTACTTAACTTTAATTTTGCCATTTATTTTCTTGTTATGTCATCCAAGTTTGTCCTCTAGGTTTAACCCCCTATCCTAATTTTTGTGAGTATAGTTCATTAAATTCGTTTGCCTTGATATCCTTTTTCGTTTTTTTGACTCCTTATTCTCCAATTTGTTTAATTCTATGTCATTTATCTTATTTTATTCAAAATCAATCCTCTTCATTTAGTTTGTTTAGTTCTTTAAAGAGCTGAAAGGGGAAATTTGAGTGGTAAAAGGCAAGAGTGCAAATTCATATTAAGAAAAAGCCATAAAAAGCATAAACACAAGAGAGTGTGACACCTCTTCTTTTGAGTGAAACACTTGAGGGAGTGTTATGTGAGGTATCCTAGTCATTTTGTGCAAAAATAATACTATGACTTCCATAGACAAAGGTGTAATTCAAGAGGGCATTAATGATGTGTCCTTCATGATCAAAGCTATACAACAATAATTTGAGTGCATGAATACCATATTTGATGATATGAGGGAGAGGATAGAGGAGCAAGCTAATACAATAGTAGAGTTGCAATGAAGGCATGGGGAATATTAGGCTCCTAAAGCAATAAGGCAATTAAGACGTGCCTATGACCATAAAGATGATGAATTTGACAATCAAACTACTATGGTTAGAATTACTAATAATAAAAGGGATTAGAGATATTTTGGGAGGCAAGACACCTATGACCATGATTTTGGCAATATTAAAATGACAATTCCTTCATTCCAAGGTAAGATTGATCCTAATGCGTATCTAGAATGGGATAAGAAGTTTGAATTGGCTTTTGACTATGACAACTATTCCAAGGAGAAAAATGTAATGCTTGTTGCCATAGAATTTACTAATTATACTATTATTTGGTGGGATCAACTTGTTTTGACTAGGAGAAGGAATCGTGAGTGGCCTATTGATACATGGGAGGAGATGAAGGCTATCATAAGGAGGAGGTTTGTCCCTAATCAATATTACAAGGAGTTGTAGCAAAGGCTGCAAGGGCTCACTCAAGGCACCAAAAGTGTGGAGGACTACTCTAAGGAGATGGAGATTGCCATAATTAGGGCGAATGTAGAAGAAGATAGAGAGGCAACCATGACTTAATTTTTACAAGGGCTAAATAGAGATATAGTCAATGTGGTTGAATTGCAGCACTATGTGTAATTAGAAGACATGGTGCACATGACAATGAAAGTTGAAAGACAACTTAAACGAAAGGGTTCCACATGGTTTAGGTAGAATTTAGGTTCTACCTCATCTTGGAAGCCGAATTAGAGTAAAATAGACGAGAATGCCAATTACAAGTCCAAAGCCAAGCTATCCAAGTGCTAGAATGAGGCAGGTGATTCTAACCCCTAATCAAATAGAAATAGCAATGTTAAATGTTCTAAGTGTTTAGGCAAGGGTCACATTGCATCTCAATGTCCAAATAAGCATGCAATGATCATGAGAGGTAATGGTGATGTTGAAATTGCAAGTGAATTAAATGATGATTTTGTGCCATCATTAAAGGGTGAAAGTGATGGAGAGGAGTATCTAGTTAATGGAGTAGCTTTCATCATAATGTGAGCATTGAATATGTAAGTAAAGGAAGAAAATAAGGTGTAACGAGATTAGATCTTTAAGACAAGGTGTCTCATCAATGATAAAGTATTTAATATGATTATCTATGGTGGGACTTACACTAATGTTGCTAGCACAACTATGGTTGAAAAGCTGAATTTACCAGCTATAAAGCATCCTAAGCCATATAAGATTCAATGGTTGAATGAGAGTGGTGAAGTCAAGGTAAATAAGCAAGTACTCATGTCATTTTCTATTAGAAGGTACTGTAATAAAGTTTTATATGATGTTATACGTATGCATGCGAGTCATATTCTATTAAGAAAGCCATGGCAGTTTGACAAGCAAGTTATGCATGATGACTTCAAGAATTAATATTCCTTTGTAATGAATGAAAAACCCATCACTCTTGTACCATTATCACCTTAACAAGCTTATGAGGATCAATTAAGAATAAAAAATGAGTCTGATTGGAAAAGAGAGATTGAAAAAGAGAAAAGAGAGGAGAAAATGTGAGAACACAAGAGAGAGAGAGAGAATAGGAAAATAGAAAGTTTCTACCCAAAAGAAAGTGATGTCAAAAGTGCATTTTATGCTAAATCCCCTATAATCATACTTTTGCACAAAGAGGTTTATTTTAACACTAACAAGTTTTACCTATCTTTGCCTCGTGTTGTTATTTTCTCTTTTGCAAGAATTTGAAGATATATTCCTTGATGATGTCCCAAATGGATTGCCACCTAAAAGAGGAATTAAGTATCAAATTGATTTTATCCTTAGTGCATCCATCTCAAGTCGCCCAACATATAAGAGTAATACTAAGGAGACAAAGGAGCTTCAAAGCCAGGTTAAGGAACTTATTTCGAAGGGATATGCGAGGGAAAGCATGAGTTCTTGTGCGTTTCTTGTCCTACTTGTACCCAAGAAAGATGGAACTTGGAGGATGTGTGTTGACTGTTGAGCGATCAACAAAATCATTGTAAAGTATTATTATCCCATAACTAGGTTAAATGACATGTTGGATGAATTTCATGGTTCATATGTCTTTTATAAAATTGATTTGAAAAGTGGATATCACCATATTAGGATGAGAGAGGGAGATAAGTGAAAAATAGCTTTCAAAACTAACTATGGTTTGTATGAATGACTTGTTATGTCATTTGGTCTCACTAATGCACCAAGCACTTTTATGTGACTAATGAATCATGTTTTGCATCCATTCATTGGTAAATTTGTGGTTGTGTATTTTAATAATATTTTTGGTTTACAGTAAAAACCTAGAAAAGCATATTGATCATTTACGTTCTATTTTAATTATTTTATGTTTTGAGAAATTGTATGCTAACTTGAAGAAATGTTCCTTTTGTACTAATCAAATCACATTTCTTGGTTATGTTTTGAGTGCTAAAGGTATTAAGGTTAACAAGGAAAAAGTTAGGGCAGTTTGTGATTGGACAACACCTAAGTCAATTAGTGATGTCCGTAGCTTTCATGGTTTGGCTAGTTTCTATAAATACTTTCTTAGGGACTTTAGCACCATTAACTGAGGTTATCAAAAAGAATATGAGTTTTAGTGGGGTAGTGATCAAAACAAGACTTTTAATTGCATTAAGGAAAAATTAAGTTCTACATCCTTACTTGCCTTACCTAACTTTGCAAAAACTTTTGAGATTAAGTGTGATGCTTCAGGGATTTGCATTGGAGCTATTTTGATGTAGGAAAGGCACCTAATTGCCTATTTTAGTGAAAAGCTAAGTGGAGCAAGTATCAATTATCTTACTTATGATAAAGAGATGTATGCATTGGTACAGATTTTAAAGACATGGCAACATTACCTTTGGCCCATGGAGTTTGTCATCCATACCAACCATGAATCCTTGAATCACTTGAAGGGACAAGAAAAGTTGAACAAAAGACATGTTAAGTGCATCAAATTCATTAAGACCTTTCCCTACATAATCAAATATAAACAAGGTAAGGAAAATGTGGTAGTTAATGCATTATCTTAAAAGTATCCAAAATAAAAGCAATGGACTCAATTGTATAAAATACACTTTAGTGGATGACTAACATTATATAAATCATGTCAAATTGCATTGTGATAATGAAGACAATTAAAAAAATTACAAAATTTAATTTTAGCTGAGTATTCACGAAGAATTTTTCCCTATAAGACTTTAAAATTCTGAAAATTAAAACAATGCAATGTTTTTATTTTTAAAAATTTCTTAATACCATTGCATTTTGAATGGTGAGACAAACGTATTATTTGAATTTATTAATTGAACGCAAATAAAAGTGATGGACTCAATTCTACAAAATACACTTTAGTGGATGACTATTATAAATTCCAATCCCAAGTTTCAACGTTGGGTCAACCATATAACTCTACAACGTAGTGGGCTAATATCTTATTAGAGTCCATTGCATTCCCTTTTATTTCATTAACACATTTGTGTACTAAAATTATATAAATCATGTCAAATTGCATTGTGGTAATGAAGACAATTAAACAAATTACAAAATTTAAATTCACTAGAGTTTTAACAAGGAATTTCTCCTTGTAAGACTTTAAAATTATAAAAATTAAAATAATGCAATGCTTTTATTTTTTAAATAATTTTGAATTTCATTGCATTTTCAATGGTGAGATAAACCAAATACTTGAATACGTCAATTCACCAAAATAAAAGCAATGGACTAAAATGTATAAAATACACTTTAGGCGATGACTATTATAAATTGCAATCTTAAACTTCAATGTTGGGTCCATCATATAGCTCTAGGAAATGACTATTATGAATTGCAATCTTAAGCTTCAATGTTTGTATACTAAAATTATATAAATCATGTCAAATTGCATTGTGGTAATGGAGACAATTAAAAAAATTACAAAATTTAAATTTACTTGAGTATTAATGAAGAATTTCTCCCTATAAAACTGTAAAATTATAACAATTAAAATAATACAAGGTTTTTATTTTTTAAATAATTTTGAATCCAATTGCATTTTCAATATTGAGACAAACCTAATATTTGAATATATTAATTCACCAAAATAGAAGTAATGGACTCAATTGTATAAAATACAATTTGGTGGATAACTATTATAAATTCCTACCCCGAGTTTCAATGTTGGGTCAAGCATACAACTTTAGAGCATAATAGAGTCCTTTGCATTCGCTTATATTTAATTAACATATTTGTAGAGAAAAATTATATAAATTATATCAAATTGCATTGTGGTAATGGAGACAATTAAAAAAATTACTAAATTTAAATTCACTAAACTATTAACAAAGAATTTCTCTCTATAAGACTTTAAAATTATAAAAATTAAAATACTACAATATTTTTATTTTTTAAATAATTTTGAATTCTATTGCATTTTCAATAGTGATATAAACCTAATATTTGAATATGTTAATTCCACAAAATAAAAGCAATGGACTCAATTCTATAAAATACACTTTAGTGGATGACTATTATAAATTGTCATGCCAAGATTTAATGTTGGGTAAAGCATATATCTCTACAGCGTACTACGGTAACTTCTTATTAGAGTCCATTGCATTCCCTTTATTTGATTAACATGTTTGTATACTAAAATTATATAAATTGTGCCAAATTACATTGTGGTAATGGACTTTAAAATTCTCAAAATTAAAATAATGCAATGCTTTTATTTTTCAAATAATTTATAATACAATTGCAATTTCAACGGTGAGATAAATTTAATATTTGAATATGTTAATTTAACGAAAGAAAAGTAATGGACTAAAAATGTATAAAATAAACTTTAAGGGATGACAATTTTAAATTGCAATCTCAAACTTCAAATTTGGGTCCAGCATATAGCTCTAGAGCATAGTGGACTAACTTCTTATTGAAGTCCATTGCATTTGCTTTTGTTTAATTAACATGTTTGTATACTAAAATTATATAAATCATGTCAAATTGCATTATGGTAATGAAGACAATTAAACAAATTACAAAATTTAAATTCACTTGAGTAATAATGAAGAATTTCTCCCTGTAACACTTTAAAATTATAAGAATTAAAATAATGCAATATTTTTAATTTTTAAATAATTTTGAAAGCAATTGCATTTTCAATAGTCAGATAAACCTAATATTTGAATATGTTAATTCACCAAAATAAAAGCAATGGACTCAATTCTATAAAATAAACTTTAGGGGATGATTATGATAAATTCCAATCTCAAACTTCAATGATAGGTCAAGTATATATCTCTATACTGTAATGGGCTAACTTCTTACTAGTGTCCATTGCATTCACTTTTGCTTAATTAACATATTTGTATACTAAAATTATATAAACCATGTCAAATTGCACTATGGAAATGGGGACAATTAAAAAAATTACAAAATTTAAATTCACTTGAGTAATAACGAAGAATTTCTCCCTATAAGACATTAAAATTATAAAAATTAAAATAATGCAATGTTTTTATTTTCTAAATAATTTTGAATTCCATTGCAATTCCAACGATGAGATAAATTTAATATTTGAATATGTTACTTTAACAAAATAAAAGCTATGAACTAAAATGTATAAAATAAACTTTAGAGGATGACTATTATAAATTTCAATCTCAAGTTTCAATGTTGGTTCCAACATATAGCTCTAGAGCATAGTGGACTAACTTTTTATTAGAGTCCATTACATTCGCTTTTGTTTAATTAACATATTTATATACTAAAATTATATAAATCTTGTCAAATTGCATTGTGGCAATGGAGACAATTAAAAAAGTTATAAAATTTAAATTTACTTAAGTATTAACGAAGAATTTCTACTTGTAAGACTTTAAAATTCTAACAATTAAAACAATGCAAGGTTTTTATTTTTTTATATAATTTTGAATCCAATTGCATTTTCAATAGTGAAATAAACATAATATTTGAATATGTTAATTCACCAAAATAAAAGCAATAGACTCAATTGTACAAAATACACTTTAGTGGATGACTATTATAAATTCCAATCCCAAGTTTCAATGTTGGGTCAACCATATAACTCTACAACATAGTGGGCTAACGTCTTATTAGAGTCTATTGCATTGGCTTTTATTTAATTAACACGTTTGTATACTAAAATTATATAAATCATGTCAAATTGCATTATGGTAATGAAGACAATTAAAAAAAATTACAAAATTGAAATGCACTTGAGTATTACCGAAGAATTTCTCCCTGTAAGACTTTAAAATTACAAAAATTAAAACAATGCAATGTTTTTATTTTTTAAATAATTTTGAATCCAATTGCATTTTCAATAGTGAGATAAACCTAATATTTGAATATGTTAATTAACCAAAATAAAAGCAATGGACTCAATGGTATAAAATACACTTTGGTGGATGACTATTATAAATTCTCATCCTAAATTTCAATGTTGGGTCAAGCATATAACTTTACAGCATTGTGGGCTAACTTCTTACTAGAGTCCATTGCATTTACTTTTATTTAATTAACATGTTTGTATACTAAAATTATATAAATCATGTCAAATTATATTGTGGTAATGCAAACAATTAAAAAAATTTCAAAATTTAAATTCACTAGATTATTAACAAAGAATTTCTCCCTTTAAGACTTTAAAATTCTAAAATTTAAAATAATGCAATGTTTTTACTTTTTAAAGAATTTTGAATGCCATTGCATTTTCAACGGTGAGATAAACCTAATATTTGGATATGTTATTTCACCAAAATAAAAGCAATGGACATAATTGTATAAAATACACTTTAATGGATGACTATTATAAATTTCAATCTTAAGCTTCAATGTTAGGTCAACCAAATAACTTTACAACATAGTGGGCTAACATCTTATTTGAGTCCATTGCATTCACTTTTATTTAATTAACATGTTTGTATACTAAAATTATATAAATCATGTCAAGTTGCATTGTGATAATGGAGACAATTAAAAAAATTACAAAATTTAATTTTAGCTGAGTATTCACGAAGAATTTCTCCTTATAAGACTTTAAAATTCTGAAAATTAAAACAATACAATGTTTTTATTTTTAAAAATTTCTTAATACCATTGCGTTTTGAATGGTGAGACAAACGTATTATTTGAATTTATTAATTGAATGCAAATAAAAGTAATGGACTTAATTGTATAAAATACACTTTAGTGGATGGCTATTATAAATTTCAATCCCAAGCTTCAATGTTGGGTCAACCAAATAACTTTACAACGTAGTGGGCTAACTTTTTATTTGAGTCCATTGCATTTACTTTTATTTAATTAACATGTTTGTATACTAACATTATATAAATCATGTCAAATTGCATTGTGATAATGGAGACAATTAAAAAAATTACAAAATTTAATTTTAGCAAAGTATTCACGAAGAATTTCTCCCTATAAGTCTTTAAAATTCTGAAAATTAAAATAATGCAATGTTTTTATTTTTAAAAATTTCTTAATACCATTGCATTTTGAATGGTGAGACAAACTTATTTTTTGAATTTATTAATTGAACACAAATAAAAGTAATGGACTCAATTCTACAAAATACACTTTAGTGGATGACTATTATAAATTCAAATCTCAAGCTGCAACGTTGTGTCAACCATATAACTCTACAACGTAGTGGGCTAATGTCTTATTAGAGTCCATTGCATTGGCTTTTATTTAATTAACATGTTTGTGTAGTAAAATTATATAAATCATGTCAAATTGCATTGTGGTAATGAAGACAATTAAACAAATTACAAAATTTAAATTCACTTGAGTAATAATGAAGAATTTCTCTCTGTAACACTTTAAAATTATAAGAATTAAAATAATGCAATGTTTTTAATTTTTAAATAATTTTGAAAGCAATTGCATTTTCAATAGTGAGATAAACCTAATATTTGAATATGTTAATTCACCAAAATAAAAGCAATGGACTCAATTCTATAAAATAAACTTTAAGGGATGATTATGATAAATTCCAATCTCAAGCTTCAATGCTAGGTCAAACATATATCTCTATAGCGTAATGAGCTAACTTCTTATTAGTGTCCATTGCATTCACTTTTGCTTAATTAACATATTTGTATACTAAAATTATATAAACCATGTCAAATTGCACTATGGAAATAAGGACAATTAAATAAATTACAAAATTTAAATTCACTTCAGTAATAACGAAGAACTTATCCCTGTAAGACATTAAAATTATAAAAATTAAAATAATGCAATGTTTTTATTTTCTAAATAATTTTGAATTCCATTGCAATTTCAACAGTGAGATAAATTTAATATTTGAATATATTAATTTACCAAAATAAAAGCAATGGATGAAAATGTATAAAATAAACTTTAAGGGATGACTATTATAAATTGCAATCTCAAACTTCAATGTTGCGTCCGACATATAGCTTTAGAGCGTAGTGGACTAACTTCTTATTAGGGTCCATTGCATTCGCTTTTGTATGATTAACATATTTGTATACTAAAATTATATAAATCATGTCAAAATGCATTGAGTAAATGGGGACAATTAAAAAAATTACAAAATTTAAATTCACTTGAGTAATAACAAAGAATTTTTCCCTATAATACTCTAAGATTCTAAGAATTAAAATAATGCAATGTTTTTATTTTTTAAATAATTTGAATTCCATTGCATTTTCAACGATGAGATAAATTTAATATTTGAATATGTTAATTCACCAAAATAAAAGCAATGGACTTAATTCTATAAAATAAACATTAGGGGGTTGACTATGATAAATTCCAATCGCAAACTTCAATGTTGGGTCAAGCATATAGCTCTAAAGCGTAATGGGCTAACTTCTTTTAGTGTCCATTGCATTTGTTGTCATTTAATTAACATATTTGTATACTAAAATTATATAAACCATGTCAAATTGCATTGTGGAAATGAGGGCAATTAAAAAAATTACAAAATTTAAATTGAATTGAGTAATAACGAAGAATTTCTCCCTGTAAGACATTCAAATTCTAACAATTAAAATAATGCAATACTTTTATGTTTTAAATAATTTTGAATTCCATTGCATTTTCAACGGTGAGATAAATTTAATATTTGAATATGCTAATTTACAAAAATAAAAGCAATGGACGAAAATGTATAAAATAAACATTAAGGGATGACTATTATAAATTGCAATCTCAAACTTAAATGTTAGGTCCGACATATAGCTCTAGAGCATAATGGACTAACTTCTTATTAGGATCCATTGCATTTGTTATTGTGTGATTAACATATTTGTATACTAAAATTATATAAATCATGTCAAATTGTATTGTGGAAATGGGGACAATTAAAAAAATTATAAAATTTAAATTCAATTGAGTAATAATGAAGAATTTCTCCCTGTAAGGTATTCAAATTCTAACAATTAAAATAATGCAATACTTTTATTTTTTAGAAAATTTTTAAAGCAATTGCATTTTCAATAGTGAGATAAACCTAATATTTGAATATGTTAATTCACCAAAATAAAAACAATGGACTCAATTCTATAAAATACAATTTAGTGGATGAGTATTATAAATTCCCATCCCAAGCTTCATTGTTCGGTCAAGCATATAACTCTAAAGCATAATAGGTCAACTTCGTATTAGAGTCCATTGCATTTGCTTTAATTTCATTAACATGTTTGCATATAAAAATTATAGAAATCTCGCCACAGTGCATTGTCATAATGGAGACAATTAAAAAAATAACAAAATTTAAAATCACTTGAGTATTAACGAAGAATTTCTCCCTCTAAAACTTTAAAACTATAAAAATAAAAATAATTCAATGTTTTTATTTTGTAAATAATTTTGAATTTCATTGCATTTTCAACGGTGAGATAAATTTAATATTTGAATATGTTAATTTACCAAAATAAAAGTAATGGACTAAAGTGTATAAAATAAAATTTAGGGGATGACTATTATAAATTGCAATCTTAAGCATCAAAGTTGTGTCCAACATATAGCTCTATAGCGTAGTGCACTAACTTTTTATTAGAATCTATTACATTCGCTTTTGTTTAATTAACATTTTTGTATACTAAAATTATATAAATCATGTCAAATTCCATTGTGTAAATGGAGACAATTAAAAAAAATTACAAAATTTAAATTCACTTAAGTAATAACGAAGAATTTTTCCCTATAACACTTTAAAATTCTAAAAATTAAAATAATGCAATGTTTTTATTTTTTAAGTAATTTTAAATTCCATTGCATTTTCAACTGTGAGATAAATTTAATATTTGAATATGTTAATTTAACAAAATAAAAGCAATGGATAAAAATGTATAAAATAAACTTTAAGAGATGACTATTACAAATAACAATCTCAAACTTTAACGTTGGGTCTGGTATATAGCCCTAGAGCGTAGTGGACTCAATTCTTAATAGATTCCATTGCATTTGCTTTGTTTAATTACCATTTTTGTATACTAAAATTATATAAATCATGTAAAATTGTATTGTGGAAATAGGGACAATTAAAAAAATAACAAAATTTAAATTCACTTGACTAATAAAAAAGAATTTCTCGCTCTAAGACTTTAAAATTCTAAAAATTAAAATAATGCAATGTTTTTACCTTTTAATGAATTTTGAATTCTATTGCATTTTCAATAGTGAGATAAACCTAATATTTGGATATGTTATTTCACCAAAATAAAAGCAATGAACTAAATTGTATAAAATACACTTTAGTCGATAACTATTATAAATTGCAATATGAAGTTTCAATGTTGGGTTAAGCATATAACTCTAGAGCGTAATGGGCTTACTTTATATTAGTGTCCATTGCATTCCCTTTTATTTGATTAACATGTTTGTATACGAACATTATATAAAATGTGCCAAATTGCATTATGGTAATGGAAACAAATAAAAAAATAACAAAATTTAAATTCACTTGAGTAATAATGAAGAATTTCTCGCTCTAAGACTTTAACATCCTAAAAATTAAAATAATGCAATGTTCTTACTTTTTAAAGACTTTTGAATTCTATTGCATTTTAAATAGTGAGATAAACCTAATATTTGGATATGTTATTTCACCAAAATAAAAGCAATGGACTTAATTGTATAAAATACACTTTAGTCGATGACTATTATAAATTGCAATATGAAGTTTCAATGTTGGGTAAAGCATATAACTCTAGAGCGTAATGGGCTTACTTCGTTTTAGTGTCCATTGCATTCCCTTTTATTTGATTAACATGTTTGTATACGAAAATTATATAAAACATGCCAAATTGCATTGTGGTAATGGAAACAATTAAAAAAATAAAAAAATTTAACTTCACTTGAGTAATAAAGAAGAATTTCTCCCTCTAAGACTTTAAAATTCTAAAAATTAAAATAATGCAATGTTTTTACTTTTTAATGAATTTTGAATTCTATTGCATTTTCTATAGTGAGATAAACCTAATATTTGGATATGTTATTTCACCAAAATGAAAGCAATGGACTCAATTGTATAAAATACACTTTAGTGGATGACTATTATAAATTGCAATCCAAAGTTTCAATCTTGGGTCAAGCATATAACTCTAGAGCGTAATGGGGTTACTTTGTATAAGTGTTCATTGCATTCCATTTTGTTTGATTAACATATTTGTATAAGAAAATTATATAAAATGTGCCAAATTGCATTGTGGTAATGGACACAATTAAAAAATTAACAAAATTTAAATTCACTTGAGTAATAACAAAGAATTTCTCGCTCTAAGACTTTAAAATTCTAAAAATTAAAATAAAGCAATGTTTTTACCTTTTCAAGAATTTTGAATTCTATTGCATTTTCAATAGTGAGATAAACCTAATATTTGGATATGTTATTTCACCAAAATAAAAGCAATGGACTTAATTGTATATAACACACTTTGGTCGATGACTATTATAAATTGCAATATGAAGTTTCAATGTTGGGTTAAGCATATAACTCTAGAGCGTAATGGGCTCATTTCGTATAGGTGTCCATTGCATTCCCTTTTATTTGATTAACATGTTTGTATAGGAAAATTATATAAAACGTGCCAAATTGCATTATGGTAATGGAAACAATTAAAAAAATAACAAAATTTAAATTCACTTGAGTAATAACGAAGAATTTCTCGCTCTAAGACTTTAAAATTCTAAAAATTAAAATAATGCAATGTTTTTACTTTTTAAAGAATTTTGAATTCTATTGCATTTTCAATAGTCAGATAAACCTAATATTTCGATATGTTATTTTACCAAAATGAAAACAATGGACTCAATTGTATAAAATGCACTTTAGTGGACGACTATTATAAATTGCAATCTGAAATTTCAATGTTGGGTCCAGCATATAACTCTAAACCGTAATGCGGTCGCTTTGTATTAGTGTTCATTGCATTCCCTCTAATTTGATTAACATATTGGTATACGAAAATTATATAGAACATGCCAAATTGCATTGTGGTAATGGAACCAATTAAACCAATAACAAAATTTAAATTCACTTGAGTAATAACGAAGAATTTCTCGTTCTAAGACTTTAAAATTTGAAAAATTAAAATAATGCAATGCTTTTACTTTTTAAAGAATTTTGAATTCTGTTGCATTTTCAATAGTGAGATAAACCTAATATTCAGATATGTTATTTCACTAAAATAAAATCAATGAACTTAATTGTATAAAATACTCTTTAGTCGATGACTATTATAAATTACAATAAGAAGTTTCAATGTTAGGTTAAGCATATAACTCTAGAGCATAATGGGCTTACTTCGTATTAGTGTCCATCGCATTCCCTTTTATTTGATTAACATGTTTGTATACGAAAATCATATAAAATGTGCCAAATTGCGTTGTGGTAATGGAAGCAATTAAGAAAATAACAAAATTTAAATTCACTTGAGTAATAAAGAAGAATTTCTCGCTCTAAGACTTTAAAATTCTAAAAATTAAAATAATGCAATGTTTTTACTTTTTAATGAATTTTGAATTTTATTGCATTTTCAATAGTGAGATAAACCTAATATTTGTATATGTTATTTGACCAAAATGAAAGCAATGGACTCAATTGTATAAAATACACTTTAGTGGATGATTATTATAAATTGCAATCCGAAGTTTCAATGTTGGGTCAAGCATATAACTTTAGAGCGTAATGGGCTTACTTTGTATTAGTGTTCATTGCATTCCCTTTTATTTGATTAACATGTTTGTATAAGAAAATTATATAAAACGTGCCAAATTGCATTGTGGTAATGGACACAATTAAAAAATTAAGAAAATTTAAATTCACTTGAGTAATAACGAAGAATTTCTCGCTCTAAGACTTTAAAATTCTAAAAATTAAAATAAAGCAATGTTTTTACCTTTTCAAGAATTTTGAATTCTATTGCATTTTCAATAGTGAGATAAACCTAATATTTGGATATGTTATTTCACCAAAATAAAAGCAATGGACTTAATTGTATATAATACACTTTGGTCGATGACTATTATAAATTGCAATATGCAGTTTCAATGTTGGGTTAAGCATATAACTCTAGAGCGTAATGGGCTCATTTCGTATAGGTGTCCATTGCATTCCCTTTTATTTGATTAACATGTTTGTATAGGAAAATTATATAAAACGTGCCAAATTGCATTATGGTAATGGAAACAATTAAAAAAATAACAAAATTTAAATTCACTTGAGTAATAACGAAGAATTTCTCGCTCTAAGACTTTAAAATTCTAAAAATTAAAATAATGCAATGTTTTTACTTTTTAAAGAATTTTGAATTCTATTGCATTTTCAATAGTCAGATAAACCTAATATTTCGATATGTTATTTTACCAAAATGAAAACAATGGACTCAATTGTATAAAATGCACTTTAGTGGACGACTATTATAAATTGCAATCTGAAATTTCAATGTTGGGTCCAGCATATAACTCTAAACCGTAATGCGATCGCTTTGTATTAGTGTTCATTGCATTCCCTTTTATTTGATTAACATATTGGTATACGAAAATTATATAGAACATGCCAAATTGCATTGTGGTAATGGAACCAATTAAACAAATAACAAAATTTAAATTCACTTGAGTAATAACGAAGAATTTCTCGTTCTAAGACTTTAAAATTTGAAAAATTAAAATAATGCAATGCTTTTACTTTTTAAAGAATTTTGAATTCTGTTGCATTTTCAATAGTGAGATAAACCTAATATTCAGATATGTTATTTCACCAAAATAAAATCAATGGACTTAATTGTATAAAATACACTTTAGTCGATGACTATTATAAATTACAATAAGAAGTTTCAATGTTAGGTTAAGCATATAACTCTAGAGCATAATGGGCTTACTTCGTATTAGTGTCCATCGCATTCCCTTTTATTTGATTAACATGTTTGTATACGAAAATTATATAAAATGTGCCAAATTGCGTTGTGGTAATGGAAGCAATTAAGAAAATAACAAAATTTAAATTCACTTGAGTAATAAAGAAGAATTTCTCGCTCTAAGACTTTAAAATTCTAAAAATTAAAATAATGCAATGTTTTTACTTTTTAATGAATTTTGAATTTTATTGCATTTTCAATAGTGAGATAAACCTAATATTTGTATATGTTATTTGACCAAAATGAAAGCAATGGACTCAATTGTATAAAATACACTTTAGTGGATGATTATTATAAATTGCAATCCGAAGTTTCAATGTTGGGTCAAGCATATAACTTTAGAGCGTAATGGGGTTACTTTGTATTAGTGTTCATTGCATTCCCTTTTATTTGATTAACATGTTTGTATAAGAAAATTATATAAAACGTGCCAAATTGCATTGTGGTAATGGACACAATTAAAAAATTAAGAAAATTTAAATTCACTTGAGTAATAACGAAGAATTTCTCGCTCTAAGACTTTAAAATTCTAAAAATTAAAATAAAGCAATGTTTTTACCTTTCCAAGAATTTTGAATTCTATTGCATTTTCAATAGTGAGATAAACCTAATATTTGGATATGTTATTTCACCAAAATAAAAGCAATGGACTTAATTGTATATAATACACTTTGGTCGATGACTATTATAAATTGCAATATGAAGTTTCAATGTTGGGTTAAGCATATAACTCTAGAGCGTAATGGGCTCATTTCGTATTAGTGTCCATTGCATTCCCTTTTATTTGATTAACATGTTTGTATAGGAAAATTATATAAAACGTGCCAAATTGCATTATGGTAATGGAAACAATTAAAAAAATAACAAAATTTAAATTCACTTGAGTAATAACGAAGAATTTCTCGCTCTAAGACTTTAAAATTCTAAAAATTAAAATAATGCAATGTTTTCACTTTTTAAAGAATTTTGAATTCTATTGCGTTTTCAATAGTCAGATAAACCTAGAGCATAATGGGGTTACTTTGTATTAGTGTTCATTGCATTGCCTTTTATTTGATTATCATGTTTGTATACGAAAATTATATAAAACGTGCCAAATTGCATTGTGGTAATGGAAACAATTAAAAAAATAATAAAATTTAAATTCACTTGAGTATTAACAAAAAATTTCTCCCCCTAAAGCTTTCAAATTATAAAAATTAAAATAATACAATATTTTTATCTTTTAAGTAATTTTAAATTCCATTGCATTTTCAACTATGAGATAAATTTAATATTTGAATATGTTAATTTACCAAAATAAAAGCAATGAAGTAAAATGTATAAAATAAACTTTAGGGGATGACCATTATAAATTTCAATCTCAAGTTTGAATGTTGGATCTAGCATATATGTTTAAAGCGTAATGAGCTAACTTTTTATTAGTGTCCATTGTATTTGCTTCTGTTTAATTAACTTTTTTGTATACTAAAATTATATATATCATGTCAAATTGCGTTGTGTTAATGGGGACAATTTAAAAAATTATAAAATTTAAATTCACTTAAGTAATAACGAAGAATTTCCCCCCATTACACTTTAAAATTCTAAGAATTAAAATAATGCAATGTTTTTATTTTTTAAATAATTTTGAAAGCAATTGTCTTTTCAATTGTGTGATAAACCTAATATTTGATTATGTTAATTCACCAAAATAAAAGCAATGGACTCAATCCTATAAAATTAACTTTAAGGGATGACTATAACAAATTCCAATGGCAAGCTTCAATGTTGGATCAAGCTTATAGCTCTAGAGCGTAATGGGCTAATTTCTTATTAGTGTCCATTGCATTTGCTTTTGTTTAATCAACATATTTGTATACTAAAATTATATAAACCATGTCAAATTGCATTTTGGAAATGGGGACAATTAAAAAATTACAAAATTTAAATTCACTTGAGTAATAACGAAGAATTTCTCCCTATAAAGCAATGTTTTTATTTTTTAAATAATTTTGAATTCCATTGCAATTTCAATGGTTAGATAAATTTAATATTTGAATATGTTAATTCACCAAAATAAAAGCAATGCACTCAATTCTATAAAATAAACTTTAGGGGATGACTATGATAAATTCCAATCCCAAGCTTTAATCTTGGGCCAAACATATAGCTTTAAAGCGTAATGGGCTAACATCTTATTAGTGCCCATTGCATTCGCTTTTGTTTAATTAACATATTTGTATACTAAAATTATATAAACCATGTCAAACTGCATAGTGGAAATGGGGACAATTAAAAAAATTACAAAATTTAAATTCACTTGAGTAATAACAAAAAATTTCTCCCTATAGGACTTTAATATCATAAAAATTAAAATAATGCAATGTTTTTATTGCTTAAATAACTTTGAATTCCATTGCATTTTCAACGGTGAGATAAATTTAATATTTGAATATGTTAATACACCAAAATAAAAGAAATGAACTCAATTCTATAAAATAAACTTTAAGGAATGACTATGATAAATTCCAATCGCAAGTTTCAATGTTAAGTCAAACATATAACTCTATAGCATAATGGGCTAAGTTCTTATTAGTGTCCATTGCACTTGCTTTTCTTTAATTAACATATTTAGTGTCCATTGCATTTGTTTTTTTTTTAATTAGCATATTTGTATACTAAAATTATATAACCCATGTCAAATTGCATTGTGGAAACGGGGACAATTACAAGAATTACAAAATTTAAATTCACTTGAGTAATAACGAGGAATTTCTCCCTGTAACACTTTAAAATTATAAAAATTAAAATCATGCAATGTTTTTATTTTTTAAATAATTTGAATTTCATTGCACTTTCAACGGGGAAATAAATTTAATATTTGAAAATGTTAATACACCAAAATAAAAGCAATGGACTCAATTCTATAAAATAAACTTTAGGGGATGACTATGACAAATTCCAATCGCAAGTTTCAATGTTGGGTCAAGTATATAACTCTAAAGTGTAATGGGTTGACTTGTTATTAGTGTCTATTGCATTTGCTTTTGTTTAATTAACATATTTGTATGCCAAAATTATATAAACCATGTCAAATTGCATAGTGGAAATGGGGACAATTACAAAATTTAAATTCACTTAAATAATAACGAAGAATTTCCCCTTGTAATACTTTAAAATTATAAAAATTAAAATAATTCAATGTTTTTATTTTTTAAATAATTTTGAAAGCAATTGCCTTGTCAATAGTGAGACAAACCTAATATTTGAATATGTTAATTCACCAAAATAAAAGCAATGCACTCAATTCTATAAAATAAACTTTAAGCGATGATTATGATAAATTCCAATCCCAAGTTTTAATGTTGGGTCAAGCACATAGCTCTAAAGCGTAATGGGTTAACTTCTTATTAGTGTCCATTGCATTCGCTTTTGTTTAATTAACATATTTGTATACTAAATTTATATAAACCATGTCAAACTGCATTATGGAAATGGGGACAATTAAAAATATTACAAAATTTAAATTCACTTGAGTAATAACGAAGAATTTCTCCCTTTAAGACTTTAATATCATAAAAATTAAAATAATGCAATGTTTTTATTGTTTAAATAATTTTGAATTCCATTGCATTTTAAATTGTGAGATAAATTTAATATTTGAATATGTTAATTTACCAAAATAAAAGCAATGGTCTAAAATGTATAAAATAAACTTTAGGGGATGATGATTATACATTGCAATCTTAAGGTTCAATGATTGGTCCAGCATATTGCTCTAGAGCGTAGTGGACTAACTTTTTATTAGAGTCGATTGCATTTACTTTTGTTTAATTAACTTTTTTGTATACTAAAATTATATAAATCATGTCAAATTGTGTTGTGTGAATGGGGATAAATAACAAAGAATTTCTCCTTATTACACTTTAAAATTCTAAGAATTAAAATAATGCAATGTTTTTATTTTTTAAATAATTTTGAAAGGAATTGCCTTTTCAATAGTGCGATAAACCTAATATTTGAATATGTTAATTCACCAAAATAAAAGCAATGGACTCAATCCTATAAAATAAACTTTAAGGGATGACTATGACAAATTCCAATCGCAAGTTTCAATGTTAGATCAAGTATATAGCTCTAGAGCGTAATGGGCTAACTTCTTATTAGTATCCATTACATCTGCTCTTGTTTAATTAACATATTTGTATACTAAAATTTTATAAACCATGTCAAATTGCATTATGGAAATGGGGACAATTACAAAAATTACAAAATTTAAATTCACTTGAGTAATAACGAAGAGTTTCTCCCTATAAGACTTTAAAATTCAAACAATTAAAATAATTCAATGTTTTTATTTTTTAAATAATTTTTAAAGCATTGGATGAAAGTGTATAAAATAAACTTTAAGGGATGTCTATTATAAATTGCAATCTCAAGTTTCAATGTTGGGTATAGCATATAGCTCTAGAGCATTGTGGACTAACTTCTTAGTAGGGTTGATTACATTCACTTTTGTTTGATTAACATATTTGTATACTAAAATTATATAAATCATGTCAAATTCCTTTATAGAGATGGGGACAATTAAAAAAATTACAAAATTTGAATTCACTTGAGTAATAACAAAGAATTTCTCTCTATAAGACTTTAAAACTCTAAGAATTAAAATAATGCAATGTTTTTATTTTTTGAATAATTTTTAAAGCAATTGCATTTTCAATTGTGAGATAAACCTAATATTTGAATATGTTAATTCACCAAAATAAAAGCAATGGACACAATTCTATAAAATACACTTTAGTTGATGACTATTATAAATTTTCATCCCAAGTTTCAATGTTGGGTTGAACATATAACTCTACAGCATAGTGGGCTAACTTCTTATTAAAGTCCATTGTATTTGCTTTTATTTAATTAACATGTTTGAATAGTAAAATTATATAAATCATGTGAAATTATATTGTGGTAAAAGAGACAATTAAAAAAATTTCAAAATTTAAATTCACTTGATTATTAACCAAGAATTTCTCCCTCTAAGATTTTAAAATTCTAAAAATTAAAATAATGCAATGTTTTTATTTTTTTAAAAGAATTTTGAATTTCATTGCATATTCAATGATGAGATAAACCTAATATTTGAATATATTATTTCACCGAAATAAAAGCAATGAACTCAATTGTTTAAAATACACTTTAGTGGATAACTATTATAAATTGCAATGTCAAACTTCAATGTTCGATCAAGCATATAACTCTTGAGTGTAATGGGCTAACTTCTTATTAGAGTTAATTGCATTCCTTTTTATTTAATTAACATGTTTGTATACTAAAACTATATGAATCGTGCCAAATTGCTTTATGGTGATGGAGGCAATTAAAAAAATAACAAAATTTAAATTCACTTGAGTATTAACGAAGAATTTCTCCCTCTAAAACTTTAAAATTATAAAAATTAAAATAATGGAATATTTTTATTTTTAAGTAATTTTGAATTCCATTACATTTTCAATTATGAGATAAATTTCATATTTAAATATGTTAATTTACCAAAATAAAAGCAATGGACTAAAATGTATAAAATAAACTTTAGGGGATGACTATTATAAATTGCAATCTCAAACTTTAATGTTGGGTCCAGCATATACCTATATAGCATAGTGGACTAACTTTTTATTAGAGTCCATTGCATTCACTTTTGTTTAATTAACATTTTTTTATACTAAAATTATATAAATCATGTCAAATAGCATTTTGTAAATGGGGACAATTAAAAAATTACAAAATTTAAATTCACTTGAGTAATAATGAAGAATTTCTCCCTTCAACACTTTAAAATTTTAAGAATTAAAATAAAGCAATGTTTTTATTTTTAAATGATTTTGAATTTGATTGCATTTTCAACGATTAGACAAATTTAATATTTGAATATGTTAGTTCACCAAAATAAAAGCAGTGCACTTAATTCTATAAAATAAACTTTAAGGGATGACTATGATAAATTTCAATCCCAAGCTTTAATGTTGGGTCAAGCATATAGCTCTAAAGCGTAATGGGCTAACTTCTTATTTGTGTCCATTTCATTTGCTTTTATTTAATTAACATATTTGTATACTAAAATTATATAAACCATGTCAAACTACATTGTGGAAATGGGGGCAATTAAAAAAATTACAAAATTTAAATTCACTTGAGTAATAACGAAGAATTTCTCCTTGTAAGACTTTGAAATTATAAAAATTAAAATAATGCAATATTTTTATTGTTTAAATAATTTTGAATTCCATTGCATTTTGAACGGTGAGATAAATTTAATATTTGAATATGTTACTTTACCAAAATAAAAGCAATGGATTAAAATGTAGAAAATAAACTTTAGGGGATGACAATTATAAATTCCAATCTTAAGCTTCAATGTTGGGTCAAGTCTATAGCTTTAGAGTGTAATGGGCTACCTTCTTATTAGTGTCCATTGCATTTACTTTTGTTTTATTAACATATTTGTATACTAAAATTATATAAACTATGTCAAATTCCATTGTGGAAATGGGAACAATTACAAAAATTACAAAATTTAAATTCACTTGAGTAATAACGAAAAGTTTCTCCCTGCAAGATTTTAAAATTCTAACAATTAAAATAATGCAATGTTTTTATTTCTTAAATAATTTTTAAGGCAATGGATGAAAATGTATAAAATAAACTTTAAGGAATGACTATTATAAATTGCAATCTCAAGTTTCAATGTTGGGTTTAACATATATAGAACTCTAAAGCTTAGTGAACTAATTTCTTATTAGAGTCCATTGCATTCACTTTTGTTTGATTAACATTTTTGTATACTAAAATTATATAAATCAGGTCGAATAACATTGTGGAAATGGGGACAATTAAAAAAATTACAAAATTTAAATTCACTAGAGTAATAATAAAAAATTTCTCCCTATACGGTTTTAAAATTCTAACAATTAAAATAATGCAATACTTTTATTTTTCAAATAATTTTTAAAGCAATTGCATTTTCAATTGTGAGATTAACCTAATATTTGAATATGTTAATTCACCAAAACAAAAGCAATGGACTCAATTGTAGAAAATACACTTTAGTGGATGACTATTATAAATTCTCAACCCAAGTTTCAATGTCAGGTCAAGCATATAACTCTACAGTGTAGTGGGCTAACTTTTTATTAAAGTCCATTGTATTCACTTTTATTTAATTAACATGTTTGAATAGTAAAATTATATAAATCATGTGAAATTACATTGTGGTAATAGAGACAATTAAAAAAATTTCAAAATTTAAATTCACTTGATTATTAACTAAGATTTTAAAATTCTAAAAATTAAAATAATGCAATGTTTTTACTTTTTTAAGAATTTTGAATTCCATTACATTTTCAATGACAAGATAAACCTAATATTTGAATATATTATTTCATCAAAATAAAAGCAATGAACTCAATTGTATAAAATACACTTTAGTGGATAACTATTATAAATTCCCATCCCAAGCATCAATGTTAGGTTAAACATATAACTCTAGAGCGTAATGGGCTAACTTGTTATTAGAGTTAATTGCATTCCTTTTTATTTAATTAACATGTTTGTATACTAAAACTATATGAATCATGCCAAATTGCTTTGTGGTAATGGAGACAATTAAAAAAATAACAAAATTTAAATTCACTTGAGTATTAACGAAGAATTTCTCCCTCTAAAACTTTAAAATTATAAAAATTAAATACTGCAATGTTTTTATTTTTTAGTAATTTTGAATTCCATTGCATTTTCAAATGTGAGATAAATTTAATATTTGAATATGTTAATTTACCAAAATAAAAGCAATGGACTAAAATGTATAAAATAAACTTTAAGGGATGACTATTATAAATTGCAATCTCAAACTTCAATGTTGGTTCAATGTTGGGTCCTGCGTATAGCTCTAGAGCGTAGTGGACTAACTTCTTATTAGAGTCCATTTGTGTTTGTTTTTGTTTAATTAACTTTTTTGTATACTAAAATTATATAAATCATATCAAATTGCATTATATAGATGAGGACAATTAAAAAATTACAAAATTTAAATTCACTTAAGTAATAACGAAGAAGTTTTCCCCATTACACTTTAAAATTCTAAGAATTAAAATAATGAAATGTTTCTATTTCTTAAATAATTTTGAATTTAGTGCATTTTCAATAGTGAGATAAATTTAATATTTAAATATATTAATTCACCAAAATAAAAATAATGGACTTAATTTTATAAAATAAAATTTAGGGGATGACTAGGATGAATTCCAATCTCAAGCTTCAATGTTAGGTCAAACATATAGCTCAAGATCGTAATGGGCTAACCTTTTATTAGAGTTCATTACATTCGCTTTTCTTTAATTAACATGTTTGTATACTAAAAGTATATAAATCATGTCAAATTACATTATGGTAATAGAGACAATCAAAAAAACTTTAAAATTTAAATTCACTTGAGTATTAACGAAGAATTTCTCCCTCTAAGACTTTAGAATTCTAAAAATTAAAATAATGCGTTCCTTTTACTTTTTAAAGAATTTTGAATTCCATTGCACTTTCAACGATGAGATAAATCTAATATTTGGATATGTTATTTCACCAAAAAAAAAAAATAATGGACTCAATTGTATAAAATAAACTTTAGTGGATGACTATTATATATTCTCATCCCAAGTTTCAATGTTGGGTCAAACATATAACTCTAAAGCATAATAGGCTAACTTCATATTAGAGTCCATTGCATTCCCTTTTATTTCATTAACATGTTTGTATACGAAAATTATATAAATCGTGCCAAATTGTATTATGGTAATGGAAACAATTAAAAAAATAACAAAATTTAAATTGTCTTGAGTATTAATGAAGAATTTCTCCCTCTCAAACTTTAAAATTATAAAAATTAAAGTAATGTAATGTTTTTATTTTTTAAATAATTTTGAATTTCATTGCATTTTCAACAATGAGATAAATTTAATATTTGAATATGTTAATTTACCAAAATAAAAGCAATGGACTCAATTCTATGAAATAAACTTTAGGGGATGACTATGACAAATTTCAATCCCAAACTTCAATGTTGGGTCAAGTATATAGTACAAGAGCGTAATGGGCTAAGTTCTTATTAGAGTACATTGCATTCGATTTTCTTTAATTAACATGTTTATATACTAAAATTATATAAATCATGGGAAATTACATTGTGGTAATAGGGACAATTAAAAAAATCTCAAATTTTAAATTAACTTGATTATTAACGAACAATTTCTCCCTCTAAGACTTTAAAATTCTAAAAATTATAATAATGCATTGTTTTTACTTTTTAAAGAATTTTGAATTTCATTGCATTTTCAACAGTGAGATAAATTTAACATTTGAATATGTTAATTTACCAAAATAAGAGCAATGGACTAAAATGTATAAAATAAACTTTAGGGGATGACTATTATAAATTGCAATCGCAAATTTTAATGTTGGGTACAACATATAGCTCTAGAGCATAGTGGACTAACTTCTTAGTAGAGTCCATTGCATTCGCTTTCGTTTGATTAACATATTTGTAATCTAAAATTATATAAATCATGTCAAATTGCATTAGGGAAATGAGGACAATTAAAAAATTACAAAATTTAAATTCACTTGAGTAATAATGAAGAATTTCTCCCTTTAAGACTTTAAAATTCTAAGAATTAAAATAATGCAATGTTTTATTTTTTAGATAATTTCTAAAGAAATTGCATTTTCAATAATGAGATCAACCAAATATTTCAATATGTTAATTCACCAAAATAAAAGCAATGGACTCAATTCTATAAAATACACTTTAGTGGATAACTATTATAAATTCTCATCCCAAACTTCAATGTTGGGTCAAGTATATATAACTTTATAACGTTGTTGGCTAACTTTTTATTAGAGTCCATTGCATTTGCTTTTATTTAATTAACATGTTTGTATACTAAAATTATATAAATCATGTGAAATTATATTGTGGTAATAGAAACAATTAAACAAATTTCAAAATTTAAATATGGTAATTCACCAAAATAAAAGCAATGGACTCAATTCTATAAAATACACTTTAGTGGATGATTATTATAAATTCCCATTCCAAGCTTCAATGTTGGGACAAGCATATAACTCTACAACGTAGTTGGCTAACTTTTTATTAAAATCCGTTGCATTTGCTTTTATGTAATTAACATATTTGTATTGCTTTTGTTTAATTAACATATTTGTATACTAAAATTATATAAATCATGTGAAATTACCTTGTGGTAATATAGACAATTAAAAAAATTTCAAAATTTAAATTCACTTAATTATTAACCAAGAATTTCTCCCTCTAAGATTTTAGAAATCTAAAAATTAAAATAATGCAATGATTTTACTTTTTAAAGAATTTTGAATTACATTGCATTTTCAATGATGAGATAAAACTAATATTTGAATATATTATTTCACCAAAATAAAAGCAATGAACTCAATTATATAAAATACACTTTAGTGGATGACTATTATAAATTGCAATCCCAAGTTTCAATGTTGGGTCAAGCATATAACTCTAAAGCGTAATGGCCTAACTTCTTATTAGAGTTAATTGAAGTTTCTTTTATTTGATTAACATGTTTGTATAGGAAAATTATATAAATCGTGCCAAATTGCATTGTGGTAATGGAGACAACTAAAAAAATAATAAAATTTAAATTCACTTGAGTATTAACGAAGAATTTCTCCCTCTAAAACATTAACATTATAAAAATTAAAATAATGCAATGTTTTTATTTTTTAAATAATTTTGAATTTCATTGCATTTTCAACTGTGAGATAAATTTAATATTTGAATATGTTAATTTACCAAAATAAAAGCAATAGACTAAAATGTATAAAATAAACTTTAGGGGATGACTATTATAAATTAAAATCTTAACTTTCAATATTGGGTCCAACATATAACTCTAGAGCATAATGGGCTAATTTCGTATTATAGTCCATTGCATTCCCTTTTATTTCATTAACATGTTTGTATACGAAAATTATATAAATCGTGTCAAATTGCATTATGGTAAGGGAGACAATTAAAAAAATAACAAAATTTAAATTTACTTGAGTATTAACGAAGAATTTCTCCCTTTAAAACTTTAAAATTATAAAAATTAAAATAATGCAAAGTTTTTATTTTTTAAATAATTTTGAATTCCATTGCACTTTCAACAGTGAGATAAATTTAATATTTGAATATGTTAATTTATCAAAATAAAAGCAATGGACTAAAATGTATAAAATAAACTCTAGGGGATGACTATTATAAATTGCAATCTCAAGTTTCAATGTTGGCTCCAGCATATAGCTCTAAAGCGTAATGAACTAACCTCTTCTTAGAGTCCATTGCATTCGCATTTGTTTAACATATTTGTATTGTAAAAGTATATATATCATGTCAACTTGCATTGTGCAAATGGGGACAATTAAAAAAATTACAAAATTTAAATTCATTTAAGTAATAACAAAGAATTTCTCCCCATAACACTTTAAAATTATAAGAATTAAAATAATGCAATGTTTTTATTTTTAAATAATTTTGATTTCCATTGCATTTTCAACTGTGAGATAAATTTAATATTTGAATATGTTAATTTACCAAAATAAAAACAATGGACTAAAATGTATAAAATAAACTTTAGGGGATGACTATTATAAATTGCAATCTCAAGCTTCAATGTTGGCTCAGTATATAGCTCTAGAGTGTAGTGGACTAACTTCTTCTTAGAGTCCATTGAATTCGCTTTTATTTAATTAACATTTTAGTATTGCAAAATTATATATATCATGTCAACTTGCATTGTGTAAATGGGGACAATTAAAACAATTAGAAACTTTCAATTCACATGAGTAATAACGAAGAATTTCTTCCCGTAACACTTTAAAATTCTAAGAATTAAAATAATGCAATGTTTTTAAGTTTTAAATAATTTTGATTTCCATTACATTTTCAATGGTGAGATATTTGAATGTGTTAATTCACCGAAATAAAAGCAATGGACTCAATTCTATAAAATAAACTTTAGGGGATGACTATGATAGATTCCAATCCCAATCTTCAATATTGGGTCAAGTATATAGCACGAGAGCATAATAGACTAATTTATTATTAGAGTCTATTGCATTTGCTTTTCTTTAATTAACATGTTTGTATACTAAAACTACATAAATCATGTGAAATTACATTGTGGTAATAGGGACAATTAAAAAAATTTCAAAATTTAAATTAACTTGATTATTAATGAAGAATTTTCCTCTCTAAAATTTTAAAATTCTAAAAATTATAATAATGCATTGTTTTTACTTTTTAAAGAATTTTGAATTTCATTGCATTTTCAACGGTGAGATAAATTTAATATTTGAATATGTTAATTTACCAAAATAGGAGCAATGGACTAAAATGTATAAAATAAACTTTAAGGGATTACTATTATAAATTGCAATCCCAAGTTTCAATGTTGGGTCCAGCATATAACTTTACAGCGTAATGGGCTAACTTTGTATTAGAGTCTATTGCATTCCCTTTTATTTCATAAGCATGTTTGTATATGAAAATTATATAAATCGTGCCAAATTGCATTATGGTAATGGAAAAAATTAAAAAGATAACAAAATTTAAATTCACTTGAGTATTAAGGAAGAATTTCTCCTTTAAAACTATAAAATTATAAAATTAAAATAATGCAATGTTTTTATTTTTTAAATAATTTTAATTTCCATTACATTTTTAACAGTGAGATAAATTTCATATTTGAATATGTTAATTCACCAAAATAAAAGCAATGGACTCAATTTTATAAAATAAACTTTGGGGGATGTCTATGATAAATTCCAATCCAAGCTTCAATGCTGGGTTAAGCATATAACACTAGAGCATAATGGGCTAACTTCTTATTAGAGTCCATTGCATTTGCTTTTCTTTAATTAACATGTTTGTATACTAAAATTATATAAATCTTATGAAATTACATTGTGGTAATAGGGACAATTAAAAAAATTTCAAAATTTAAATTGACTTGATTATTAACGAAGAATTTCTCCCATTAAGACTTTAAAGTTCTAAAAATTATAATAATGCATTGTTTTTACTTTTTAAGGAATTTTGAATTCCATTGCATTTTCAACAGTGAGATAAATTTAATATTTGAATAAGTTAATTTACTAAAATAAGGGCAATGGATTAAAATGTATAAAATAAACTTTAGGGGATGACTATTATAAATTGCAATTTCAAGTTTCAATGTTGGGTTAAACATATAACTTTAGAGCATAATGGGCTAACTGTGTATTAAAGTCCGTTGCATTCCCTTTTATTTCACTAGTATGTTTGTATACGAAAATTATATAAATCGTGCCAAATTGCATTGTGGTAACGAAGACAATTAAAATAATAACAAAATTTAAATTCACTTGAATATTAAGGAAGAATCTCTCCTTTTAAAACTTTAAAATTATCAAAATTAAAATAATGCAATATTTTTATTTTTTAAATAATTTTGATTTCCATTGCATTTTCAACGGTGAGATAAATTTAATATTTGAATGTGTTAATTCACCAAAATAAAAGCAATGGACTCAATTCTATAAAATAAATTTGGGGGATGTATATGGTAAATTCCAATCCAAACTTCAATGTTGGGTTGAGCTTATAACACTAAAGTGTAATGAGCTAACTTCTTATTAGAGTTCATTGCATTTGCTTTTCTTTAATTTACATGTTTGTATACTAAAATTATATAAATGATGTGAAATTACATTGTGGTTATAGGGACAATTAAAAAAATTTCAAAATTCAAATTAACTTAATTACTTCTTATTAGAGTTCATTGCATTCGTTTTTCTTTAATTTACATGTTTGTATACTAAAATTTAAATTAACTTGATTATTAAAGAAGAATTTCCCCCTCTAAGATTTTAAAATTCTAAAAATTATAATAATGCATTTTTTTTACTTTTTAAAGAATTTTGATTTCCATTTCATTTTCAACGGTGAGATAAATTTAATATTTGAATGTGTTAATTCACCAAAATAAAAGTAATGGACTCAATTCTATAAAATAAACTTTGGAGGATGATTATAATAAATTCCAATCCAAGTTTCAATGTTGGGTCAATCATATAGCACTAAAGCGTAATGAGCTAACTTCTTATTAGAGTTCATTGCATTCGTTGTTCTTTAATTAACATGTTTGTATACTAAAATCATATAAATCGTGTGAAATTACATTGTGATGAGAGAGACAATTAAAAAAATTTCAAAATTTAAATTCGCTTGATTATTAACAATAAATTTCTCTCTCTAAGACTTTACAATTCTAAAAATTAAAATTATGCATTGTTTTTACTTTTTAAGAACTTTGAATTCCATTGCACTTTCAACGATGAGATAAACCTAATATTTGTATATGTTATTTCACCAAAATAAAAGCAATGGACTCAACTGTATAGAATAAACTTTAGTGGATGACTATTATAAATTGCAATCTCAAACTTCAATGTTGGGTCACACATATAACTCTAAAGCGTAATCGACTAACTTCGTATTAGAGTCCATTGCATTCCCCTTTATTTCATTAACATATTTGTATACAAAAATTATATAAATCGTGCCACATTGCATTGTGGTAATGGAGACAATTAAAAAAATAACAAAAGCTAAATTCACTTGAGTATTAATAAAGAATTTCTCCCTTTAAAACTTTAAAATTATCAAAATTAAAATAATGCAATATTTTTATTTTTTTAAATAATTTTGATTTCCATTGGATTTTCAGCGGTGAGATAAATTTAATATTTGAATGTGTTAATTCACCAAAATAAAAGAAATGGACTCAATTCTATAAAATAAACTTTAGGGGATGACTATGATAAATTCCAATCAAGTTTCAATGTTGGCTAAGGTCTATAGCACTACAACGTAATGGGCTAACTTCTTATTAAAGTCCATTGAATTCGTTTTTCTTTAATTAACATGTTTGTATACTAAAACTATATAAATCATGTGAAAATACATTGTGGTAATAGGGACAATTAAAAAAATTTCAAAATTTAAATTAACTTGATTATTAATGAAGAATTTCCCCCTCTAAGATTTTTAAAATTCTAAAAATTATAATAATGCATTGTTTTTACTTTTTAAAGAATTTGAATTCCATTTTATTTTCAATGTTGAGATAAATTTAATATTTGAATATGTTAATTACCAAAATAAGAGCAATGGACTAAAATGTAATAAATAAACTTTAGGGGATTACTATTATAAACTACAATCTCAAGCTTCAATGTTGGGTCCAATATATAACTCTAGAGCGTAATGGCTAACTTCATATTAGAGTCCCTTGCATTCCTTTTTATTTCATGAGCATGTTTGTATACGAAAATTATATAAATCGTGCCAAATTGCATGTGGTAACAGAGACAATTAAAAAATAACAAAAATTTAAATTCACTTGAGTATTAAGGAAGAATTTCTCCCTTTAAACTTTAAAATTATAAAATTAAAATAATGCAATGTTTTTATTTTTTAAATAATTTTGATTTCCATTGCATTTTCAACGGTGAGATAAATTTAATATTTGAATATGTTAATTCACCAAAATAAAAGCAATGGACTCAATTCTATAAAATAAACTTTGGGGATGACTATAATAATTCCAATCCAAGCTTTAATGTTGGGTTAAGCATATAGCACTAGAGCATAATGGGCTAACTTCTTATTAGAGTCCATTGCATTCGTTTTCTTTAATTAACATGTTTGTATACTAAAATTATATAAATCAAGTGAAATTACATTGTGGTAAGAGAGACAATTAAAAAAATTTCAAAATTTAAATTCACTTGATTATTAACGAGAATTTCTCCCTCTAAGACTTTAAAATTCTAAAAATTAAAATTATGCATTGTTTTTACTTTTGAAGAATTTTGAATTCCATTGCATTTTCAACGATGAGATAAACCTAATATTTGGATATGTTATTTTCAGCAAAATAAAAGCAATGGACACAACTGTATAAAATACACTTTAGTGGATGACTATTATAAATTGCAATCTCAAGTTTCAATATTGGGTCAAACATATAACTCTAGAGAAGAATGAGCTAACTTCTATTAATGAGTCCATTGCATCCCTTTTATTTCATTAACATGTTGTATTCATTGAGTAATAGAGACAATTAAAACAATAACAAAATTTAAATTCATTTGAGTATTAAGGAAGAATTTCTCCCNCACTAAAGCATAATGGGCTAACTTCTTATTAAAGTCCATTGCATTCGCTTTTCTTTAATTAACATGTTTGTATACTAAAACTATATAAATCATGTGAAATTACATTTGGTAATAGGGACAATTAAAAAAATTTCAAAATTTAAATTAACTTGATTATTAATGAAGAATTTCCCCCTCTAAGATTTTAAAATTCTAAAAATTATAATAATGCATTGTTTTAACTTTTTAAAGAATTTTGAATTCCATTGCATTTTCAACCGTGAGATAAATTTAATATTTGAATATGTTAATTTACCAAAATAAGAGCAATGGACTAAAATGTATAAAATAAACTTTAGGGGATTACTATTATAAATTACAATCTCAAGCTTCAATGTTGGGTCCAACATATAACTCTAGAGCGTAATGAGCTAACTTCATATTAGAGTCCCTTGCATCCCTTTTATTTCATTAAGTTTGTATACGAAAATTATATAAATCGTGCCAAATTGCATTGTGGTAACAGAAACAATTAAAAAATAACAAAATTTAAATTCACTTGAGTATTAAGGAAGAATTTCTCCCTTTAAAACTATAAAATTATAAAAATTAAAATAATGCAATGTTTTTATTTTTAAATAATTTTGATTTCCATTGCATTTTCAACGGTGAGATAAATTTAATATTTGAATGTGTTAATTCACCAAATAAAAGCAATGGACTCAATTCTATAAAATAAACTTTGGGGGATGACTATAATAAATTCCAATCCAAGATTCAATGTTGGGTTAAGCATATAGCACTAGAGCATAATGGGCTAACTTCTTATTAGAGTCCATTGCATTCGTTGTTCTTAATTAACATGTTTGTATACTAAAATTATATAAATCAAGTGAAATTACATTGTAGTAAGAGAGACAATTAAAAAAATTTCAAAATTTAAATTCACTTGATTATTAACGGAGAATTTCTCCTCTAAGACTTTAAAATTCTAAAAATTAAAATTATGCATTGTTTTTACTTTTGAAGAATTTTGAATTCCATTGCACTTTCAACGATGAGATAAACCTAATATTTGGATATGTTAATTCCACAAAATAAAAGCAATGGACACAATGTATAAAACACTTTAGTGGATGACTATTATAAATTGCAATCTCAAGCTTCAATGTTGGTCAAACATATAACTCTAGAGCGTAATGGGCTAACTTCATATTAGAGTCCATTGCATTCCTTTTATTTCATTAACATGTTTGTATGCAAAAATTATATAAATCGTGCCAAATTGCATTGTGGTAATAGAGACAATTAAAAAAATAACAAAATTTTAAATTCACTTGAGTATTAAGGAAGAATTTCTCCCTTAAAACTTTAAATTTATAAAAATTAAAAATACAATGTTTTTATTTAAATATTTGAATTTCATTGCATTTTCAACGGTGAGATAAATTTAATATTTAAATGTGTTAATTCACCAAAATAAAAGCAATGGACTCAATTCTATGAAATAAACTTTAAGGGATCACTATGACAAATTCCAATCTCAATTCTTTAATGTTGGGTCAAGTATATAGCATGAGAGCGTAATGGGCTAACTTCTTATTAGAGTCCATTGCATTCGCTTTTCTTTAATTAACATGTTTGTATACTAAAATTATATAAATCATGTGAAATTACATTGTGGTAATAGGAACAATTAAAAAATTTCAAAATTTAAATTCACTTGATTATTAACAAATAATTTCTCCCTCTAAGACTTTAAAATTCTAAAAATTATAATAATGCATTGTTTTACTTTTTAAGGATTTTTGAATTCCATTGCATTTTCAACGATGAGATAAATTTAATATTTGAATATGTTAATTTTCCAAAATAAAAGCAATGGATTAAAATGTATAAAATAAACTTTAAGGGATGACTATTATAAATTGCAATCTCAAGTTTCAATGTTGGGTCAACATATAACTCTAGAGCATAATGGGCTAACATCGTATTAGAGTCATTGCATTCCCTTTTATTTCATTAGTATGTGTATACAAAATTATATAAATCGTGCCAAATTGTATTGTGGTAATGGAGACAATTAAAAAAATAACAAAATTTAAATTCACTTGAGTATTAAGGAAGAATTTCTCCCTTTAAAACTTTAAAATGATAAAAATTAAAATAATGCAATGTTTTTATTTTTTATAAAATTTTTGATTTCCATTACATTTTCAACGGTGAGATAAATTTAATATTTAAATTTGTTAATTCACCAAAATAAAAGCAATGACTTAATTCTATAAAATAAATTTTGGGGGATGACTATGATAAATTCGAATCCAAGCTTCAATGTTGGCTTAAGCATATAGCACTAGAGCGTAATGGCTAACTTCTTATTAGAGTCCATTGCATTCGCTTTTGTTTAATTAACATATTTTATTGTAAAATTATATATATCATGTCAAATTGCATGGTTAAATGGGGACAATTAAAAAAATTACAAAATTTAAATTCACTTGAGTAATAACAAAGAATTTCTCCCTGTAACACTTTAAAATTCTAAGAATTAAATAAATGCAATGTTTTTATTTTTTTAAATAATTTTGATTTCCATTGCATTTTCAACGATGAGATAAATTTATTATTTGAATGTGTTAATTCACCAAAATAAAAGCAATGGACTCAATTCTATAATAAAACTTTGGGGATGACTATGATAAATTCCAATCCTAAGCTTTAATGTTGGCTTAAGCATATAGCACTAGAGTGTAATGGGCTAACTTCTTATTAGAGTCCATTGCATTCGCTTTTCTTTAATTAACATGTTTGTATACTAAAATTATATAAATCTTGTGAAATTACATTGTGGTTAAAGGGACAATTAAAAAAATTTGAAAATTTAAATTCACTTGATTATTAACAAAGAATTTCTCCCTCTAAGAATTTAAAATTCTAAAAATTATAATATAATGCATTGTTTTTACTTTTTAAAGAATTTTGAATTCCATTACACTTTCAACAGTGAGATAAATTTAATATTTGAAGATGTTAATTTACCAAAATAAAAGCAATGGACCAAAATGTATAGAATAAACTTTAGGGGATGACTATTATAAATTGCAATCTCAAGTTTCAATGTTGGCTCAACATATAGCTCTAGAGCATAGTGGACTAACTTCTTCTTAGAGTCCATTCCATTCGTTTTTATTTAATTAACATATTTGTATTGTAAAATTATATATATCATGTCAAATTGCATTGTGTAAATGGGACAATTAAAAAAATTACAAAATTTAAATTACTTGAGTAATAACGAAGAATTTCTCCTTGTAACACTTTAAAATTTTAAGAATTAAAATAATGCAATGTTTTTATTTTTTAAATAATTTTGATTTCCATTGCATTTTCAACGATGAGATAAATTTAATATTTGAATGTGTTAATTCACCAAAATAAAAGCAATGGACTCAATTCTATAAAATAAACTTTGGGGGATGACTATAATAAATTCCAATCCCAAGTTTCAATGTTGGGTCAAGTATATAACACTAAAGCGTAATGGGCTAACTTCTTATTAGAGTCCATTGCATTCGCTTTTCTTTAATTAACATGTTTGTATACTAAAATTATATAAATGATGTGAAATTACATTGTGGTTATAGAGACAATTAAAAAAATTTGAAAATTTAAATTCACTTGGTTATTAACAAAAATTTCTCCCTATAAGACTTTAAAATTCCTAAAATTATAATAATGCATTGTTTTTACTTTTTAAAGAATTTTGAATTTCATTGCATTTTCAAAGGTGAGATAAATTTAATATTTGAATATGTTAATTTACCAAAATAACAGCAATGGACTAAAATGTATAAAATAAACTTTAGGGATGACTATTATAAATTGCAATCTCAAGTTTCAATGTTGGGTCCAGCATATAACTCTAGAGCGTAATGGGCTAACTTTGTATTAGAGTTCATTGCATTCCCTTTTATTTCATTAACATGTTTGTATACAAAAATTATATAAATCGTGCCAAATTGCATTGTGTGGTATTGGAGACAATTAAAAAAATAACAAAATTTAAATTCACTTGAGTATTAACAAAAATTTCTCCCTCTAAAACTTTAAAATTATAAAATTAAAATAATGCAATGTTTTTATTTTTAAATAATTTTTAATTCCATTGCATTTTCAATGGTGAGATAAATTTAATATTTGAATATGTTAATTTACCAAAATAAAAGCAATGGACTCAATTCTATGAAATAAACTTTAAGGGATGACTATGACAAATTCCAATCCAAGTTTCAATGTTGGGTCAAGTATATAGCACAAGAGCGTAATGGGCTAAGTTCTTATTAGAGTCCATTGCATTTCTTTTCTTTAATTAACATGTTTGTATACTAAAATTATATAAATCATGTGAAATTACATTGTGGTAATAGGGACAATTAAAAAATCTCAAAATTTAAATTAACTTGATTATTAACGAAGAATTTCTCTCTCTCTAAGACTTTAAAATTCTAAAAATTATAATAATGCATTGTTTTTACATTTTAAAGAATTTTGAATTCCATTGCATTTTAACAGTGAGATAAATTTAATATTTGAATATGTTAATTTACCAAAATAAGAGCAATGGACTAAAATGTATAAAATAAACTTTAGGGATGACTATTATAAATTGCAATCTCATACTTCAATATTAGGTCCAGCATATAACTATAGAGCGTAGTGGACTAACTTTTTATTAGAGTCAATTGTTGTCGCTTTTATTTAATTAACCTAATTGTATACTAAAATTATATAAATCATGTCAAATTGCATTGTGTAAATGGGGACAATTAAAATGATTACAAAATTTAAATTCACTTGAGTAATAACAAAGAATTTCTCCCTCTAAGACTTTAAAATTCTAACAATTAAAATAATGCAATGTTTTTATTTTTTAAATAATTTTGAAAGCAATTGCATTTGCAATAGTGAGATAAACTTAATATTTGAATATGTTAATTCACCAAAATAAATGCTATGGACTCAATTCTATAAAATAAACTTTAAGGGATGACAATTATAAATTGCAATCCAAACTTCAATGTTGGGTCAAGCATATAATTCTAGAGTGTAATGGGCTAACTTCTTATTAGTATCCATTACATTCGTTTTTATTTAATTAACATATTTGTATACTAAAATTATATAAATCATGTCAAATTATATTGTTGAAATGGGACAATTAAAAAAATTACAATATTTAAATTCACTTGAGTAATAATGAAAAGTTTCTCCCTATAAGACTTTAAAATTATTAGAGTCCATTGCATTCGCTTATCTTTAATTAGCATGTTTGTATACTAAAATTTTAGAAATCATGTCAAATTGCATTATGAAATGGAGAAGATTAAAAAATTACAAAAT
This sequence comes from Bruguiera gymnorhiza, assembly GCA_020883675.1. Lineage (NCBI taxonomy): Eukaryota > Viridiplantae > Streptophyta > Magnoliopsida > Malpighiales > Rhizophoraceae > Bruguiera > Bruguiera gymnorhiza. The sequence continues at coordinate 542,781 of JAIRCJ010000117.1, read as the reverse complement.
TTACATTCAATTGATTTAGCAAACAATTTCCCCCTGTAAGACTTTAAAATTTTAAAAATTAAAATAATGTAATATTTTTATTTTTTAAAATAATTTTTAATTTCATTTCATTATGAGTGGTGAGGTAAACCTAATATTACCTAATATTTGTATATGTTAATTTGCCAAAATAAAACCAATGGACTTTAATTGTATAAAATTAAATTTTAGTGGATGACTGTTATAAATTTCAATCTCAAACTTTAATATTGGGTCAAACATATAACTCTAAAGTCCATTGCATTCGCTTTTGTTTAATTATCATGTTTGTACACTAAAATTATATTAATCATGTCAAATTGCATTGTGGTAATGGAGACAATTAAAATAATTAACAAATTTAAATCCATTTGAGTATTAACAAATAATTTCTCCTTGTAAGACTTTAAAATTCTAATAATTAAAATGATGTAATGTTTTTATTTTTTAATAATTTTTATTATCATTGCATTTTCAATGGTGAGATTAAAAATAATTTTTTAATATGTTAATTGAACAAAATAAAAGTAAGGGACTCAATTGTACAAAATAAAGTTTAGTATATGACTATTATAATTCCAATCCCAAGTTTCAATATTGGATTAAGGATATAGCTCTAGCACATAGTGGGCTAATTTCTTATTATAATACATTGCATTTGTTTTTTTTTAATTAGCATATTTGTATACTAAAATTTTATAAATCATGTCAAATTGCATTGTGGAAATGGAAAAAATTAAAAAAATTATAGAATTTACATTCACTTGAGTTTTAGAGAACAATTTCTCCTTGTAGGATTTTAAAATTCTAAAAATTAAAATAATGCAATGTTTTTATTTTTTAAATAATTTTTAATTCCATGTCATTTTCAGTGGTGAGATAAATCTAATATTTGTATATCTTAATTTGCCAAAATAAAACCAATGGACTCAATTGTATAAAATAAACTTTAGTGGATGACTGTTATAAATTCTAATTCCAAGTTTCAATGTTGGGTCAAACATATAACTCTAGAGTCTATTGCATTCGTTTTTGTTTAATTATCATGTTTGTACACTAAAATTATATTAATCATGTCAAATTGCATTGTGGTAATAGAGAAAATTAAAATAATTAACAAATTTAAATCCATTTAAGTATTAACAAAGAATTTCTCCTTGTAAGACTTTAAAATTCTAATAATTAAAAATAATGTAATGTTTTTATATTTTTAATAATTTTATTACCATTGCATTTTCAATTGTGAGATAAATATAATTTTTTAATATGTTAATTGAACAAAAATAAAAGTAAGGGACTCAATTGTACAAAATAAAGTTTAGTGGATGATTGTTATAAATTCCAATCTCAAGCTTCAATGTTGGATCAAGCATATAGCTCTAGCGCATAGTGGACTAATTTCTTATTAGAGTCTATTGTATTTGCTTTTCTTTAATTAGCATGTTTGTCTATTAAAATTTTATAAATCATGTCAAATTGCATTGTGGAAATGGAGAAAATTAAAAAAGTTACAAAATTTACATTCACTTGAGTTTTAGCGAACAATTTCTCCCTGTAAAACTTTAAAATTCTAAAAGTTAAAATAATGCAATGTTTTATTTTTTAAATAATTTTTCATTCCATTTCATTTTTAGTAGTGAGATAAACCTAATATTGTATATGTTAATTTGCCAAATAAAACCAATGGACTCAATTGTATAAAATAAATTTTAGTGGATGACTGCTATAAATTTCAATCCCAAGTTTTAATATTGGGTCAAACATATAACTCTAAAGTCCATTGCATTCGCTTTTGTTTAATTATCATGTTTGTACACTAAAATTATATTAATCATGTCAAATTGCATTATGGTAATGGAGACAATTAAAATAATTAATAAATTTAAATTCATTGGAGTATTAACAAAGAATTTCTCCTTGTAAGACTTAAAATTCTAATAATTAAAATAATGCAATGTTTTTATATATTTAATAATTTTTATTACCATTGTATTTTCAATGGTGAGATAAAAATAATTTTTAATATGTTAATTGAACAAAAATAAAAGTAAGGGACTCAATTGTACAAAATAAAGTTTAGTGGATGACTGTTATAAATTCTAATCCCAAGTTTCAATGTTGGATCAAGCATATAGCTCTAGCGTATAGTGGACTAATTTCTTATTAGAGTTCATTGCATTCATTTTTCTTTAATTAGCATGTTTGTATACTAAAATTTTATAAATCATGTCAAATTGCATTATGGAAATGGAGAAAATTAAAAAAAATTACAAAATTTACATTCACTTGAGTTTTAGCGAACAATTTCTCACCTGTTTGCCACTAGTGACCTTAAAAAATGGTTGAAAGTTAAAACTTACAACTATTTTGACTATAATAAAAACATGGAAAGAACACTGTTAAATGAAAACAAGCAAAATAAATTCAATTGGTTATTTAAATCCACTTTTTGAATGACCTAAAGAGTCTTCCCAGTTGGTTTAAAATCTAGTTCGTCAAATGGGGATTACATGCCATAACTTACCCAATAAGGTAAGAAATGTTGATAGTTTTGTGAAAAAAATAATGAGGTTAAGACCTATTATTATTGTTTATCTCTTATTTCATGTTAGAGGATCATTAAGTGGGAGTATACTATTATGACCAAATAAGCCATCATTAAGTGGGAGTATACTATTAGTTTCATCTCTTAGTTTCATGTTTCATGCTATTTTTTTTAAGTTCTATAACTTTTACCTTAATTTTATAATATTGTTATTTACTATTTAACATTGTTGTTTGGTATATTGTTAATGAATTGTTGAATTAATGAATGGTATTAGAGCCATTGGTATCATAATTAATACCCTAAGTCATGTTGTGTTGTTTGCTCATTATAGTTGAGGAAGATGTATAGAGCATTGGTGTAAATTGTTGTTAGTGATATTATAAGGATCAATGGATAGGTTAAGACCTATATAGCTGATGTGAAATCCCAAAAGATGTGGCTTAGGGACACAACACATGTAAAGAATCAAACAATACACAAGAAAGCTAAGTTAGACTTTAATCACACAAACCCTATACCTAATATTCAAAGGAATATGAACCTAAGGTATTAAGAAGAATATGGAAGTCACACTCTAGAAGAGAAAGGAATAAAGAAGGATAAGTTGAGTTGAACACCACAAGATTTACTTCTTAATAAGTTCTTTAGTTCTTGAAAGAACCGAAGGAGAAAACTCTTACTCTTTATTTCTTGCAAATTGTTTGATTTTAGAGCTTAAAAGGAGGTGCTATTTATAGGCTAAGATAGTTAACCCTAATAGTGGAAATAAATTCCTATTTAGGACAAAACTTCCTGTTTAAGAGTGAATACTATTACATAACCTTTCCTATTAACCACTTCAATCATACTAATAAAACCGTTGACTCCCTTTCAAGCTTGAATTTTCACCATTTGTAGCTTGGTTGCCCTTGAAATATCTTTAATCAGCCCAATATAACTTCTTCCATCTTTTTGGCTTAGCTTGCATTATTAGACCTTTTAGGAATATGCAATGGATCGCTGCACCCTTGAACTTCCACACATCATCATAACTTCTTATCGTTCCCCTCCCTCGAAAAGATTCGATCCGTTGAATCAACACTTATATCAAAACGAGAAAGATCAAAACATTAAATGTTGCACTCATATTATACTCCCAAGAAGTTTCAACTTATAACCATTATCATAATCCATGTTACTACTTGAAATGGACCATCTCTTATAAGGTGTAGCTTTGGATGCCTCTGAGTTGGGAACCATTTCATACACATATACACCTAACCCAATCATTGGTTTAAATACTACCTTCTTTCGCCCTTTGCTAAAATGGATGTATATTGGCTTAATTTGTTTTGCAATATGTTGCCACACCTCTCATGCAATTTCTTCACCATGGTAGCCTTCGTCACCATTAAGCTAGCGATGCTCATCAGCAGGTATAGGAAATAAATTTAAGGAGTCAAAGGGATTAAAATCATATAAATCTTAAATAGAGAGTAACTAGTAGTAGAATGAACACTCTTATTATATGTAAAACTCGACATTGGTAAACAATCTTCCCATGTTTTCAAATTCATCTAAATAATGCACACAACAAAGTAGAAATAATTAATTTATTACCTCAGTATTGTCCATCAGTTTATGGATGGGAAAGTAGTTGAAAAACATAGCTTAGTACATACTTACCCCACAAAGTCTTCCAGAAGTAATTAAGAACTTTGTATCCCAATTTGAACAATACTTTGACATATGCCATGGCAAACATACTAACTTCTCTAAAGAATACATTCAAGCCACATTGTTTGCATGTCAATTTTAGGCATAGGATGAAATGTGTCATCTGGAAGAATGTCAACAACAAAATACAAGAATCCTACCTTTTTTGAGTTGTACGCAAACCTTAGTACAAAGTGTATAGATAAATCATACCCAGCAGGATGGTTAGGGTATGGGTAAAGGGGTGTACAAAGCCATACGGGTAAAACTCATAGATTTAGGCCCCTATTGTGAATGTTATGGCATTATCGTCCACATACCCTCTGACATCTCGTTCATGATGTGGCCAAGAAGAAATCGTTTCAACTAAGGACATCATAGGATTTAACCTAACTTCGAACATGACCCATTGGACCACCTTTTATGAGCTTTCTTTACACAACCAAAACTCCCCTAAAGGAACTTGTAAGATATGCATAAGTTATTTTCCCTAATAAGAAATCCTTATGCCTATTAAATTTCTCAAAGGCTAATTACTCATGTGCTTTATCCACATCAGTAAAGTCAAGATCTTTCACACACAAATATTTAATATATTCAATCTTAATAATTATTGCAATAAGTGTTAGAGATCAGAGCATCCTTGAGAGATATTGCATTAGCTACCAAATTTTCCTTACCTTGTTTATATTTGATGATGTAAGGAAATGGTCTTAATGAATTCAAACCCACTTGGCATGTAATTTGTTAACTTTCTTTATCTCTTCAATGTTTCATGGATTCATGGTCACTATGGATGACAAACTCCTTGGGCCAAAGGTCATGTTTGCCATGTCCCTAAAAGTCGGTACCAATGCATACATCTTTTATTATAAAAGGGATAATTAAGGGCTGCTCCATTTAACTTTTCACTAAGTAGACTATTAGATATGTTTCTGTGATTAAAATAACTCTAATGTAAATACCTAAAGTATCACACTTAATCTCAAATTTTTTGTAAAGTTAGGCAAAGCAAGTAAGAGTGCAAAATTTAATTTTTCCTCAATATAATTAAAAGCCTTGTCTTGATCACTACCCCACTTAAAACCCATGTTCTTTTTAATAACCTTAGTTAGTGGTGTATCAATGGTGCTAAAGTCCCTCACAAAGTGTCTATAAAAACTAGTTAGACCATGAAAGCTACACATTACTAACTAACTTAAGTGTAGGCTAATCATGGATTGCCCTAAGTTTTTCCTCATCAACCTCAATACCTTTAGCACTCACAACATAGTTAAGAAATATGATCTGGTTAGTACAAAAGGAACATTTCTTGAAGTTAGCATACAATTTCTCAGAATATAAAATGATTAAAATTGAACATAAATGATCAAGATGCTCTTCTAAATTTTTGTTATAGATCAAAATATTATCAAAATACATAACCAAAAATTTACCAATGAATGTATGCAAAACATTATTCATCAATCATATAAAATTGCTCAATGCATTAGTGTGACCAAATGGCATAACAAGCCATTCATATAGATCATACTTAATTTTGAAAGCTATTTTCCACTCATCTTCTTGTCTCATCCTAATTTGGTAATGTCCACTTTTCAAATCAATTTTAGAAAAGACACAATACACTATGCAATTCATCTAACATTTCATCTAACCTAAGTATAGGGTGACTAACACTTTATAGTGATTTTGTTGATTGCCCGATAGTAAACCCACATCCTTTAAGTCCCATCCTTCTTTGGTATAGAAGACATGAACCGTAAAGGACTTATGCTTTTCTCTCACATATCCTTTCAATATAAGTTCCTCAACCTGCCTTTGAAAGCTCCTATTGTCTCCTCAAGGATCACTCTTACATGGCTAGCCAGTTTGGAATAGATGCACTAGGGATAAAATTAGTTCGATGCTCAATTCCTCTTTTAGGTAGTAATCCACTTAGAAACATCTTTAGGAATACATCTTCAAGTTCCTACAAAAGAGAAATAACATCACTAAACAAAAAAAGGGCTAAACTTGTTAGTGTTAAAATAAGCCTCATTGTATGAAAATACAATATATATGTTGTGTGGCTATAAAATGCTCTTTTGTCATCACTTTCTTTGGCATAAAAACTTCCTTTTTCCTCCTCTCTCTCTTGTGTCCTCAATTTTTCTCCTCTCTTATCTATTTTGTTACCCCTCTCTTTTCAATCTTTCTTTTTTATTTGCTCTCATTTTAATCCTTAATTGATCCTAATAAGCTTGATTGAAGTGTTAATGGTACAATAGTGACAAGTTTTCATTCATTACAAAGGAATATCAGTTCTTAAAGCCTTTATGCATAATCTTGGTCTATTAAATTACCATGCATTTCTAATAGAATATGACCCTCCTAATAAAGTATGGCTCATATGTATAGGTACAAACCTCACAATATAATGTGAACCCTAACAGACCACACATAGAAGAAATCAAAGCAATACCCAGTAAAGCTAAGTCAAACTTAATCACACAAACCCTAAGTCCAATATTCAACTGAACATGAACCTAAGTATTAATAAGAATATAGATGCCATATTTTAGAAAAAAAGGGAATTGAGAGTGATAAGTCGGGTTAAACACCATAGGAAGAGTTACTTCTTGATAAGTTCTTTAGTTCATGAAAGAACCAAAGGAGAAAACTCACTATTTATTTCTCTCAAATTAATTGATTTTAGAGCTTATAAAGAGGTCCTATTTATAAACTAAGATAGCAAACCTAAAAGAGACATAAATTCTTATTTAAGAAAAATCCCTATTTAGGACAAACTCCTATCTAGGACAAATTCTTATTCAAAAAACTTCCATTTTAATAACAAACACTTATTCAAGACAAACTCCTATTTAGGAGTGAATGCTACTACTTAACCTTACCCCATTAAGTACTCCAATCATATTAATAAGGCCTTGACTCTCTTTTCAAGTTTAAATTCATGCCATTTATAGCTAGTTTGCCTAAATCTCTTCAATTAACCCATTTAGTACTTTTTTTTTTATCTTGTGGCTTTATCTTGCATTGATGGACCTTCTAGAATATGTAATGGATTTCTTGCATCTTTTGAAACCTTCCACTCATTATCATTAAGCTTCTCATCATTCCCTTACTCCTTGAAAGGATTCGTCTTAAATCATCACTTATATTAAAAAAAGAAAGATAAAAAATATTAAATATTACACTTACATTATACTCACTAGGAAGGTCTAACTTATAAACATTGTCATTAATCCATGCTACTACTTGAAATGACCATATCCTTTAGGCCATAACTTTGAATGCCTTTAAGCTGGAAACCATTCCTTACACATAAGCTCCCAAACCCAATTACTAGGTTCAAACACCACCTCTTATTGCCCTTCGTTGACATGGGATGCTTATTGCTCAATTCGTTTTACAATATGTTGCCATACTTTTCATGTAATTTGTCACCATGTTAGCATTGCGTACACCATCTAAGTTGGTATACTCATCAACAGGTATAGGCACCAAATCTAAAGGAGTCAAAAGGTTAAAACCATATACAATTTCAAATAAAGAGTAAATATAGCAAAATGAACACTTTTATTATATGTAAACTTGACATGTGGTAAACAATCATCCATGTGTTGAAATTCATTTAAATAATAGCACACAACAAAGTAGAAAGAGTTTGATTAATCACCTTAGTTTATCCATCAGTTTGTGGATGACAAGTAGTTGAAAACAATAGTTTAATACCTAACTTACCCCATAATGTCTGTTTATGGAGTGTACAAATTATGGGGTAAATTTCTAAATTTAGCCTATTTGCATGGTATGCATTTCTGACATACCTTCTCAACATCTTGTTTCATATGTTGCCAAAAGAAATGTTTAACTAAGATATCTAGGGTTTTCCTAACTCCAAAATGACTTATTAGACCACCTCTATGAGCTTCTCTCACAACCAACTCCTTCAAAGAACTCCTAGGCACACATAAACGATTTTCCCTAAATAAGAATCCTTCATGCCTAAAATATTTCTCAAAGGCTGACTTCCCATATGCTTCATACACATTAGCAAAGTTAGGATCTTTCACATATAAATCTTCAATATATTCAAATCCTAATTATTTTGTAGTAAATGTAAAAATAAGGGCACACTTACAAGATATTGCATCAGCTACTACATTGTCCTTACTTTGTTTACATTTGATGATGTAAGGAAAGGTTTCAATGAATTGGACCTACTTGGCATGTCCTTTGTTCAACTTTCCTTGTCCCTTAAAGTGCTTTAAGGATTTATGGTCAGTATAGGTGAGAAACTACTTAGCCAAAGGTAGTGTTGCCATGTCTCCAAAGCTCACACTAATGCATACATCTCTTTATCATAAGTAAGATAATTAAGGCCTGTTCCACTTAACTTTTCACTTAAGTAGGAAGTTAGTCACCTTTCCTACATCAAAATTGTTCCAATGTCAATACCTGAAGCGTCACACTCAATCTTGAAAGTTTTTGCAAAGTCAAGTGAAGTAAGTAAGGGTGCAAAACTTAATTTTTCTAATTAAAAGCCTTGTCTTGATCACTACCCCACTTAAAACCCATGTTCTTTTTAATAACCTCAATTAGTGGTGCAGCAATGGTGCTAAAGTCCATGAAAGTTACACACATCACTAATGGCTTAGTTGTCAGCCAATCACGAATTGCCCTAACTTTTTCCTTGTCAACCTCAATACCTCTAGCACTCACAACATAGCTAAGAAATATGATCTTGTTAGTACAAAAGGAATATTTCTTGAATTTAGCATATGATTTCTCAAATGTAAATGATCAAGGTGCTCTTCTAAGTTTTTGTTATAGACCAAAATATCATCAAAATATACAACCACAAATTTACCAACACACATAAGGAATCAGACAACACCTAGGAAAGCTATGTTAGACTTTAATCACACAATTCCTAGAATTAATATTCAAAGGAATATAAACCTAGGGTATTGAGAAAAATAATGGATGCAAACAACACTACTTTAAAAAACAAGGAAATTGGGAGTGATAAGTTAGGTTGATGTGAAATTACATTGTGGTTATAGAGACAATTAAAATTTTTGAATTAAATTCACTTGGTTATTAACAAAAAATTTCTCCCTATAAGACTTATAATTCCTAAAATTAAATAATGCATTGTTTTTACTTTTTAAAGAATTTTGAATTTCATTGCATTTTCAGCAATGATAAAATTTAATATTTGAATATGTTAATTTTACCAAAATAACAGTAGTGGACTAAATGTATAAAATAAACTTTAAGGGATGACTATTATAAATTGCAATCTCAAGTTTCAATGTTGGGTCCAGCATATAACTCTAGAGCGTAATGGGCTAACTTTGTATTAGAGTTCATTGCATTCCTTTTATTTCATTAACATGTTTGTATATAAAATTATATAAATCGTGCCAAATTGCATTGGTATTGGAGACAATTAAAAAATAACAAAATTTAAATTCACTTAAGTATTAACAAAAAATTTCTCCCTCTAAACTTTAAATTATAAAAATTAAAATAATGCAATGTTTTATGTTTTTAAATAGATGCTCTCTATAAATTTCATTGCAATTGTTCAATGGTAAGCATAAATTTAATAGTTTGATATGTTTAAATTTACCAAAATAAAGCCAATGGACTCAATTCTATGAAATAAACTTTAAGGGATGGACATATGACAAAATTCCAATCCCAAATTTCAATGGTTGGGTCAAGTATATAGCAACAAGAGCGGTAATGGGTTATAGTTCTTATTAGAGTCCATTGGCATTCTCATTTCTTTAAATTAACATGTGTATACTGAAAATTATATAAATCATAGAGAAACTTACCTTGTGGTAATAGGTGACAATTAAAAAAATTCTCGAAAATTTTAAATTAACTTGATTATTAACGAAGAATTTCTCATCTCTCTAGAGATTTTAAAAATTCTAAAAATTAATAATATGGCATTGTTTTGCATTTAAAGAATTTTGAATTCTATTACTTTGTAACAGTGAGATAATTTAACATTTGAATATGTTAATTTACCAAAATAAGAGCAATGGACTAAAATGTATAAAATAAACTTTAGGGATAAACTATTATAAATTGCAATCTCATACTTCAATATTAGGTCCAGCATATAAACATATTAGAGCGTTGTAGACTAACTTTTTACTAGAGTCAATTGTTGTCGCTTTTATTTAATTGACCTAATTGTATACTAAATTATATAAATCATGTCAAATTGCATTGTGTAAATGGGGACAATTAAAATGATTACAAAAATTTATATTTACTTGGTTAATAACAAAGAATTTCTCCCTCTAAGACTTTAAAATTCTTAACAATTAAAATAATATGCAATGTTTTTATTTTTTAAAATAATTTTGAAAGCAATTGCATTTGCAATAGTGAGAATAAACTTAATATTTGAATATTTAATTCACCAAAATAAATGCTATGGACTCAATTATATAAAATAAACTTTAAGGATGACAATTATAAATTGCAATACCAAACTTCAATGTTGGGTCAAGCATTATAATTCTAGGAGTGTAATGGGCTAACTACTTATTAGTATCCATTACATTCGTTTTTATTTAATTAACATATTTGTATACTAAATTATATAAATCATGTTAAATTATATTGTTGAAATGGGGACAATTAAAAAATTACAATATTTAAATTCACTTGAGTAATAATGAAAAGTTTCTCCCCTATAAGACTTTAAAATTATTAGAGTCCATTGCATTCGCTTATCTTTAATTAGCATGTTTGTATACTAAAATTTTAGAAATCATGTCAAATTGCATTATTGAAATGGAGAAGATTAAAAAATTACAAAATTTACATTCAATTGAGTTTTAGCAAACAATTTCCCATTATAAGACTTTAAAATTTTAAAAATTAAAATAATGCAATGTCTTTATTTTTAAATAATTTTTAATTCCATTTCATTTTGAGTGGTGAGATAAACCTAATATTTGTATATGTTAATTTGCCAAAATAAAACTAATGGACTTAATTGTATAAAATAAATTTTAGTGGATAACTGTTATAAATTTCAATCCCAAATTTTAATGTTGGGTCAAATATATAACTCTAGAGTCCATTACATTCACTTTGTTTAATTATCATGTTTGTACACTAAAATTATATTAATCATATCAAATTGCATTGTGCTCATGGAGACAATTAAAATAATTAACAAATTTAAATCCACTTGAGTATTAACAAAGAATTTCTCCTTATAAGATTTTAAAATTCTAATAATTAAAATAATGTAATATTTTTATATTTTTAATAATTTTTATTACCATTGCATTTTCAATGGTGAGATAAAAATAATTTTTTAATATGTTAATTAAACAAAAATAAAAGTAAGAGACTCAATTGTACAAAATAAAGTTTAGCGGATGACTATTATAAATTTCAATTACAAGTTTCAATGTTGGATTAAGGATATAGTTTCAGTGCATAGTGGGCTAATTTCTTATTAGGCTCCATTGCATTCACTTTTCTTTAATTAGCATGTTTGTATACTAAAATTTTATAAATCATGTCAAATTGCATTGTGGAAATGGAAAAAATTAAAAAAATTATAGAATTTACATTCACTTAAGTTTTAGAGAATAATTTCTCCTTGTAGAATTTTAAAATTCTGAAAATTAAGATAATACAATATTTTTATTTTTTAAATAATTTTTAATTCCATGTCATTTTCAGTGGTGAAATAAATCTAATATTTGTATATGTTAATTTGCCAAAATAAAACCAATGGACTCAATTGTATAAAATAATTTTAGTGGATGACTGTTATAAATTTCAATTCCAAGTTTCAATGTTGGGTCAAACATATAACTCTAGAGTCTATTGCATTCGTTTTTGTTTAATTATCATGTTTGTACACTAAAATTATATTAATCATGTCAAATTGCATTGTGGTAATAAAGACAATTAACATAATTAACAAATTTAAATCCATTTGAGTATTAACAAAGAATTTCTCCTTGTAAAACTTTAAAATTCTAATAATTAAAATAATGCAATGTTTTATATTTTAATAAATTTTATTACCATTGCATTTTCAGTGGCGAGAAATATAATTTTTTAATATGTTAATTGAACAAAAATAAAAGTAAGGGACTTAATTGTACAAAATAAAGTTTAGCAGATGACTGTTATAAATTTCAATTTCAAGTTTCGATGTTGGATCAAGCATATAGCTCTAGCGCATAGTGGGCTAATTTCTTATTAAATTCATTGTATTCGCTTTTCTTTAATTAGCATGTTTGTCTACTAAAATTTTATAAATCATGTCAAATTGCATTGTGGAAATGGAGAAAATTAAAAAAAAAAATTGCAGAATTTACATTCACTTGAGTTTTAGTGAACAATTTCTCCCTGTAAGACTTTAAAATTCTAAAAGTTAAAATAATGTAATGTTTTATTTTTTAAATAATTTTTCATTCCATTTCATTTTAGTAGTGAGATAAACCTAATATTTGTATATGTTAATTTGCCAAAATAAAGCCAATGGACTCAATTGTATAAAATAAACTTTAGTGGATGATTGTGATAAATTCCAGTCCCAAGTTTTAATGTTGGGTCAAGCATATAAGTTTAGAGTCCATTGCATTCGCTTTTGTTTAATTATCATGTTTGTATACTAAAATTATATTAATCATGTCAAATTGCATTATGATAATGGAGACAATTAAAATAATTAACAAATTTAAATTCATTGGAGTATTAACAAAGAATTTCTCCTTATAAGATTTTAAAATTCTAATAATTAAAATAATGCAATGTTTTTATATTTTAATAATTTTTATTACCATTGCATTTTCAATGGTGACATAAACATAATTTTTAATATGTTAATTGAATAAAAATAAAAGCAAGGGACTTAATTGTACAAAATAAAGTTTAGCGAATGACTGTTATAAATTCTAATTCCAAGTTTCAATGTTGGATTAAGCATATAACTCTAGTGTATAATGGACTAATTTCTTATTAGAGTTCATTGCATTCGCTTTTCTTTAATTAGCATGTTTGTATACTAAAATTTTATAAATCATGTCAAATTGCATTGTGGAAATAGAGAAAATTAAAAAAATTACAAAATTTACATTCACTTGAGTTTTAGTGAACAATTTCTCACCTGTTTGCCACTAGTGACCTTAAAAAATGGTTGAAAGTTAAAACTTACAACTATTTTGACTATATTAAAGCGTGGAAAAGAATATTGTTAAATGAAAACAAGCAAAATAAATTCAATTAGTTCATTTAAATCCACTTTTTGAATGACCTAAAGAGTCTTCCCAATTGATTTAAAATCTAGTTCATCAAATGGGGATTGCATGCTATAACCTTACCCAATAAGGTAAGAAATGTTTATGAATAGTTTTGTGAAAAAAATAATGAGGTTAAAGACCTCTTATTATTGTTCATCTCTTAGTTTCATGTTTAGAGGATCATTAAGTGGGAGTATACTATTATGACCAAATAAGCCATCATTAAGTGGGAGTATACTATTAGTTTCATCTCTTAGTTTCATGTTTCATGCTATTTTTTATAAGTTCTATAACTTTTACCTTAAATTTTATAATATTGTTATTTACTATTTAACATTGTTGTTTGGTATATTGTTAATGAATTGTTGAATTAATGAATGGTATTAGAGCCATTGGTATCATAATTAATACCCTAAGTCATGTTGTTGTTGTTTGCTCATTATAGTTGAGGAAGATGTATAGAGTATTGGTGTAAATTGTTGTTAGTGATATATAAGGATCAATGGATAGGTTAAGACCTATATAGCTGATGTGAAATCCCAAAAGATATGGCTTAGGGACACAACACATGTAAAGAATCAAACAATGCACAAGAAAGCTAAGTTAGACTTTAATCACACAAACCCTATGCCTAATATTCAAAGGAATATGAACCTAAGGTAATAAGAAGAATATGGAAGTCACACTCAAGAAGAGAAAGGAATAAAGAAGGATAAGTTGAGTTGAACACCACAAGATTTACTTCTTAATAAGTTCGTTAGTTCTTGAAAGAACCGAAGGAGAAAACTCTTACTCTTTATTTCTTGCAAATTGTTTGATTTTAGAGCTTAAAAGGAGGTGCTTATTTATAGGCTAAGATAGTAACCCTAATAGTGAAATAAATTCCTATTTAGGACAAACGCCTGTTTAAGAGTGAATACTATTACATAACCTTGCCCTATTAACCACTTCAATCATACTAATAAAACCTTGACTCTCTTTCAAACTTGAATTTGCACCATTTGTAGCTTGGTTGCCCTGAATGTCTTTAATCAGCCCATATAGTACTTCTTCCATCTTTTTGGCTCTAGCTTGCATTATTAGACCTTTTAGAATATGCAATGGATCTCTTACACCCTTTGAAACTTTCCACGCATCATCTCTAAGCTTCTTATCATTCCCTTCCCCTCGACAAGATTCATCCTTGAATCATCACCTATATCAAAACGAGAAAGATCAAAAACATTAAATGTTGCACTTATATTATACTTCCCAAGAAGGTTCAACTTATAACTATTATCATTAATCCATGTTACTACTTGAAATGGACCAGCTCCTCTAGGTTATAGCTTTGGATGCCTCTGAGTTAAGAACCATTTCATACGCATATACACCTAAACCCAATCATTAGGTTTAAACACTACCTTCTTTTGCCCTTTGCTAACATGGGATGTATATTGCTCAATTTGTTTTGCAATATGTTGCACACCTTCTCATGCAATTTCTTCACTATGTCAGCCTTGAGTTCACCATTTAAGCTAGCATACTCATCAGCAGGTATAGGCAATAAATTCAAAGGAGTCAAAGGATTAAAATCATATATAATCTTAAATAAAGAGTAACTAGTAGTAGAATGAACACTCTTATTATATGTAAACTCGACATGTGGTAAACAATCTTCCCATGTTTTCAAATTCATCTAAATAATGACACACAACAAAGTAGAAATAATTCAATTTATTACCTTAGTTTATCCATCAGTTTATGGATGGAAAGTAGTTGAAAACAATAGCTTAGTACATAACTTACCCCACAAAGTCTTCCAGAAGTAATTTAAGAATTTTGTATCCCAATTTGAAACAATACTTTGACATATGCCATGCAAACATACTACTTCTTTAAAGAATAATTCAGCCACATTGTTTGCATTGTCAATTTTATGGCATAGGATGAAATGTGTCATCTTTGAAAAATTGTCAACAACAAATACAAAATTCCTACCCTTTTTTGGTTGTAGCAACCTTAGTACAAAGTGTATAGATAAATCAACCCAAGGATGGTTAGGTATGGGTAAAGGGGTGTTAGCTATGGGGTAAAACTCTAGATTTAGCCTATTTGTATGTTATGCGTTTCTCACATACCCTCTTGACATCTCGTTTCATGTGTGGCTAAAAGAAATGTTCAACTAAGACATAGGATTTACTTAACTTCAAAATGACCCATTTGACCACCCTTATGAGCTTCTCTCACAACCAACTCCCCCAAAGAACTTATAAGTATGCATAAATGATTTTCCTTAAATAAGAAATCCTTATGCCTATTAAATTTCTCAAAGGCTGATTACTCATGTGCTCTATCCACATTAGTAAAGTCAAGATCTTTCACACACAAATATTTAATATATTCAAATCTTAATAATTTTGCAATAAGTGTAGAGATTATAGCATCCTTGTGAGATATTGCATTAGCTACCAAATTTTCCTTACCTTGTTTATATTTGATGATGTAAGGAAAGGTCTTAATGAATTCAACCCACTTGGCATGTAATTTGTTCAACTTTCTTTATCTCTTTAAGTGCTTCATGGATTCACGGTCACTATGGATGACAAACTCCTTGGGCCAAAGGTCGTGTTGGCATGTCTCTAAAGTTGGTACCAATGCATACATCTTTTATTATAAAGAGGATAATTAAGGTTTGCTCCATTTAACTTTTCACTAAAGTAGACTATTAGATATGTTTCTTGGATTAAAATAGCTCCAATGCAAATACCTAAAGTATTACACTTAATCTCAAAATTTTTTGTAAAGTTAGGCAAAGCAAGTAAGAGTGCAAAATTTAATTTTTCCTCAATATAATTAAAAGCCTTGTCCTAATCACTACCCCACTTAAAACCCATGTTCTTTTTAATAACCTTAGTTAGTGGTGTATCAATGGTGCTAAAGTCCCTCACAAAGTGTCTATAAAAACTAGTTAGACCATGAAAGCTACACATTACTAACTAACTTAAGTGTAGGCTAATCATGGATTGCCCTAAGTTTTTCCTCATCAACCTCAATACCTTTAGCACTCACAACATAATTAAGAAATATGATCTGGTTAGTACAAAAGGAACATTTCTTGAAGTTAGCATACAATTTCTCAGAATATAAAATGATTAAAATTGAACATAAATAATCAAGATGTTCTTATAAATTTGTGTTATAGATCAAAATATTATCAAAATACATAACCAAAAATTTACCAATGAATGTATGCAAAACATTATTCATCAATCATATAAAATTGCTCAATGCATTAATGTGACCAAATGGCATAACAAGCCATTCATATAGATCATACTTAGTTTTGAAAGCTATTTTCCACTCATCTTCTTGTCTCATCCTAATTTGGTAATGTCCACTTTTCAAATCAATTTTAGAAAAGACACATAAACTATGCAATTCATCTAACATGTCATCTAACCTAAGTATAGGGTGACAACACTTTATAGTGATTTTGTTGACTGCCCGATAGTAAACCCACATCCTTTAAGTCTCATCCTTCTTTGGTATATAAAGACATGAACCGTAAAGGGACTTATGCTTTCTCTCACATATCCTTTCAATATAAGTTCCTCAACCTGCCTTTGAAGCTCCATTGTCTCCTTAGGATCACTCTTACATGCTAGCCAGTTTGGAATAGATGCACTAGGGATAAAATCAGTTTGATGCTCAATTCCTCTTTTAGGTAGTAATCCACTTAGAACAACTTTAGGGAATACATCTTCAAATTCCTACAAAAGAGAAATAACAACATTAAACAAAAAAGGGCTAAACTTATTAGTGTTAAAATAAGCCTCATTGTATGAAAATACAATTATATGTTATGTGGCATAAAATGCGTTTTTGTCATCACTTTCTTTGGCATAGAAACTTCCTTTTTCCTCCTCTCTCTCTTATGTCCTCAATTTTTCTCCTTTCTTTTCTATTTTGGTTACCCCTCTTTTTTAATCTTTCTTTTTTATTTGCTCTCATTTTTAATCCTTAATTGATCCTAATATGCTTGTTGAGGTGTTAATGGTATAATAGTGACAAGTTTTTCATTCATTACAAAGGAATATTCGTTCTTAAAGCCTTCATGCATAACTTGTCTGTTAAACTACCATGGCATTTCTAATAGAATATGACCCTTCTAATAAAGTATGGCTCATATGCATAGGTACAACATCACATATAATGTGAACCCTAACAGACCATGTATAGAAGAAATCAAACAATACCCAGTAAAGCTAAGTCAAACTTTAATCACACAAACCCTAAGTCTAATATTCAATGGAACATGAACCTAGGGTATTAATAAGAATATAGATGCCATATTGTAGAAAAAAAAGGGAATTGAGAGTGATAAGTCGGGTTAAATACCATAGGAAGAGTTACTTCTTGATAAGTTCTTTAGTTCATGAAAGAACCAAAGGAGAAAACTCATTATTTATTTCTCTTAAATTAATTGATTTTAGAGCTTATAAAGAGGTCCTATTTATAAACTAAGATAGCAAACCTAAAAGAGACATAAATTCTTATTTAAGAAAAATTCCTATTTAGGACAAACTCCTATCTAGGACAAATTCTTATTCAAAAAACTTCCATTTTAATAACAAACACTTATTCAAGACAAACTCCTATTTAGGAGTGAATGCTACTACTTAACCTTACCCCATTAAGTACTCCAATCATATTAATAAGGCCTTGACTCTCTTTTCAAGTTTAAATTCATGCCATTTATAGCTAGTTTGCCTAAATCTCTTCAATTAACCCATTTAGTACTTTTTTTTTTATCTTGTGGGCTTTATCTTGCATTGATGGACCTTCTAGAATATGTAATGGATTTCTTGCATCTTTTGAAACCTTCCACTCATTATCATTAAGCTTCTCATCATTCCCTTACTCCTTGAAAGGATTCGTCTTTAAATCATCACTTATATTAAAAAAAGAAAGATAAAAAATATTAAATATTACACTTACATTATACTCACTAGGAAGGTCTAACTTATAAACATTGTCATTAATCCATGCTACTACTTGAAATGGACCATATCCTTTAGGCCATAACTTTGAATGCCTTTAAGCTGGAAACCATTCCTTACACATAAGCTCCCAAACCCAATTACTAGGTTCAAACACCACCTCTTATTGCCCTTCATTGACATGGGATGCTTATTGCTCAATTCGTTTTACAATATGTTGCCATACTTTTTCATGTAATTTTGTCACCATGTTAGCATTGCGTACACCATCTAAGTTGGTATACTCATCAACAGGTATAGGCACCAAATCTAAAGGAGTCAAAAGGTTAAAACCATATACAATTTCAAATAAAGACAAATAATAGCAAAATGAACATTTTTATTATATGTACACTTGACATGTGGTAAACAATCATCCCATGTGTTGAAATTCATTTAAATAATAGCACACAACAAAGTAGAAAGAGTTTGATTAATCACCTTAGTTTATCCATCAGTTTGTGGATGACAAGTAGTGAAAACAATAGTTTAATACCTAACTTACCTCATAATGTCAGTTTATGGAGTGTACAAATTATGGGGTAAATTTCTAAATTTAGCCTATTTGCATGGTATGCATTTTTGACATACCTTCTCAACATCTTGTTTCATATGTTGCCAAAAGAAATGTTTAACTAAGATATCTAGGGTTTTCCTAACTCCAAAATGACTTATTAGACCACCTCTATGAGCTTCTCTCACAACTAACTCCTTCAAAGAACTCCTAGGCACACATAAACGATTTTCCCTAAATAAGAATCCTTCATGCCTAAAATATTTCTCAAAGGCTGACTTCCCATATGCTTCATACATATTAGCAAAGTTAGGATCTTTCACATATAAATCTTTAATATATTTAAATCCTAATTATTTTGTAGTAAATGTAAAAATAAGGGCACACTTACGAGATATTGCATCAGCTACTACATTGTCCTTACTTTGTTTACATTTGATGATGTAAGGAAAGGTTTCAATGAATTGGACCTACTTGGCATGTCCTTTCTTCAACTTTCCTTGTCCCTTAAAGTGCTTTAAGGATTTATGGTCAGTATAGGTGAGAAACTACTTAGGCCAAAGGTAGTGTTGCCATGTCTCCGAAGCTCACACTAATGTATACATCTCTTTATCATAAGTAAGATAATTAAGGCCTGTTCCACTTAACTTTTCACTTAAGTAGGAAGTTAGTCACCTTTCTTACATCAAAATTGTTCCAATGTCAATACCTGAAGCGTCACACTTAATCTTGAAAGTTTTTGCAAAGTCAAGTGAAGTAAGTAAGGGTCCAAAACTTAATTTTTCTTTAAAAGCCTTGTCTTGATCACTACCCCACTTAAAACCCATGTTCTTTTTAATAACCTCAATTAGTGGTGCAGCAATGGTGCTAAAGTCCATGAAAGTTACACACATCACTAATTGGCTTAGTTGTCAGCCAATCACGAATTGCCCTAACCTTTTCCTTGTCAACCTCAATAACTCTAGCACTCACAACATAGCTAAGAAATATGATCTTGTTAGTACAAAAGGAATATTTCTTGAATTTAGCATATGATTTCTCCAAGTGTAAATGATCATGGTGCTCTTCTAAGTTTTTGTTATAGACCAAAATATCATCAAAATATACAACCACAAATTTACCAACACACATAAGGAATCAGACAACACCTAGGAAAGCTATGTTAGACTTTAATCACACAATTCCTAGAATTAATATTCAAAGGAATATAAACCTAGGGTATTGAGAAAAATATGGATGCCACACTTTAAAAAACAAGGAAATTGGGAGTGATAAGTTAGGTTAAACATCACAAAAAAAAGTTACTTCTTGATAAGTTCTTTAGTTCTTAAAAGAATTGAAGGAGAAAAGTATCACTTTTTATTTCTCTCAAATTATATAATTTTAAAGTGTATAAGGAAGTGCCTATTTAGGCTAAGATAGCAACCCTAAAAGAGAAATAAATTCCTATTTAGGATAAATCCCTATTTGGGGCAAACTCTTATCTAAGACAAATTCTTATTCAAAAAACTCACTTTAAAAACAAGTGCTTATTTAGGACAAACTCTTATTTATGAATGAATGTTATTACTTAACCCTAGCCTATTAAGCACTCCAATTATATTAATAAGGCCTTGACTCTCTCTCAAGCTTGAATTTGCACCATTTATAGCTTGGTTGATTTGTATGTTTTCAATTAGCCTATTTAATGATTCTTTCATCTTTTTTTTTTTTGCTCTAGCTTACGTTATTGGACCTTTTGGAATGTGTAATGGATCTTATGCATTATTTGAAGCCTTCCACACATTATCTCCAAGCTTCTCATCATAAGATACGACAATAAATTGCACAATGAACTGAGCAATATGCATCCCATGCCAACAAAGGATGAAAGAAGTTGGTGTTTGATACTAGTGATTGGGTTTAGGTATGCATAAGGAAAAGTTCTTGGCTCAGAGGCATCTAAAGCTATATCCTAGAGGGGATGATCCATTCTAAGTGGTGGCACAAATTAATGATAATACCTATAAGTTGGACCTTCTGGGTGAGTATAATGTGAGTGCAGTATTTAATGTTACTAATCTTTCTCTTTTGATACAAGTGTAAAATCCTTTTAAAGAGAAGGAAAATAATGAGATTCAATGAGGTGCTAATGCATAGAGGGTTTCTAAGATCCATTAAGCATTCAAGAAGGGTGAATGACACATTCTAGAGATAAAAGGATGAAAGAGACACTAAATAGGTTGATTAAAAACATTTAAGCCAAAGAAGCTAATTCAAGCATGAAGGGCAACAAAGTATGTCTTAATTCATGCCAAGATTTTATTAATTATATAAGTATGCTAAATCAGCTTAAGTGATGTGATTGTGAAGAGTTGTAGCAACAAAGTAATGAAATTGATTAGTTGGACTTATCATTATGTCTAAAAAATGGAGGACAGAGAGTGGACTAGTTGCAAAACTAGTTATAGGACTAGTTTCCTAGTAGAAGGTTGGTATTGGCACTTATCATGAGGCAGTTGGTGAACTAGTTTTACGCTAAATGCATGGCTCTATGAATCTAACTAAACCATATTTGACCAAATTGTCCCCAACTCATTTGCTATCAGCTTATTTAGAAATTTTTTCTTGTTTTTAGGGTTAGGGTTGTTATTTTAGCCTATAAATAGGCTTGATTTCATTGTTAAAAGATATAGAACATTGGTGAAAAGAAGTGAAAATTTTCTCTTTTGGTTCTTCAATAAACTTTGTGAACTTATCAAGATTATTGTTTTATAGCATTCTAACTTGACTTACCACTCACAAATCCCTTCTTTAAAGAGTGTGCCATCTATATCCTTTTTTAAACTTTTGGTTCATGTTCTTTTGAATGTTGGGTCTAGGTTTATACCTTATGTTCATGTTCCTTTGAACATTAGGTCAAGGTTTTACTTTTGTTAAACCTTATTTAACTTTCTTGGGGTTTTGAATTCCTTATTTTGCTTATTGGTTTCATGAGACCACCCGGAAGAGAAGACAACAGACCTGGTATTCGTGAGACCACCCGGAAGAGAAGACAGCAAACCTGGTATTTATGAGACCACCCGGAAGAGAAGACAGTAGACCTGGTATCCGTGAGATAGCAGACTTGGTATCCGTGAGACCACCTGGAAGAGAAGACAGCAGACCTGGTATCCGTGAGACCACCCGAAAAAGAAGACAACAGACTAGAAGCGTGAGGCAGGCTGAAAGACGTGAACCAGAAAAACCAGTAGAGTAAGGTAGGCCAAGAGACGTGAAACAACAGACCAGAAGCGTGGGTGTATGTCAGGAGACGGCGTGAGACCAGAACCTGCAACGACGTGACAGACCAAAAGTGTGAGGATAGGTCGTGAAACAGTAAGACCGTGAAATAAGAGATGGGTGAGACTGTGAGATAGTGAAAGCAGGAGCTGTGTGAGACAACCTAGAGAAGGAATTCGGCAAAGCATCAGAAAGAACTCAACGTATTTCCAGATTTCTTCAAGAGAGGTTAAAGAGCGTTGCGGTGAACTTCTAAGCGGCAGTGGAGCAGCCTTTCAATTCAACAGAGGCAAACAAGCTAGAAGAAGGGTAGACACAGTAAGTGACACTCTTTGTATTGTACTTGCTTAATAATTGCAATAGTGAAAGGAGTAGAAGATTAAGACATCCATTGTAACTGGAATTCTCAAGTATAGTGGATAGTCTTAGTAAGGGAGTCTTGGTAAGGGAGAGCCCTTACCACCGTGGATGTACATCACATTGACGGAACCATGTAAATGTCATATGTCCTTAATTTGCTTTACGTTCTGTATTTTGAATTGAGTTATGAACACAACTAAAGTATCAGCCAACCCATAACCTAATGAAGACCTAAACAAGAACATCCGAATTGTCTATTAGGCAAGGTGTCTGAAAGGTGACTTTGGGGACTATTGTAATTAGTAGGTAGCAATAGATCTACCTTAGTTGAATCTAATAAAGAGTTCACTTTCAAGAAGAGATTGAAGTTGTTCACTTACCTATGAATTGCGAATTGTGGTGATACTGATTCACCCCCCTCTCAATATCACAAACTAGTAGATCCTAGGGTGAAGTTAGGAACTTCATTTGGTATCAGAGCACATGTTCACCAGGATAAAGCTTAACAGCTTGGTGTACTAGTTTAAAGAGCTCCAGAAGTTTTAACTTGTTCAGCATACTGAGAAATGGACGCTGGTACCAGCACCAACATTACTTACAACAAGAAGGTTCCAATCTTCAATGGAACCAACTACCATATGTGAAGAGCAAGAATGTAGGTGGTATTTGCAACCATGGGCATGAACGTGGTGAAATCTATACAGGAGGGTTTTGAGCCTCCAGAAGAAGGTAAAGATCTAACCCTAGAGGAATTAAGACAGTTTGAGATAAATGGGAAGGCCTCAAACGTCATCATTTCAGCATTGACAGATGCTGAATATGCTAAAGTTATGGACTGCAAATCTGCCAAGGAGATATGGGACAGATTGCAGAAAGTCTATGAAGGTGATGGCAGAATGAAGGAGGCCAAGCTTCAAGTTTTCAAGGAGAGATATGAATCTCTCAGAATGCAGACTAATGAGACAGTCCAAGAGTTCTTCACCAGGGTTATTGATGCTGTAAATGATCTTAGAAGTCATGGGAAGACTCATCTATTGTGAAGAAAATTCTGAGAATTCTGCCTGAGAGGTTTGCCTTAAAGGTGGCAGCCATAGAGGAGAGTAGACATCTCAATTCTATGTCTCTGCATGATCTCCAATGCAATCTCATTGCATATGAGATGAGAATAAAGTCAACGGAGAGCTCCTCAACATCGAAGGTATCAAAGGAGGCAGCTTTCAAAGTTATGAAACACTTAAAGATAAAAGAAGAGGAAGAATCATCCAGTGAGGATGATGATGATGACAAGGAAGAAAGTAAAGGTGAAGTGTTGGCATACTTCCCAAAGAAGTTCAAAAAGGAGTCTAAGAAGGGAAAAGGACAGTTGTCCTTGAGATGTTATCGGTGTGGGCAGACTGGACACTTTGCTTCTCAGTGCAAAGTGAAACTTGATGATGAAGATGAGGATGGTGATGATGAGCCAAATTCAAAATGGAGAAGACCATCATTCAAATCAAAGAAGTCCAGCAAGAAGACTGCCAACCCACAGAAGAAGAAGAGAGGCTCATTCAAGAGTTATGTGAGTCAGATAAAAGAAGCTGATGAGGAGGAAGATGAAGAATCATCAGATGAGCATGCCTTTATGGCATCAGCTCAAGGTGGTAGTTCAACCTCTGAAGAGGAAGAGGAGGTTGATGAAGAAGAACCAGATCTTGAAGTTGAGTTAGAAGCAGCTTCAAAGGAGATAATCAGAAGGGGTAGAACCATAAGAAGGTTGGAGGCCCATATAAAACAAGTTGAAGCAAAGTCTAAGGAAGCTGAAAGTCAAAAGGATGAAATAAGGGCTGAACATATTGACTTGAAGAGAAGATTTGAAGAACAGATCAAAATATGTGAAGACCTTACAATGGAGCTTGGCTCAAGGACTTCAAAATTTGAAGGAATGGAGAAAGAGTTGCCAAGACTTCAGCAACAACTCAAAAGGAGTGAAGAGAACGTGCAGAAGCTTGAAATGATAGGAGAAACAAGTTTTGCAAGAGAAAAGAAGAATGAAGAGAAAGTGCAGCAATCTGAGGCTGTATTGCCTAAAGATAATAAGAATGTGCCACAGAAATTGAAAGAGAAGGTTGTGACTCAGGAGAAAATAACTGAGAATAAAGAGGATTTGAAGAAGCAACCTAGGGTGGCAAACAAAAATGAAGAAAACAAGGTCAGCCAGCAAAGGGCTACGGTTGAACATAAGAAGGAAAAAAAGGTGGCTGAAATGAAAGCCACACAAGCAAAGAAGCCATCCACCTTGCCTACACAGCAAGTAATGAACAAAAGAAAACAAGTTGTGATTAGACCCAAGAAGAGGCAGTTTCAAGGTCACTGTCTTTATTATGGAGTTTGGGGTCATAAGGCAAGTAACTGCTGGTGGAGAAGGCCAGTATATGTCTCCAACTTGAGAAGATACAATACTGCGTACAGGGGGAGACAATACAAAATTCAGAGGAGAACACCTATAATGAGTTCTTGCACATACTGTAAAAGGCAAGCACATACTAACAAGGAGTGTTGGTGGAAGACCAAACCAACGGTTTGAAAGAATAAGTTTGCTGTATTGGCAGATTTGGAATAGTGTGAAAGGTGCGGGCAGGATGGCCATAATGCCAAGAGATGTATGACACTTCTCCCTGAGCAAGAGAATGCACTCAATGGCACTGTGAAAACAAGCGGTGTAGTCAAAGCTGAGAAAAAGGAGAAAGCTATCTTCCAGCCAATTCAAAAGAAGGAATATAAAGCTAAAGGGAGGTGGCAAATATAGCTAAAATTGCACTCAAAGCTGACTACAAGGATAAACAGTGGATCCTTGATAGTGGATGCACTTCACACATAACGGGAGACAAGAGTAAATTGTCAAAGCTAAACAAGTCAAGAGAAGGTAGAGTCAAGTTTGGCAATGATGATTCACTCAACATCAATGGTCAAGGGTCAATAAACATTGGAAGAGGAAAGCTGAAAGATGTTCTGCACATTGAAGGACTCATATATAATCTAGCATCTGTCATCAAACTATGCAATGAAGACCATAAGGTAATATTCACAAAAACAGGTTGCCAGGTAAAGAGTAAAGAAGGCAATACTGTTGCAACTGGGAAGAGAACAGCTAGAAATTTGTATGTGATTGATGAAGAAAGAGATCCTCTTGTAACTAAGACTGTGCAAGAAAGAAAGCCAAAGAAAACGTGGACCAGTGCTCATTAAGAAAATCAGATCATAGGTGACCCATCAACAAGAGTTACAACAAGAAGAAGAATTGTGGGAGCTACTGCTTTACTCTCACAAGTTGAACCTAAATCTATTGAAGAGGCTACACAAGATCTAACTAAATCTCTGTCCATAGAGCTGTTTGAAAAGCACAGAATGAGTTTGTCTGTGCGAATGCCTCCTCAAGCTTGAAAATCAGGTGAATCCTCCATCTCTACTTTGCGAGTTTTTCAGATTTGTAATTGGTTGGCAAAGGAGGAGAGAAGCAACAGTGTAGGGGGAGCTATTAAGGAAGGGGGAGTGCATATTTAGGGGGAGTTGTAATCCATCTGCTACTGGATTATTACTCTAAGAAGATTATGAAGGACTGCTGCATAATGGCTTTTGTTATAAGTGTTGCCAACAATTACAAAGGGGGAGATTGTTGTTCCCACAACCTTGTATGGGTTGTAATTGTTGTCAACTAGGGTTAAGTGTGCAAGAAAGTAAAGCCACATGGAAGGGCAAAAAAGCCAATCCACCGTGTAAGGGCAAGAACATAAATTCGCCACATAAGCCTTATTAGGGTTTCATGGAATATATAAAGGCCTTGAAAGACAAAACTGGTTAAGGCCAACACAATTGAATAAACGGAAACCCTACAACAACCAGCCAAAAGGAAGAGAAAAGCAAACCAGAAACACACAACCAGCAAGAGGAGAAATAAGAAATAGACCACCCAGAAGAGAAGACAGCAGACCTGGTATCCGTGAGACCACCCGGAAGAGAAGACAATAGACCTAGTATCCGTGAGACCACCTGGAAGAGAAGACAATAGACCTGGTATCTGTGAGACCACTTAGAAGAGAAGACAACAGACCTGGTATCCATGAGACCACCCGGAAGAGAAGACAGCAAACCAGAAGCGTGAGGCAGGCCGAAAGACGTGAACCAGAAAAACCAGTAGCGTGAGGTAGGCCAAGAGACGTGAAACGACAGACTAGAAGTGTGGGTGTATGTCAGGAGATGACATGAGACCAGAACATGCAATGGCGTGACAGACTAGAAGCGTGAGGACAGGCCGTGAAATAGTAAGACCGTGAAATAGGAGACAGGTGAGATTGTGAGACAGTGAAAGCAGAAGCTATGTGAGACAACTTAGAGAAGGAATTCGGCGAAGCATCAGAAAGAACTCAACGTATTTCCAGATTTCTTCAAGAGAGGTTAAAGAGCATTGCGGTGAACTTCTAAGTAGCAGTGGAGCAGCCTTTCAATTCAACAGAGGCAAGACAAGATAGAAGAATGGTAGACATAGTAAGTGACACTCTTTGTATTGTACTTGCTTAGTAATTGCAATAGTGAAAGGAGTAGAAGATTAAGACATCCATTGTAACTGGAATTCTCAAGTATAGTGGATAGTCTCGGTAAGGAGAGCCCCTACCACCATGGATGTACGTCACGTTGACAGAACCACGTAAATCTCATATGTCCTTAATTTGCTTTACGTTCTGTGTTTTGAATTGAGTTGTGAATGCAACTAAAGTATCAGCCAACCCATAACCTAACGAAGACCTAAACAAGAACATTCGAATTGTCCATTAGGCAAGGTGTCTAAAAGGTGACTTTGGAGACTATTGTGATTAGTAGGTAACAATAGATCTACCTTAGTCGAATCTGATAAAGAGTTCACTTTTAAGAAGAGATTGAAGTTGTTCACTTACCTGCGAATTGCGAATTGTGGTGATACTGATTCACCCCCCTCTCAATATCACAAACTAGTAGATCCTAAGGTGAAGTTGGGCACTTCAGTATTCTTAATAGGTATTTTGAAGAACCATACATTCCTTTAAGGTTGAAAAATTAGGGAAAGGTTTCTTTTTAATCTTATAAACCTTCTTTAAATAGGTAAAAATATCAACTGCTCTTATTTCAACAATGTTTTTTTTTTTGACACCTAATCCATAACTCTTGTCAATTTTGATTAAAAGTTATAAAAAATTATTTCCTTTTTAAAGTGTTTTTAGGAGACTAAAATAACTCTTTTATCTTTTCTTTTACCTTGTTTATGACTATAAGGACATAGAAAGTTTTTTCTTCATCTTGATATCCCATGTCAAATAAAGAAGGAGATTTAGGACTAAAAGCCTAATTTTCATAACCACTAAAGTAAAAGTTAAAGGAGGGATGTCAATTTTATATTATGGTTAACTCACTAGTTATTTAGTTCTTTTTATATCTTCCAATTTAGTAATTGGTACTAAAGAGGTAGAGTACCTTGCTTTAACCTTTTCTTTTCCCTTTTTGAGGTTTAACCTCATGCTTTTTGATGAAGTAAATTGAATGGTATTAGAGTCTGATTGTAGGTAAAGTTTAATCTCATATCTATTTCATAATTGAAACCCTAAGTCGTATTGCCTTTGTTGCTTGCCATGGTTAGGCATTAAAGAGTTATTATGTAATTCATTGACAATGATACTATGAAGTGTGAATAGGTTAAGACTTAATTGGCTTTTTAGGAGTAATAGCCTAAGTAGGAGTAGAAATAAGGAAGTAATTATTAATTAAACTTTAGATAAAAATTATTCATAGAATTTGACTCTCTCTTCTTCTTCTTCTTCCTATGTTTATAAATGGGGTAGTTTCTTTTCAAAAACCAATAATGTGATCAAAACCTTCAAAGAAGCCTTACCCTAAATTCATGGTTATAATCATTTTTTCTTATTACCACAAGAACTTATTAGTTCTTATTTACAAAAAAATATAAGTTCATTCATATACAAATGGTTTATTTAGATTTGAAATTGACTACTAGATTGGGTTTAAATAACTCGACAATTATTTGTGTTAAGGATAAAAGAAATAATAGATTTCATGACTCCTTATTAGAAGTAGTCGAATCTAGCTTAAGCGATGGATAGCTTTCTTGCTTTCCAAACATCATGCCGTCATTATCAAATCCAAACTTAATACATGCTTTATGTCTAGACATAAAGAAAAAGGGATTTGATTTGATGCCAAGTTTAGAAAATTTAATCCTTATTTATATGATATATTATAAAGTTATAAATATTATTATTCTAGGAGTTAAAGAAATTCCTTCTAAATATGCAAACAAAAGAACTACAATATTATTTTTGACTAATAGGTCAAAAGCTAGTGTAATGATCCCCAGAATGATTACTTGGAATCAAGTTAAGCTACCTAATCAATAGACCTTAGAAAAAGCTATTAAACCTATTAAATAGGTAAATTGACAATTTGAAGAAGTAATTGAATATAAAGATGGAGATTTCAAAATTTAATTTACTCTATTAAGAAGCATGAGGTTAAACCTTCAAAAGGGAAAAGAAAAGATTAATCCCAAGTACTCTACCTTTTTAGTACCAATTATTGAATTGGAAGGTATAAGAAAAACTAAGGAATAGATGAGTAAACCATAGTACAAACTTATCTTCCTTCTTTTAACTTCTACTTCAATGGTTAATAAATCACTAGAAATTTCTAGTCAAGCTTCTAGGCCTAGATGTCCTTTTTTTTTTTTTATCTAATATGGGTTACAAGGTTAGAGCTAGGTATAGTTATTTTCAATGACACACAAAAAGTCAATGTGCTTTGAAATTAAAGGATATGTTAAGTTTTATCCAATGCAAATACATCATCAATATAAACAATTAGAAATGTTAAACAAGTATTAAATATTTTATTCATAATTCTTTGAAATTCAGAGGGTGCATTTTTTAACTCAAATGACATTATATTACACTCATAGTATTTGAATGGAATTGTAAATGCTATCTTATACTTATTCTTCTTATGAATCTAGATTTGCTAATAACCAAACTTCATATCAAATTTTGAATATACTTAGGTTTCATAAAACTTATTAAGCAAATTTTTTTTACGAGGTATAAGGTAATTAACGCATCTAAATGTCTTATTTAAAGGTTTGTAATTAATTACTAATCATGGAATGTCTCTTTCTAATTTTGCTACAATTTCTACATAAAAAGTAGGACAACTCCAAAGGCTAGTACTTTTTCAAATAAGCACTTTTTTCAAAAAAAATCATTTATCTCATTTTTGCATATTTCTAAATGGCTTGGTCCCATAGCTATGGCTTGGTTTTGGTTGGAATTTAACTTTCATTAA
The DNA here is from genome assembly GCA_020883675.1 of Bruguiera gymnorhiza. Taxonomy (NCBI): domain Eukaryota; kingdom Viridiplantae; phylum Streptophyta; class Magnoliopsida; order Malpighiales; family Rhizophoraceae; genus Bruguiera; species Bruguiera gymnorhiza. The sequence goes on along the minus strand of JAIRCJ010000117.1, from coordinate 512,703 downwards.
AAGTCACTTTGTAAGGTAATTCCACTACATGCTTTTTTTCTATTTCAAAAAATTGTAGGAATTTTTGAACAAGCTAATGTTTCTAATTTTGTTATGCTTCATGTATTTTTGCTTGTATAACAAGAGTGTTAATTTTTTCACACAAATGTTTATTTTTTATTTCAAAATATAAAGATTGAATAAATCTCTTTTTTCGTCTAATGGTTTTTTAAAATTTATCTATCTTTCTATATTGGGGAGTAAATACAAACTTAAAGCTAATAAGCTCTCCATTTATTTTAAAGTAAATCCCCAAATTACTAATCTCCTTTATAGCATATAGCATGTGTAAAAAGGAATTTCCTAGAATAATATCCTAAGATAGGTTTTTAACCAAAACAAAAGGAATTTCAATACAAATTCCCTTATTACAAATGACAGCTAATGACAATTTGTATTTTAGAATAAGTTTACTTTTGTCAGTAGTATTTAACAATTCTATAGCTTTTAAAAAGTATTTCAAAGGTATTATTCCTCTATTAATACAATTCATATTTGTGCTTAAGTCAATTAAGATAATAGTAGAGAAAATGTATTTTTGTATGCCACTTATGGGTAATAACCCTATCAATAAGGTGAATGTATTGAAGAGATTGTAGTTCCTCTTTTAAAGAGTATCTTGTATGTATGAAGGGTATGTGACCTTTTTAGACATAGTTTTTAGGATTATAATCCCCTGTTCTAATTTCTTAATCTCAGATTTTTAATGAGTTTAAGTTCCCTTATAGAAGGTTTTGCTTCTTTAGCTTTTAAGCCAAAATGATTATTTTAATCCTTTGAATAACAAATTTTCAATTATAGTCCTATTCTGATTTCCTTATCTTCATATCATCTCAAGCAAGATAAAGACATTTTTCTAATTCCAAAATCAAATTATCTTCGAGTAAGCATTAACCCAAAATAATCATGAAATTAACTTTTATCTCTATACCAGACATTATATTTATTATGACAGGCATGCCATTATAGCTTTGACACTCTGAATACACTCTGAATACATTAAATTCTAAGGGCTGAAGCAAAAAACTCTCTGTCCCATTTTAGAACTGAAGAATTCAATGGCAATTCCTCTTCTTCAAAAAGTGTTTAGTCTTTTCCTTGAAGGAGGAATGCTTATCATCGTGCACAAGAATTTTGTGAACTAGATTAGGAAAAGGAAATCAAGAGGGACATTTTGGAATTTTCGGGTACCAATTCTATTGGTGAAATTGTTAATTGGCTGACCCTTGTAATTGAAGTCTTTAAGTGTAGAAAAGTCCTAGATGATCATTGTGTTGCTATCATTGCTATAAGATTCTGAGGCAAGGCCATTACTTGGAGGCAACAAGAGAAAAAAACTCACCAATCTATTGATAAGGCTCTAATTGCTTTATGGTGAAAGATAGAGGACAAGATTTGAAAGAATTTCCTTGTTAAAGGATATAAGAGAGACCTCTACCAAAGGTACCAAAATCTAAGGCAAGGTACACAATTGGTAGACCAATACACCAATGAGTTCAACGAATCAGTGATTCGCAACAATATTCAAGATCCAAAAGAGGTGCTTGTGAGCAAGTATTTGAATGGTCTTCAACTTCATATCCAAGATGCCTTAGAAGTCCTTGACATTTGGGATTTGGGAGATGCACATCAATGGGGAGTCAAAGTGGAGCGTTCTCGCTTTAGGAGGCTGCAAACCTCTACTTTGCTGAACTGAGAAATGAGGAGTACCACCAGCACCGTCAAAGATGCTGAAATTTTGGCACAACCCAATAATAAGCTCCTTACTTTACCCAATCTTTCAAAGCAACCAAGTACAGCTGGTATGCATTGTTATTCTTATGGGAAGATCGATCATCATGCTAGTAATTGTCAATTGAATAAAAATCGACCAGCTGGCAAAGCTTTTTTAGTGGATAATGAGTTCAATGATGAAGAGGAGGCCTCACACAAAGAAGAGGCAAAAGATGATGAAGTTATGATGGAAGATAAACAAATTGTAAATGCTAATTTTGTGCAAACCTCTCATGGTCAGAAACATTTTCCTCACTCCCAAAGATGAAATTGAAGATAGGTGGTTGCACACCAATATTATTTAGTCAGCCTGCACTATTTTGAGGAAGGTATGTCAATTGATTTTTAACTTTGGCTGCTGTGAAAATGTGATTTCTGAAGTAGTAGCAAGTAAGCTAAAATTAGAGTTGAAGGTGCACTCGACACCTTACAAAATGTTGTGGTTAAAGAAGGGCACTGAGGTAACTATTTTCAAATGATGTCTTGTCAATCTTTCTATCAGCTCTAATTGATTTTGACAAAATATGGTGTGATGTTCTACCTATGGTTGCTAGTCATATTATTCTTGGACAATTTTAGCAATTTAATAGGAAGACTATCCGTGATGGCTATCGTAATATGTATTCTTTTAAGTATGGTGGAAAGAAGATTACTCTAAGAACTACTAAGGAACCTCTGAAGACTCCTTTTGTTGAGAATTCCTTATCTTTAGCTTTATTAATGATGAAAGATGTGAAGGGTGCCATGAAGGGGATTAGTATTGTATATATTTTGCTTAACAAAACTAGCATGGTTGTATCTTCTAAGTCTCATCAAGTGCAACCTCTTTTGGAAGAATTTAACAATGTCTTTCTAGATGACTTACCACTAGGTCTTCCTCCTATGAGAGACATTCGACATCAAATTGATTTGATGCTCAGAGCTTCACAACCTAATATAGCTCATTACCCAATGATTCCAATAGAACATGAACAATTACTACAACAAGTTATGGAACTCTTGATTAAGGGTTTCATAAGGGAGAGCCTCAATCCATGTGCCATTCTAGCCCTCTTGGTGCCTAAGAAAAATGGCACTTCGAGAATGTGTGTTAACAATCAGGCGATCAATAAGATCACAATCAAATACCAGTTTCCAATTCCTCATCCTAATGATCTATTGGATCAACTCTCTGGTGCAACTATTTTCTCAAAGCTGGATTTAAGGAGTCGATATTGCCAAATCAGAATTAAGCTTGAAGATGAATGGAAGATTGTATTCAAAACCAAAGATGGACTATTTGAGTGGCTAGTCATGCCATTTGGGTTGTCTAATGTGCTGTCCACATTCATGAACCATGCAATTCACCTAACAAGTCCCCTAATCTAGGAATGAGATGATTATATTTTATAGTGATTTTGTTGATTGCTCTACAGTCAACACATATCTTCTAAGTTCCATCCTTTTAAGGCACAAACAATACTAAACTTACACATGGACTTCTATTCTCCCTCATATATCTTTTTGTCGTATACTCCTCAATTTGCCTTTAAAGCTCCTTTGTCTAATTAGATTACTTTTGTAGGCCATTCAATTTGGAATTGTTATAATAAGGATAAATTCAATTTGGTGTTCTATTCTCCTCAAAGGTGGCAAATAGCTTAGTTCTTCAGGAAAAACATCACTAAATTCGTGCAAAAAAGTAAAAACAACACTAAACAAAAGGAGTTAAGCTCGTTAGTACTAAAATGAGCCTCTTTGTACAAAAATACAATCATAGGCTATTTTGAATAGAAATCTCTCTTAACATCATTCTCTTTTGCATACAAACTCTCAATTCTTCTCTCTTTCCCTTTTCATTCCTTCATCTCCTTTCTTTCCCTCCTTTCTCCTCTCAGCCTCAATTTATTTTTCCTCTCACTCTCTTTCTCAATCTTCATAAACTTGTAGGGGTGTCAAAGGTATAAAAATAATAGGTTTATCATTTATTACAAAAGAATACCTATTCTTAAACCCATCATGCATTACATTGCAATCATATTTCCATGATTTTTCCCATAAAATATGCCCAGCTTACATGGATACAACATCACATAAGGCCTCATTAGTATATCTCCCAACAATAAATAATACTAACACCAACTTATCTATCTTAACTTCACCATATTCATTCAACTATAGAAGTTTATATGGCTTAGGATGCTTCATGGCAGGTAAATTAAGCTTTCAACTAATGTGAACCCTAAAAGACATGGCTCAAAGACCCAATACACACAAGGAATCAAATAAGAAGCCAAGAAAGCTAAATCCAATTTCAATCACATAAATTCTTAGGAGTGATAAGTCAACTTGAATGTCACAAGAAGAGTTAGTTCTTGATAAGTTCATTACTTCTTAAAAGAATTGAAGGAGAAAATTCTCACTTTTCAATTCACATAATCGTTTACCCTTTAACAATGAAATCAAGCCTATTTATAAGTTGACATAACAACTCTAAAACCCTAAAAATAGAAATAATCACTAGTTGTTACTAAGTTGACTAATTATGTTGTTATTTAGTGGAATAAACTTGTTTTTGACTAAAGGAAGGAATCATGAAAGGCTTATTAATATATGGGAGGAGATGAAGGCTATCATAAGGAGGAGGTTCATTCCTAATCACTATATAAGGGTTTATACCAAAGGCTATAAGGGTTCACTCAAGGCACCTAAAGTGTGAAGGACTACTACCACAAAAAGATGGGGATTGCCATGATTCGAGCTAATGGAAGAGACTAGAGAAGCAACCATGGCTTGATTCTTGTAAAGGTTGAATAGGTACATTGCCAATGTAGTTGAATTGCAGCATTATGTGGAGTTAGAGGACATGGTACACATGGTTAAAAGGCAACACAAATAGAAGGGTTCTACATGATTTGAACAAGATTTAGGTTCCACTTAATGTTGGAAACCTAATTAGAGTAAGATGTAGCAGTGGGTGATGAGAAGCTTAGAGATGATGCATGGAAGGCTTTAAAGAATGCAAGAAGTTCATTGCATATTCCAAAAGGTCCACTAACACAAGTTAGAGCAAAAAAGATGAAAGAAGCAATAAATGGGCTGATTGAGGACATTCAAGCCAAAAAAGTAACAAATGGTGCAAATTCAAGCTTGAAAGATAGTCAAGACTTTATTAATATGATTGGAGTATTTAATAGGTTAGGGCTAAATAATAGCATTTACTTTTAAATATAAGTTTCTCCAAAATAAGTAATTGTTATAAAAGTAGAAATTTTTAGTATAAGAATTTGTCTTAGATAAAAGTTTGCCCTAAATAGGAATTTATACCTCTTTAGGATTGTTATCTTAGCCTATAAATAGACACCTCCTTGTAAGCTCTAAAAAATTAGACAATTTTAAGAGAAATAAAAAGAAAGGGTTTCTCCTTTGGTTCTTTCGAGAACTAAAGAACTTATTAAGAAGTACATTTTCTTATGATGCAAAAAACCCCAAAAAGATGTGGCTTAGAGACCTAATGCACATAAGGAATTAAAGAATATCCAAGAAAGTTATATCACACTTTAATAACCCAAACCCAACACTTATAGGAACATAAACCTCAGGTATTTAAGAAGGATAAGGATGCCACACTCTAGAAAAGATAGGAATTAAGAGGGATAAATCAAGTTAAATGGCACAAGAAGAAATACTTCTTGATAAGTTCTTTAGTTCTCAAAAGAACCAAAAGAGAAAACCCTTGCTTTTAATTTCTCTTAAAATTGTTTCATTTTCTAAAGTTTACAAGGATGTGCCTATTTATAAGCTGGCCAAGATAGTAATCCTAAAGAGACATAAATTCCTATTTAAGACAAATTCTTATTTAAGACTGTTGTTCCCACAGCCTTGTATGGGTTGTAATTGTTGTCAACTAGGGTTAAGTGTGCAAGAGAGTAAAGTCATATGGAAGGGCAGTAAAGTCACATGGAAGGGCAAGAAAGTAAATCTGCCGCGTAAGGGCAAGAACGTAAATCCGCCATGTAAGCCCTATTAGGGTTTTATGGAAGAGAGTATATAAAGGCCTTGGAAGACAAAACTAGGGCAGAGGGGGCCAACACAATTGAATAAACAGCAACCCTACAGCAACCGGCCAAAAGGAAGAGAGAGCAGAACGGCAAGAGATCAGAAACAACACCACCAGGAGAGCAAACCAGAAACGTCACCACCGGGAGAGCAAACCAGAACGTGCAACCTCCTGCAAGCAAACCAGAAACACGTTCTGCAAGCAAACCAGAAACACGTTCTGCAAGCAAACCAGAAACACGTCCTGCAAGCAAACCAGAAACACATCCTGCAGGCAAACCAGAAACGCCTCCTGCAAGCAAACCAGAAACACATCCTGCAACCAAACCAGAAACGCACAACCAGCAAGAGGAGAAATAAGAAACAGACCACCCGGAAGAGAAGACAGCAGACCTGGTATCCGTGAGACCACCCGGAAGAGAAGACAGCAGACTAGAAGCGTGAGGCAGGGCAAGAGACGTGAACCAGAAAAACCAGTAGTGTAAGGCAGGCCAAGAGACGTGAAACAGCAGACCAGGAGCGTGAGACCAGAACGTGCAACGGCGTGACTGATCAGAAGCGTGGGGCAGGCCGTGAGACGTGAAACGGCAGACCAGAAGCTTGAGTGCAAGCTGTGAAACCTTGAGACGGTGAAAGCAGGAGCTGTGTGAGACAACCTAGAGAAGGAATTTGGCGAAGCATTGGAAAGAACTCAACGTATTTCTAGATTTCTTCAAGAGAGGTTAGAGAGCGTTGCGGTGAACTTCTAAGCGGCAGTGGAGCAGCCTTTCAATTCAACAGAGGCAAGACAAGCTAGACGAAGGGTAGACATAGTAAGTGATACTCTTTGTATTGTACTTGCTTAGTAATTGCAATAGAGAAAGGAGCAGAAGATTAAGACATCCATTGTAACTGGAATTCTCAAGTATAGTGGATAGTCTCGGTAAGGGAGAGTCCCTACCACCGTGGATGTACGTCACGTTGACGGAACCACGTAAATCTCGTGTGTCCTTAATTTGCTTTACGTTCTGTGTTTTGAATTGAGTTGTGAACGCAGCTAAAGTATCAGCCAACCCATAACCTAACGAAGACCTAAACAAGAACATCCGAATTGTCTATTAGGCAAGGTGTCTGAAAGGTGACTTTGGGGACTATTGTGATTAGTAGGTAGCAATAGATCTACCTTAGTCGAATCTGAGAAAGAGTTCGCTTTTAAGAAGAGATTGAAGTTGTTCACTTTCCTGCGAATTGTGAATTGTGGTGATACTGATTCACCCCCCCTCTCAGTATCACAAACTAGTAGATCCTAGGGTGAAGTTGGGAACTTCAAAGACAAACTCCTATCCAGGATAAATTCTTATACAAAAAAGTTCCACTTAACAAACATGTATTTAGGATAAACTCCTATTTAGGAGTGAATGCTATTACTTAGTCTTAGCTCATTAAGTACTTTAATCATATTAATAAGGCCTTGACTCTCTTTCAACCTTGAGTTCACACCATTTGTAACTTGGTTGGCTTGAATGTCCTCAATTAGCCCATTTAGTGTTTCTTTCATCCTTTTGGATCTAGCTTGTGTTATTGGGCCTTATGGAATGTGCAATAGACCTCTTGCATCCTTTGAAGCTTTCCATGCATCATCTCTAAGCTTCTTATCATTCCCTCTCTCCTTGAAAGGATTTGTCCTCAAATCATCACCTACATCAAAAGGAGAAAGATCAGAAATATTAAATGTTTCACTCATATTATACTCACCATGAAGGTCCAACTTATAGTCATTGTCATTAATTCATGCTACTACTTGAAATGGATCATCTCCTCTAGGATGTAGCTTTGAATACCTTTGAGTTAGGAACTCTTCCTTGCTCATATGCACTCAAACCTAATCATTAGGTTCAAACACCACCTTCTTTCGTCTTTTGTTGACATGGGATGCATATTTCTCAGTTTGTTTTTCAATATATTGTCATACCTTCTTATGCAATTTCTTCACCATGTCAGCCTTGCCTTCACCATCTAAGTTAGCTTACTCATTGACAGGTATAGGCACCAAATCCAAAGGAGTCAAAGGATTAACACCATATACAATTTCAAAATGAAGAGTGACTAATAGAAAAAAGAACACTCCTATTATATGCAAACTTAACATATGGTAAATAGTCTTCCCATATTTCCAAATTCATTCAAATAATAGCACACAAAAGAGTAGAAAGAGTTCACGTAACCACCTCAGTCTGCCTATCAGTTTATGGATGATAAGTAGTTGAAAACAATAGCTTAGTACCTAACTTACCCCACAAATTCTTTCATAAGTAGCTTAAGAACTTTGTATCCTTATTTGAAATAATGCTTCATGGCATGTCATGCAAACGTACTACTTATCTAAAGATTAAGTCAATCACATTGCTTGCTTCATCAGTTTTATAGCATAGGAGTGTGTCGCGATGAAAATCTATCGACAACAATAAATACAGAATCCCTACCCCTTTTTGATTGCAGCAACCCTAGTACAAAGTCTATTAATAAATCAACCATGGAATGGCTAGATATGGGTAAAGGGGTATACAAGCCAGAAGGTAAAACTTTAGATTTAGCCTATTTGCATATTATGCATTTCTCACATACCTTTTTAACATCTTGTTTCATGTGGAGCCAAAAGAAATGTTCAGTTAGGAAATTTAAGGTTTTCTTAACTCTAAAATGACCTGTTAGACCACCCTTATAAGCTTCTCTCATAACAAACTCCCTTAAAAAACTCATAGGCATGCACAAACAACTTTCCCTAAATAAAAACCCTCATGCCTATAAAACTTCTCAAAGGCTGACTTCTCACATGCTTTATACACATTAACAAGTTAGGATCTTTAACATATAAATATTTAATATATTCAAATCCTAATAATTTTGTAGTAAGTGTAGAGACAACGACATACTTATGAGATAATGCATCAACTACCACATTTTCCCTACCTTGTTTATATTTGATGATGTAGGGAAAGGTCTCAATGAATTCAATCCACTTGGAATGTCTTTTGTTCGACTCTCCTTGTCCCTTCAAGTGCTTCAAGATTGATGGTCAATATGAATGACAAACTCCTTAGGCTAAAGGTAATGTTGCCATGTCTCCAAAACCCGTACCAATGCATACATTATCATAAGTAGGATTATTAAGCCTTGCTCCATTTAGCTTTTCACTAAATTAGGCAATTGGATACCTTTCTTGCATCAAAATAGATCCAATGCCAACACCTGAAGCATCACACTCAATGTCAAAAGTTTTTGTAAAGTCAAGTAAAGTGAGTAAGGGTGCAGAATTTAATTTGTCCCTAATGCAATATGGACTCTAATAGTTCAACCCTTTTATACAAACAACAAACCTAAAACTTAGGAACCACTTGATTGACAATACACTAAAATCAATATTGATGCCTTTTGGCATGGCAATATAGAGGGGTATTGGTTTGATTTTCCTTGATAGTTCTAGCATTCCTATTTTTAATGTCCACCAAGAATCTTCCAAGTTCTTTTGATCCAAAAATTTTAGAACTATTGGCAATAAGTCTAATAGCCCAAAGAGCTCAAGAAATATCCTTATCTATTATTTTTGTGGAGTTAGATTATCTACTTGCAATTAAGGCCATCTTAAATCCTTCAGTAGAGGTCCCTTTAGTTGGTCAGATTATGGGACACCATTACGCTTGGTTTTTCTTTTTTTAAGATCAAATATATTTGCTGGGAGTTGAATGTTATTGCTTATACTATTGCTCAACATGCTTTATCTTCTGTGGAAGAGACCATATGGCAAGAAAATAGTATTTTGGCTATGAATATCTTATTAATCATGATGTAAATCATTTATGGGCTTGAATGAATTGCCACTTATTCTAAAAAAAAAAAAAAGAGTACAAGAACTTGGTGGTAGAATAAGGAATTTTATGGCTTAAATCTTTAGTATTCTCTTATTTATTACTTATGTCTATTCTTATTGTAGAATAAAAGTTCAAAGCAATATTCTTTAATATGTCATGATCTTATCATTTAAGCACATGACTTGTGTGATATGCTTATTCTCCTTGTTTAAGCATTGTATGACAAATTGGTTATCCATATTTTAAATACAATTTAGTCCAGATAAAAAATTTAAAATAACTCTTATGCTTGTTAAAGGTGAAGTCTATAAACAAAGTTATTCCTTTTATCATTTATCCTTGATTAATGTAGCCTTATATGCTTTGATTGTCAAATTTAGCATTAAGTGAAAGGTTATAACTATAGTTATGGGTTTTTTATTTCAGATTAACCTTACTCCACTAGTACCAATAGGTGGTATAAAAGAAGAAGCATTACACTAGAAGTCAACAGCACATTAAAGCTTTATTATAAATTATCCATTTACCTTACTAGGATCAAGAATAGGAAGAGTGGTTAGGACAACAAACATCCACCTTGTTCATACTTTGGATACCTATATAATCATCAAAGACTGTTGAAATGCCTAATTCTAGAAAATAAGGAACATTGAAAGTAAAGAAATTGTTGGAGCTAACTTAACAAAGAAAGGGGTGACTCGAAGGGAAATATTGGTAGCAGTTACTAGGGATTCAAACAATCAGATATTTTCTATTATATAGGGGGTTATTATAATTGAGTCCATAAATGCTTGGACATAGTTTTTGAAACTTTTGAAAGCTAATTTAGGCATCAAAGATGGACAGGGTTGGGCCATCATTTTAGATCAACAAAAGGTAATAATAATAGCTTGCTTTAATTTGTTTATTAGACACATATTGTTTTATGTTGTTAATTACTATTGCCATGATGTTAATGTTTCGTTTGTAACAATTACTTAATGTAGTTGGCATTGTACTTCTAAGAGTAAAACAAAGATGTTGTGGCAAACACCTTTTTGCTAACTATAGGAAGAAACACAAGGGCTTAAAGCAACAAAGATAAGTTTGGCAACGAATTAAGGACAAAAATAAGGTTGAATTCAATGTATGGATGGCTAAATTGAAGGAGGAGAACCTTACTACTCATGATGATATGTTGAAGACTAATTAAGAGAAATGGTGTGAGGCATTCTTCAACCCTAACCGTAAAAATCATAATCATCTAACAAAGATGTATCACATCATAGAATTAGTAAAAATAAGAAACCAACAAACTTATAAAATTAGTTAATAATTCTGATTCTACATATGCAAGAAGGAATAGAAGCTAGAAATTAAAAATTAAATGGATAATAAGAAAGATGAAGAAGATAAGGAGCAGTGGTTATCGGGATTACTATTTATAATATTCGTCCATTAAAGTCTATTTTATACAATTGAGTCCATTACTTGTATTTTTGTTCAATTAACATATTGAAATATTATATTTTACTCACCATTCAAAATATAAGGGCATTAACAATAAATTTAATAATCAAAACATTGCATTTTTTCAACTTTTAAAATTTAAAAGTTTTAAAAGGATAAATTCATTGTTCATAATCAGTTGAATTTAAATTTTGTAATTTTTTTAATTATCTACTTTGTCACAAAGTAATTTGAGATAATTTTTATAATTTTTGTCTACCAATGTATTACTTAAGAAAAAACAAATGCAATGGACTCTAAGAAGAAGTTTCTTCATTCCCCTCCAAAGCAATAGGGTTGACCTAACATTGAAACTTGCGATTACTATTTATAATATTCATCTACAAAAGTATATTTTATACAATTGATTCCATTACATGTATTTTTGTTCGATTAAGATTTTCAAATATTATATTTTACTCACCATTCAAAATGCAATGACATTAACAATAAATTTAATAATCAAAACATTGCATTTTCTTAACTTTTAGTATTTTAAAGTCCTTTAGCGATAAGTCCATTGTTAATAATCAGTTGAATTTAAATTTTGTAGTTTTTCAATTGTCTCTTTTGCCACAATTCAATTTGAAATAATTTATATAATTTTTGTCTACCAACATATTACTTAAAAAAATAAAATAAAATGGACTCTAATAAGAAGTTTCCCCACACCCCTCAAGAGCAATATGGTTGACCCAAAATTGAAGCTTGCAATTACTACTTATAATATTCATCTACAAAAGTATATTTTATATAATTGAGTCCATTACTTGTATTTTTGTTCAATTAAGACTTTCAAATATTATATTTTTCTCACCATTAAAATGTAATGACATTAGCAATAAATTTAAAAATCAAAACATTGCACTTTTTCAATTTTTAGAATTCTAAAGTCCTGTATGAATAAATGCATTGTTAATTATCAATTAAATTTAAATTTTTTAATTTTTTAATTGTCTCCATTACCATAGTGCAATTTGAAATAATTTATATACTTTTTGTCTACAAACATATTATATAAGAAAAAGCAAATAAAATGGACTCTAATAAGAAGTTTCCCCACTCTTATCAAGAGTAATATGGTTGACCCAATATTAAAACTTGTGATTACTATTTATAAAATTCATCCACAAAAATTTGTTTTATACAATTGAGTTCATTACTTGTATTTTTGTTGAATTAACATATTCAAATATTATGTTTTTTTCACCATTCAAATGCAATGGACTTAGCAATAAATTTTAAAATCAAAACATTGCACTTTTTCAATTTTTAAAATTCTAAAGTCCTACAGGAATAAATGCATTGTTAATTATTATTTGAATTTTAGTTTTGTAATTTTTTAATTCTCTCCTTTGTGACATTGCTATTTGAAATGATTTATATAATTTTAGTCTAAGAAAATATTACTTTAGAAAAGGCTAATGTATAATAAGAAGTTTCTCTACTCCCCTCACGAGCAATATGTTTGGCCCAACATTGAAACTTGGGATTGTTATTTATAATATTTGTCTGCTAAAGTGTATTTTATACAATTGAGTCCTTTACTTGTATTTTTGTTCAATTAACATTTTCAAATATTATGTTTTACTCATCATTCAAAATGCAAGGGCATTAACAATAAATTTAATAATCAAAAGATTGTGTTTTTTCAACTTTTAGAATTTTAAAGTCCTATAAAGATAAATCCTTTGTTAATAATCAGTTGAATTTATATTTTATAATTTTTTAAATTGTCTCCTTTACCACAAAGCAATTTCAAATATTTTTTATAATTTTTGTCTACCAACATATTACTTAAGGAAAAGCAAATGCAATGGACTCTAATAAAAAGTTTCCCCACTCCCCTCAAGAGTAATATGGTTGACCCAATATTAAAGTTTGCAATTACTACTTATAATATTCATCCACAAAAAGGTATTTTATACCATTGAGTCCATTACTTTTATTTTTGTTGAATTATCATTTTCAAATATTATGTTTTACTGACCATTCAAAATGCAATGGTTTTAACAATAAATTTAATCATTAAAATATTGCACTTTTTCAATTTTTAGAATTTTAAAGCCCTATAGGGATAAATCCCCACTCCCCTCAAGAGCAATATGTTTGACCTAACATTGAAATTTGAGATTGTCATTTATAATATTCATCCACTAAAGTGTATTTTATACAATTGGGTTCATTACTTGTATTTTTGTTCAATAAACCTATTCACATATTATATTTTACTCACCATTCAAAATGCAAGGGCATTAACAATAAATTTAATAATTAAAAGATTATGTTTTTTCAACTTTTAGAATTTTGAAGTCCTATAGAGATAAATCTTTTGTTAATAATCAGTTGAATTTATATTTTATAATTTTTTTAATTGTCTCCTTCGCCATAAAGCATTTTCAAATAATTTTTATAATTTTTGTCTACCAACATATTACTTAAGGAAAAGCAAATACAATGGACTCTAATAAAAAGTTTTCCCACTCTCCTCATAGCAATATGGTTGACACAAGATTGAAGTTTGCGATTACTACTTATAATATTCATCCACAAAAATAAATTTTATACAATTAAGTCCATTACTTGTATTTTGTTCAATTAAAACTTTCAAATATTATGTTTTTCTCACCATTGAAATGCAATGGCATTAGTAATCAATTTAAAAATCAAAACATTTCACTTTTTTAATTTTTAGAATTGTAAAGTCCTATAGGAATAAATGTATTGTTACTTATTAGTTAAATTTAAATTTTGTAATTTTTTTAATTGTCTTCTTTATCACAACGCAATTTGAAATAATTTTTTATAATTTTTATCTACCAGCATATTACTTAAAAAAAAGCAAATACAATGAACTCTAATAAGAAGTTTCCCTACTCCCCTCAAAAGTAATATGGTTGACCTAAGATTGAAACTTGTGATTACTATTTATAATATTTATCCACAAAAGTATATTTTATACAATTGAGTCCATTACTTGTATTTTTGTTCAATTAAGATTTTCAAATATTATGTTTTACTCACTATTCAAAATGTAAGGGCACTAATAATAAATTTAATAATTAAAACATTGTGTTTTTTCAACTTTTAGAATTTTAAAGTTTTAAAAGGATAAATCCATTGTTAATAATCAGTTGAATTTATATTTTATAGTTTTTTTAATTGTCTCCTTTGCCACAAAACATTTTGAAATAATCTTTATAATTTTTATCTACCAACATATTACTTAAGAAAAAGTATATGTAATGGACTCTAATAAGAAATTTCTCCACTCTCCTTAAGAGCAATATGCTTGACCCAGCATTGAAACCTGAGATTGCTATTTATAATATTTCTCCACTAAAGTGTATTTTATACAATTGAGTTCATTACTTGTATTTTTCTTCAATTAACATATTCAGATTTTATGTTTTACTCACTATTCAAAATACAAGGGCATTAATAATAAATTTAATAATCAAAACATTGTGTTTTTTTAATTTTTAGAGTTTTAAAGTCCTATAGGGATAAGTTTTTTGTTAATAATCAGTTGAATTTATATTTTATAATTTTTTTAATTGTCTCCTCCACCACAAAGTAATTTTAAATAATTTTTATAATTTTTGTCTACCAACATATTACTTAAGAAAAAGCAAATGTAATGAACACTAATAAAAAGTTTCCCCACCCCACTTAAGAGTTACATTGTTGACCCAAGATTGAAGCTTGCGATTACTATTTATAATATTCTTCTACAAAAGTGTATTTTATACAATTAAATCCATTACTTATATTTTTGTTCAATTATGATTTTCAAATATTATATTTTACTAGCCTTTCAAAATGCAATGGTTTTAACAATAAATTTAATTATCAAAACATTGCATTTTCTCAACTTTTAGAATTTTAAAACCCTATAGGTATAAATCTATTATAATCAGTTAAATTTAAATTTTTTAATTTTTTTAATTGTCTCCTTTCCAACAATGCAATTTGAAATAATTTATATCATTTTTGTCTACTAACATATTACTTAAGAAAAAGCAAATACAAAGCACTCTAATAAGAAGTTCTCACACCCCTCAAAAGCAATATGGTTCACCCAAAATTGAAACTTGCGATTATTATTTATAATATTCATCTACAACAGTGTATTTTATACAATTGAGTCCATTACATATATTTTTGTTCAATTAAGATTTCCAAATATTATGTTTTACTCCCATTCAAAATCTAATGGCTTTAACAATAAATTTAATAATCAAAACCTTGCATTTCCTCAACTTTTAGAATTTTAAAGACCTATCGAGATAAATCCTTTGTCAATAATCAATTGAATTTAAGTTTTGTAATTTTTTTAATTGTCTCCTTTGCCATAATGCAATTTGAAATAATTTATATAATTTTTGTCTACCAACATATTAGTTAAGAAAAAGCAAATGCAATGGACTCTAAGAAGAAGTTTCCCCACTCCCCTCAAGAGCAATATGTTTGACCCAACATTGAAACTTGAGATTGTTATTTATAATATTCATCCATTAAAGTGTATTTCATACAATTGAGTCCATTACTTATATTTTTTTTCAATTAATATATTCAAATATTATATTTTACTCACCATTCAAAATGCGAGGGCACTAATAATAAATTTAATAATCAAAAGATTGTGTTTTTTCAACTTTTAGAATTTTAAAATTTTAAAGCAATAAATCCATTGTTAATAATAAGTTGAATTTAAATTTTGTAATTTTTTTAATTGCCTCCTTTTCTACAAAGTAATTTGAGACAATTTTTATAATTTTTGTCTACAAACATATTAGTTAAGAAAAAGCAAATGCAATGGACTCTAAGAAAAAGTTTCCCCACTCCCCTCAAGAGCAATATGGTTGACCTAAGTTTGAAGTTTCGGATTACTATTTATAATATTCATCCACAAAAGTATATTTCATACAATTAAGTCCATTACTTGTATTTTTGTTCAATTAAGATTTTCAAATATTATATTTTACTGACCATTCAAAAAGCAAAGGCTTTAACAATAAATTTAATTATCAAAACATTGCATTTTCTTAATTTTTAGAATTTTAAAGTCCTATAAGGATAAATCCATTGTGAATAATCAATTGAATTTAAATTTTATAAATTTTTTAATTGTCTCCTTTGTCACAAAGCAATTTTAAACAATTTATATAATTTTTGTGTATCAACATATTACTTAAGAAAAAGCAAATACAATGAACTATAATAAGAAGTTTCTCCACTTCCCTCAAGAGCAGTATGGTTGGCCCAAGAATGAAACTTGCGATTACTATTTATAATATTCATCCATAAAATTGTATTTTATGCAATTGAATCCATTACTTTTGTTTTTGTTCAATTAGGATCTTCAAATATTATGTTTTACTCACCATTCAAAATGTAACGGCATTAATAATAAATTTAATAATCAAAACATTGCATTTTCTCAACTTTTAGAATTTTAAAGTCCTATCAGGATAAATCCATTGTGAATAATCAGTTAAATTTAAATTTTGTAAATTTTTTAATTGTCTCCTTTGCCACAAAGTAATTTGAAATAATTTATATAATTTTTGTGTACCAACATATTACTTAAGAAAAAACAAATACAATGGATTCTAATAAGAAGTTTCCCCACTCCCCTCAAGAGTAATATGATTGACCCAATATTGAAGTTTGAGATTACTATTTATAATATTCGTCCACTAAAGTGTATTTTATACAATTAAGTCCATTACTTATATTTTTGTTCAACTAATATATTCAAATATTATGTTTTACTCACCTTTCAAAATGCAAGGGCACTAACAATAAATTTAATAATCAAAACATTGCGTTGTTTCAACTTTTAGAATTTTAAAGGGATCAATCCATTGTTAATAATCAGTTGAATTTAAATTTTGTAATCTTTTTAATTGTCTCCTTTACCACAAAGCAATTTGAAATAATTTTTATAATTTTTGTCTGCCAATATATTACTTAAAAAAATAAAATACAATGGACTCTAAGAAGAAATTTCCCCACTCCCCTCAACAGCAATATCCTTGATCTAACATTGAAACTTGAGATTGCTATTTTTAATATTCATCCACTAAAGTATATTTTATACAATTGAGACCATTACATGAATTTTTGTTCAGTTAACACTTTCAAATATTATGTTTTTCTCCCTATTTAAATGTAATGGCATTAATGATAAATTGAAAAATCAAAATATTGCATTTTTTGAAGTTCAAAATTTTAAAATCTTATAGACATTAATGCATTATTAACAATTAGTTGAATTTAAACTTTGTAATTTTTTTAATTGTATCCTTTGTCACAATGAAATTTGAAATGATTTATATAATTTTAGTCTACAAACATATTACTTAAGAAAAAGCAAATGCAATGGACTTTAATTACAAGTTTCCTTACTCCCCCCCAAGAGCAATATGCTTAATACAAGATTGAAGTTTGAGATTACTATTTATAATATTGATCCATTAAAGTGTATTTTATACAATTAAGACCATTACAAGAATTTTTATTCAATTAACATATTCAAATATTATGTTTTTCTTCCCATTCAAATGTAATGGCATTAACAATAAATTCAAAAATCAAAACATTGCATTTTTTCAACTTTTAGAATTTTAAAATCTTATATGAATTAATGCATTGTTAATAATCAGTTAAATTTAAATTTTGTAATTTTTTTAATTGTCACCTCCGCCATAAGGCAATTTGAAATGATTTATGTAATGTTAGTTTACAAACGTCTTCCTTGAGTAAAATCAAATACAATGGACTCTAATAAGAAGATTCCTGACACCCTTCATGCGCAATATTCTTGACTCAACAATGAAACTTGGGATTGCTATTTTTAATATTTATCCACTAAAGTGTATTTTATACAATTTAGACCATTACTTGAATTTTTGTCCAATTAACATATTCAAATATATGTTTTTCTCACCATTCAAAAGAAATGACATTAGTAATAAATTCAAAAATCAAAACTCTGCACCTTTTCAATTTTTTGAATTCTAAAATCTTATAGGGATAAATACATTGTTAATAAACAGCTATATTTAAATTTCGTAATTTTTTTAATTGTCTCCTTTACCATAATGCATTTTGAATTGATTTATATAATTTTAATCTACAAACATATTACTTAAGAAAAAGTAAATGCAATGGACTTTAATAAGAAGTTTCCCCAGTCCCCTCAAGAGCAATACGATTGACCTAACATTGAAGCTTGAGATTACTATTTATAGTATTCATCCACTAAAGTGTATTTTATACAATTGAGACCATTACTTGAATTTTTGTTCAATTAACATATTCAAATATTATGTTTTTCTTACCATTCAAATGTAATGGCATTTAAAAAATCAAAATATTGCATTTTTTGAAGTTTAAGAATCTTAAAATCCCATAGACATTAATGCATTATTAATAATCAGTTGATTTTAAATTTTGTAATTTTTTTTAATTCTATTATTTGCCATAATGCAATTTTAAATCATTTATATAATTTTAGTCTATGAACATATTACCTAAGAAAAAGCAAATGCAATGGACTTTAATAAGAAGTTTCCCCACTCCGCTCAAGAGAAATATGCTTGACCCAATATTAAAGCTTAAGCTTACTATTTATAATATTTATCCACTAAAGTCTATTTTATGCAATTGAGACCTTTACTTGAATTTTTGTTCAATTAACATATTCAAATATTATGTTTTTCTCACCATTCAAATGTAATGACATTAGCAATAAATTCAAAATTCAAAACATTGCACTTTTTCAATTTTTTGAATTCTAAAGTCCTGTAAGGATAAATACATTGTTAATAATCAGTTGAATTAAAATTTTATAATTTCTTTAATTCTCTCCTTTGCCACAATGTAATTTGAAATAATTAATATAATTCTAGTCTACAAACATATTACTTAATAAGAAGCAAATACAATGGACCCTAATAAGAAGATTCCCCACTCCTCTAAAGAGCAATATGCTAGACCCAACATTGAAACTTGGGATTGCTATTTTTAATATTTATCCACTAAAGTGTATTTTATACAATAGAGTCCATTACTTGTATTTTTGTTTAATTAACATATTCAAATATTATTTTTTTTTCTCACCATTCAAATGCAATAACATTAGCAATAAATTCAGAAATCAAAACATTACAGTTTTTCAATTTTTAGAATTCTAAAGTCCTATTGGGATAAATGCATTGTTAATAATCAATTAAATTTAAATTTTGTAATTTTTTTTAATTGTCTCCGTTGTCATAATGCAATTTGAAATGATTTATATAATTTTAGTCTATAAATATATTACTTAAGAAAAAGAAAATACAATGGACTCTAATAAGAAGATTCCCCACTCCCCTAACGAGTAATATGCTTGACCCAACATTGAAGCTTGAGATTGCTATTTCTGATATGCGTCCATTAAAGTGTATTTAATACAATAGAGTCTATTACTTGTATTTTTTTTCAATTAACATATTCAAATATTATGTTTACCTTTTATTCCAAAGTGTATAGACTTTTGCATGTTGTTGAGAATAATTATGCTCAATTGAAACCTAATGAGTTTGGTTGTTTTTATCTTAAAGATCATATGTCTCAATTCAAGGATTGCCTATACCATCAACAGATATCACATGAAACAAACTCAATAGTTATTAAACCCATAGAACGAGGATTTAGATATAAGTATGACTTTAAAGATTGGGCTTATGCCAAATTCAAGATAAAGAAAATTCTTTATTTAAAAGATTGGCAAGGTGATCTTCTTGACTACAAAGATCTAAATGAATGGTGGAAGATTAAATCTTATAATTACTTCAATGACATCGAAGTATGGGAAAGAGCCTTATTATATGAACATAGGCAAAGGAAATTTAATTGGTCAATTTAGATACACCTTCCAAATGATCTAAAGAAATTTCAAAATAGGTTTAAAACCTAATTCTATGAGTGGGGTTTACATCATTTAACCCTACCTTACAAATTAAGAACTATTTATAAATATTTTGTAAAATAAATGAAGAGGTTAAAGACTCATTATTAATGTGAAGTTTAGTATCATGGCCCATAGATTTATTAGATGGGATTATACTATTATGGCTAAATAAGTCAACGTTCTAGATATGGATATTAAACATGTTCCATAGTTAGCACAAAGGATTATTATCAAATTGTGGGAGAATTTTGATTTCTTTGATGATAAAGTCTATATTGGCAAAGGGGTCATCTAAATAAATAGGCTTAAAGCTCCACCACCAAAGCCCACCCCTTTTAATTCTAAAGAATTGCCAAAGACCTTAATGGAATCAGTTTCAAAAGAGAGGTTATTAGAAATGATGGTTGCATTGCTTTAACTAAAAATAGACACATAGGCAAACCAAGTTGAGAGCAGTCATAGGCACCTCAATAATGGTATTATGCAAGATATTCAGGGCCTGTATAAGCTATAAAGAGCGAATCGACAAATTACTTTTGGCGGAAAAGTAGCCATAGGACTAGTCAAACAACTTTTATTTTAGCAAAAGTAAGCAATTGAGGGCAACTTTACTTTAAAAAAGAGATTCCTTCAATAAAGGTTATCACCTTTTCTTTTGTATAAATAGACCCCTTGGCTACTCTAAGAGGCAAAGTCCAATTTCCCATCTTTGTAAGTCTAAGTTTTCTCCTTTTCCTTTGTATCCTACCTTGTCTCTTCTTCTGTAAACTATTCACTTGTAATGATGCTTTATTCAATGAAAACCTTACTACTATAAGTCATTTAATTCTATTATTTTACAAAACCACTTGTTTGTTTGCTTGTTTATTAGTTCTAACTTCTTTCTTATATATGTATCTTTGTAATCCCATATGCTTGTCTTAATTTCTTTATATATTTGTGTGATGGTGTGCTATCAAGATAGGAATTAGATTAGAGCTGCCATGCTTTCATTGAATAGAGCATTGTTACAGTTGTATAGTTTGCAGAATAAGAAGAGAGAAGGAGGGATATAAAGGAAGTAGAGAAAAACTTAGACTTAGAGAGATGGGAAATTAGACTTTGCATCTTTGAGTAACTGAGAGGCCTTTTATACAAAAGGAACAATTTTAACCATTATTGAAGGAATCTCTTTTCTGAAGTAAAGTTGTCCTCAATTCCTTTTATAAAGTAGTTTTAATAAAAATTGTCCAACAAGTCTAGAAACTACTTTTTCACCAAAAGTAGCTTGTCCATTTATCCTTTAAAGCTCATATGGGTCCTGAGAATCTTGCATGATATCATCATTAAGATGTCATTAATTGCTTTTGACCTGGTTTACTTGTATGTCTTGCTTTGGTTAGAGCAATGCAGCCATTATTTCTAATAACCTTTCACATGATATAAACTTCAATAAACTCTTTAAATTCTCTTTTGGATTAGAAGGAGTGGGCTTTAGTGGTGGAGCTTTAAGCTCATTTATACAAATGGTCCCTTTGCTAATATAGACTCCATCATTAAAGAAATTGAATTTCTCCCACCATCAAATATTAATCCTTTATGCCAACCATGGGACATGCTTAATATCCACATCCAAAACGTTGACTTGTTTAGTTATAATAGTATAATCCTATTTGACTATCCATGGGACATGATACCAAACTACAAATATTAATAATGGGTCTTTAACCTCTTCATTTATTTCACAAAATTGTTCATAAGCAGTTTCACTTTGTAAGGTAGGGTTAGATGATGTAAACCTCACTTGAAAAATTAAGTTTTAAACCAATTTGTAAATTGATTTGGATCATTTGGAAGGTGTATTTGAATGAACTAACTAAATTTCCTTTGCCTTTTTTCATATAATAAGTGATGCAAAAAACCCCAAAAGACATGGCTTAAGGACTTAATGCACACATAAAATCATAGAGTTTCCAAGAAAACTAAATCAAATTGTAATACCACAAACTCTAGACCCAACATTCAAAGGAACACAAACCTAGGGTATTTAAGAAGTATATGGATGCCACACTAAAAAAAAAAGAAAGAAAAAGGAATTGGGAGTAATAAGTCAAGTTGAATACCAAAAGAAGAGGTACCTCTTGATAAGTTCGAAAGACCTGAAGGAGAAAACCCTTACTTTCTATTTCTCTTAAAGTTGTTTGATCTTCCAGAGCTTACAAGGAGGTGCTTATTTATAGGCTAAGATAACAATCCTAAAGAGATATAAATTCCTATCTAAGACAAATTCTTACACAAAAAAACTCATTTTTGTACAATCACTTATTTAGGATAAACTACTATTTAGGAGTGAATGCTATTACTTAGTCTTGATCCATTAAGTACTCCAATCATATTAATAAGATCTTGACTCTCTTTCAAGTTTGAATTTGCACCATTTGTAGCTGGGTTGGCCTGAATGTCTTCAATCAGCCCATTTAGTGCTTCTTTCATCTTTTGGCTCTTGCTTGTGTTATTGGACCTTTTAAAGTGTGTAATGGACCTCTTACATCCTTTGAAGCCTTCTACCCATCATCTCTAAGGTTGTCATTAATAAGGCTCTTTCTCACCCTTTAATATAATCGAAATAAATATAAGATTTAACTTTTGACCATTCTTTCAGATCTCTGTAGTCAAAGAGATCACCTTGCCAATTTTTTGGATAAGGAGTTTTATATTTTATTCTTAATTTTCTAAAATTTAAGAGGTGTATTTTTTAATACAAATGACATCACTTTTTATTCCTATTGTCCAAATGAAACTGTAAAGACTATCTTATACTCATCTCTCTCATGCATATAGATTTGCCAATTACTAGATTTTATATCAAATTTTAAATATATTTGAACTTTATAGCCTATTAAGTAAGTTTTCTTTTATTAGGTATAAGATACTTAATTCATCTCAATATCTTATTTAAAGGTTTAAAGGTAATTACTAATTTAGGACCATCTCTTTCTAATTGAGTTGCATTTTTTGCATGAAAAATAGGACAACTCCAAGTACTATTATTTTTTCTAATAAGTTGTTTTTCCAAAAGATCATTTATTTTATTTTTGCATATTTCCAAATGTGTTAGTCCCATAGCTATAGACTTGAGTTTGGCTGGAATTTGACTTTCATTAAAAATCACTTTGTAAATTAATTATACTATGTGTTTTTTTTTTTAATCCAAAAGCCAGAGGAATTATTGACCAAACTAACTTTTCTATTTTTTTTTTGTACTTCCTATCTTTTTGCTTGAATAATAGGAGTATTAATTTTATAATGTAAATATTTATTTTTGACTTCAAAATGTAAAAATTGAATAAACCTCTCTTTTCTTCTAATGATTTTTTGAAGTATATATATTTCTCTATATTGGAAAGTATATGCAAACTTGATAAGCTTTCTATTTATTTATAAGTAAATCCTTTGATCACTAACTTCCTTTTTGAGATATAACACGTGTAAAAATGGGTTTCCCAAAATAACATTGTGATATAGGTTTTTAACTAATATAAAGGGAATTTCAATTCAAATTCCTTCATTACAAATAACATTTTGTAACAACTTGTATTTTATAATAAACTTATTTTTATCAGTAGTATTTAACACTTCTATAGTTTTTGAAATGTATTTTGAAAGTATTATTCCTTCATTAAGACAATTCATATTTATGTCTGAGTTAATTAAGGTAATAGTAAAGAAAATGTGTTCTTTATTAATTACAATTGTAATTTTTGTTTGCTATTAATGGGTAATAACCCTATCAATTAGGTTAATGTATTAAAGAGATCCTAATTCCCATTTTAAAGAAGTATCAAGTATGTTTGGAGGGTCTTCAACCTTTTCAAACATTGCTTTTTAAAATTATAATCATTTCTTTTAATTTTTTTAATCTTAGAGTTTAATTAATTAATTTTAGCTTTAAACTTGCACATAAAAGGTTCTAATTCTCTAGATTTTAAATCATAATGATTACTTTTAATCCTTGAATAATAATTTTTAAATTATAGTATTCTCTTGGTTCACTAATCTTAGTATCATTTTGAGCCACATGAAGATATTTTTTAATTGCTCTCTCTTTTCTTTTGTATTTGATATCTTATGAATAGGATCTAGAATCAAATTGTCTTCTTTTGTTAAGACTAATCAGCAAGTACCTTTACACATTGCTTAATAATAGTTGCATTTCCCATTACAGCTATCATTTGAATCAGTGTTACATGTAGATTTTTCCTCTTCAAGAAGGTCTACTTCTAAATTTGATTCTTTTGACTCATTATTTGATAAGAAAAGATGCATCAGTGACCTTTTAAGATCTTCATCCAAAGATAGCTCTTGGATTTTCTATTTCATTTTGCATTTATTTAATAATGCTTTGCCTTTCTGCATTTATAACAGATTACTATCTTTTTGTTTTGCAAACTAGGCCTTTTCTTTTGTTTTGTTTTTCTTCTTTCTTTTCCTTTGAATAAAAGGTTTTCTTTTAAGTTAAAGGTTTGTAACCTTTTTTCTTATGTTCACAAATCTCTACAAAGAGCTTTATCCTTTTGTAATTGCTTATGCAGTTTAATTTTGTTATAGAGTTTAACTTTTTTAGCTACTATTTTAACAACCAATTCTTGATAGTTAATTCCTTATGCATGATAGGATTTTAACCTATTCATAACTCTTTATGTAAACAATGTAGGTAACCCAATAAGGAATTTTTCTTTTAGCAAATACTTTAGTTATTTTCCCTAGTGAAAACTTTAAAGAATAGTACATCTTTATACCACCTAAAATGAGATAGGGTGAGCATCTCAAATTAATAAGCTATTCATATGTCTTATTTATTAACAAGATAGTTGTACCAATGAAATTATTGGTAAATGTATATATTAGTGTATTAACACTATTTACTAGTTGAACTCTTGCTATATCTTTATAGTAGAAAAAATATGAGCTTTTGCACCTTTACATAAATAAAAGTCTCACTAACCTTTTAGGTATTTAGTGAATCCACTAGTTATAAATTTGACTATTTGAGGGTTAGAATTACCTTTGAACTTTGTAGTAGTTACAAATATCTTTATATAACGAAGTAAAATAAGAATTTGATTTTCAAACATCTTTTCTAGATTCCACTATACTATTCTACTATTGACATACTGAATATAATTATATTTAGATTGTTCCTCCAATAAGAGGTTGACAAGGGTTGACCTAAGATAATATAGTTTTGTAGAGACCTTATTAAATGTCATTTTATTGATATTCATAGTTTCCTTCTCATAAGAAGGTGATGGATTCTTTTGTATTGGATTTTTTTTTTATAAGAACATTTCTTGAATTTATCTATCTATTCTTCAGCCTCTTTTTCATTTTCCTTAATTTATTCTCCTTTTCCTAGAATAGATGCTTCTTTTCTTTAAACTCAAGATTCTTAAGCCTTTTAACAATTTAATCTAATAGTTTTGTCTTTTCAAGACTTTAACTAGTCATATCATACTTTACTTCTTTTGAAGAAAAAAGTTTGAATAAAACCCTTTTTCTACTTTAGTTTAACAAGAGGTTTTGGACCTTGTAAAAGAATTTCTTCAAACTGAAGATATAAATTCGTAAAATTTCCTTGTCAAACCACAACACTAGTTGTAGTTTCAGCTTTATATGGAAAGGCCATAACCTCATTATCCTTAATTTTAGGCTCAAATTTAAAGTAGGAGGGTGGACACTAATAACTCTCTTTCCCTTTTTTGTAATATATACTTAATAGACTTTTTCAAGAACCATACATTCTCTTAGAGCTGAAAAATTAGGAAAAGGTTTCCTTTTGACCTTGAATTAGGAATTTCTATTGAGAATAGATTGTAAGGTAGTAAAAGATGTCCTTACTAAAGATGTTAAAAGCATTATTTCAAAACAAATCTTTGCTTAATGGTAGGGATTTTTATCTGTGTTTAATTTTGATAGATTTTATTAAAGGAAATTCTAAGTTTTTACCCAATTTCCTAACTCATGAGTTTTTATAGGGAATTATGTCATGATTAAGAGGTCCCTTATATAAAGACCTCAGTTCCCAACAAAGTTGATTAATTCACTAGCTAAAGATGAAGAATTAAAGGAAGTTGATAAGTTTCAAAATGATGCTTATGAGCCAGCTTTTGATAAATCCATAACATAACATTTAATTCCAAACTACATAGACTTTTTATGTGCTATTAAAAATAATTGCACTTAACTGAAACCTAATGAGGTTGCTCATTTTTATCTTAAAGATAATATGTATCCTCGTACCAATATGAAGGATTGATTGCCTATACTATTAACAGATATTACATGAAACAGGCTTAGTAGTTATTTAACCCATATAATGAGGATCTAGATTTGGATATGGTTTTAAAGATTAGGAGTACACCAAATTCGAGATAAAGAAAATTCTTTATCCAAAAGATTGGTAAGGTGATCTCTTTGGCTACAAAGATTTGAAATCATGGTGGAAGGTTAAATCTTATAATTACTTTGATTATCTATCAAAGCATGGGAAAGAGACTTATTATATGGAAATAGGCAAAGGAAATTTAGTTGGTTCATTTAGATACACCTTCCGAATGATCCAAAGAAATTCCCAAACTAGCTTGAAACCTAATTTTCTAAGTGGGGTTTACATCATCTAACCCTACCTTACAAAGTGAAAATTGTTTGTGAACAATTTTACACAATAAATGAAGAAGTTAAAGACCCATTATTAATGTTTACAATTTGGTATCATGTCCCATGGATTATAAATGGGATTTTACTATTATGGCTAAACAAGTCAAAGTTCTAGATGTGCACATTAAATATGTCCCATGGTTGGTACAAAGATAGATGTCTAAAAGTCAGAAAATTTGGTTTATTTGATGATGGAGTCTATACTAGCAAAGGGGTCTTTTGTATAAATGGGCCTAAAAACTCCACCACCAAAGTCCATTCCTTCTAATCCCAAAAAATTGATAAAGACCTTAATGGAATCAATTTCAAAGGTGAGGTTATTAAAAATGATGGTTGCTTTGCTACAATTGGAAATAGACATGCAAATAAACTAGGTTGAGTAGTCATAGACACACCTTAATGATGATATCATGCAAGATTCTTAGGATCTGTATAAACTATAAAAAGCAAATGGACAAACTATTTTTGGTGGAAAAGTAGCCTTAAGAATAGTCAGATGGCTTAATGGTTATCACCTTTTCTTTTGTATAAATAGACCTCTTAACTACTCCAAGAGGTAGAATCCAATTTCCTATCTCTCTAAGTCTAAGTTTTCTCTTCTTCCTTTGTATCCCTCCTTCTCTCTTCTTCTTCTATAAACTATTCACCTATAATGACACTATTCAATGAAAGCCTTATTATTGTAAGTCATTTAATTCTGTTAGTTTACAAAACTGCTTGTTTGTTTTCTTGTTTATTAGTTTTAATTTCTTTTTTATATGTGTATCACTATAATCTTGTGTGCTTGTTTTTATTTCTTTATATCTCTATGTGATCCTATGTTACCAAGATAGGAATGGCATTAGAGCTGCTATGCTTTCATTGCATTAAGTGTCATTTTAGATGTATAGTTTACAAAAGAAGAAGAGAGAAGAGTGATATAAAGGAAGAAGAGGAAACCTAGACTTAGGGAGATAAGAAATTGGACTCTACCTCTTCGAGTAGCTGAAAGTCCTTTTATACAAGAGAAAAGGTATTAACCATTATTGAAGGAATCTCTTTTTTAAAGTAAATTTGTCTTGGATTCCTTACTTTTATAAAGTAGCTTTAATAGAAATTGTTTGACAGGTTTTGAGACTACCTTTCATCAAAAGTAATTTGTTCATTTGTTCTTTCGAGTTCATATAGGTCCTAAGAGTCCTGCATGACATCATCATTAAGGTGTCTTTGACTACTTTTGACCTAGTTTACTTGCATCTCTTGCTTTGGTTAGACCAATGCAACCATCATTTGTAATAACCTTTCACATGATACTAACTCAATTAAAGTATTCAAAATCTCTTTTGGATTAAGAGTGGGCTTTGGTGGTGAACCTTTAGGCCCATTTATATAGATGAACCCTTTGCCAGCATAGACACCACCATCAATAAAATTGAATTTCTCCCACTATTGGATATTAATCTTTTGTACCAACCATGGGACATTCTTAATGTCCATATCCAAAACGTTGACTTGTTTAGCCATAATAGTATAATTTCATTTGATAATCCATGGGACACGATACCAAACTACAAATATTAATAATGATTCTTTAAACTCTTCATTTATTACACAAAATTGTTCATAAATAGTTCTCACTTTGTGAGGTAGGATTACATGATGTAAACCCCGCTTAAATATTTAGGTTTTAAACTAGTTTGAAAATTTCTTTAGATCATTTGGAAAGTGTATTTGAAAGAACCAACTAAATTTCCTTTGCCTATTTTCACATAAAGCTCTTCCATATGCTTCAATATAATCAAAATAATTATAAGATTTAACCTTTAACCATTCTTTCAAATCTCTATAGCCAAAAAGATCACTTTGCCAATTTTTCGGATAAAGAGTTTTCTTTATCTTGATGTCATGAGTCATGAATTAAACCATGGCCTTCTTGTGAGAAAAGTTAATAATGATCAATGATTCCTTTGTTTGATGGAATTCAATGAATTCCCAATATCAAAGGTCTATATACATGCTTGTTGCAAGAATGTTTGTTGCAAGAATGTTTGTTGTAGGCATAACATGATGAGATTCATGGAATTTTCAATGCATAGAGGGCTTCTAAGGATCCATTGACCATTCAAGAAGGGCTATTGACAAGTTCTAAAGCTATAAGGACGAAGAGGCACTTAATAGGTTGATAAATGACATTTGGGCCAAATAAGCTAATTCAAGCTTAAAAAGTAACAAATTATATCTTAATGTGGGTCAAGGCTTTATTAATTGTATAAGTATGCTAAATTGGCATAGGTAAATTAATTGTGTAGAGTAGATGCAACAAAGTAGTGGAATTAATGAGTTAGACCTATCTTAAAGTCTGAAAAATGGAAAACAAGGAGTGCACTAGTTGTAAAATGAGTAATATGACTAGTTCACTATTAAAAGGTTGGATCAGTGCCAATCATGAGCTGGTTGGTGAACAAGTTTGATGCAGGATGCATGGCTTTGTGAATTTGACTAAACCAAATTTGACCGAACCAAATCCAATTTGTTTGTTATTAGCTTATTTAGGAGGTTTTTCTTATTTCTATGGTTAGGGTTGTTACTTAAGCCTATAAATAGGCTTGATTTCATTGTTAAAAAGGATACATCATTGGAAAAAAAAAAAGTGAGAATTTTCTCTCTTAGATATTCATTAAACTTTGTGTACTTATCATGATTATGTCTTGTGGTATTTCAACCCAACTTATCACTCTCAATTGCCTTCTTTTATGAGAGTGGCATCCATAATCTTCTTTATACCTTTGGTTCATGTTCCTTTGAACATTGGGTCTAGGTTTCTTCCTACATTCATGTTCCTTTAAACATTGGCTCAAGGTTTTACTCTTATTAAGCAAAATTTAACTTTCTCAGAGTTTTGAATTCCTAGTTTTGCTTATGCATTTCATTGTACTCTATGGGGTTCACATTAGTTGGTATTAAAGCATTAGGGTTTAAATCAGGTTTGCTTATGTGTAGGCCAATCATGGATTGCCCTAACTTTCCCTCGTCAATCTTAATACCTTTAGCACTCATAACATAGCCAAGAAATATGATTTGATTAGTACAAAAGGAACATTTTCTGAAGTTAGCATACAATTTTCTCAGAATGTAGAACAATTAAAACATAACATAAATGATCAAGATTCTTTTTTAGGCTTTTGCCATAAACCAAAATATCATCAAAATACATAACCACAAATTCACCAATAAATGGACACAAAAAATGAGTTATTAACCACATAAAGGTGCTTGGTGCATTAGTGAGACCAAATGGCATAACAAGTCATTCATATAAACCATACTTAGTTTTGAAAGTTGTTTTCCACTCATTCCTTCTCTCATCCTAATCTAGTGATTTCCACTTTTTAAATCAATTTTAGACAAGACATATGAATTATGCAATGCATCTAGCATGTCATCTAACCTAGGTATGGGGTGACAATACTTTATAGTGATTTTGTTGACCGCTCAATAGTCAACATACATCCTCCAAGTTTCATCTTTATTGGGTATAAGTAGGACATGAACTACATAGGGACTCATGCTTTCTCTCACATATACTTTTGACATAAGTTCATTAACTTACCTTTGAAGCTCCTTTGTCTCCTTGAGTTACTCCTATATGCTGGCCAGTTTAGGATGGATGCACCAAGGATAAAATCAATTTGATGTCAATTCCTCTCTTAGGTGGCAATGCAATCAAAACATCCTTAGGGAATACATCTTCAAATTCTTACAAAAGAGAAATAACAATACTAGGTGAAGACAAGTCAAACTTGTTAGTGCTAAAATAAGTCTCCTTGTACAAAAGTACGATCATAAGCTATTTGGCATAAAATGCTCTTTCAACATTACTTTCTTTTGCATAGAAACTTTTTATTTTCTTCTCTCTCTCTCTCTCTCTCTCTCTATCTTGTGTCACCACTTTTTCTCCTCTTTTTTTTTGTTTTGATTATCTCTCTTTTTTCAATCTCTCCTTTCGGTTCACTCTCATTTTTAATCCTTAATTGATCCTCATAAGTTTGTTGAGGTAATAATGGTACAAGAGTGACAAGTTTTTCATTCATTATAGAGGAATATCGATTCTTGAAACCATCATGCATGACTCATCTGTCAAATTGCCATCACCTTCGTAATAGAATATGGCCTGCATGTATAGGTTTAACATCACATAAAACTTCATCATGGTATCGTTCGGTAGAAAATGACACAAGTATTTATTTATTTACCCTAACTTCACCAATGTCATTCAACCATTGAAGTTTATATGGCATAGGATGCTTTATAGTTGATAATTCAACTTTTCAACCATAATTATGCTAGCTACATTATTGCAACTCCCACCATCAATAATCATACTACATACCTTATCTTTGATGAGACACCTCTTATGAAAGATTTTATCTCATTACATCTCCTTTTCTTCCTTCACTTGCACATTCAATTCAAACCTTGTTATGAGAGTTACTCCATTAACTAGATACTCCTCTCTATGACTTTTACCCTTTGATGGTGGCACGGTATTATCATCATTTGATTTACTTAGAGTTTCAACATCATCATTAACTTTCAAGAGCATTGTTCGCATATTTGGACATTAAGATGCAATGTGACCTCTTCCCAAACACTTAAAACATTTAATATCCCCATCTTTACTTGGTTGGGGATCAGGATTACTTGCCTCTTTGCTAAAACCCACATTCTTGCTCTTGGATAGCTTGACTTTGGACATGTAATTGAACTTCTCCTCCCTTTTACTCCAATTCAGCTTCCAAAATGTGGTAAAACCTGAATTCTACCCAAACAATGCAGAACCATTTCATTTAAGTTGTCTTTCAACTTTTATTGTGATGTGCATCATGTCTTCTAATTCCATATTGTGTTGCAACTCAACCACCTTGGCTATGTCTCTATTTAGCCATTGCAAAAATCAAGTGATGGTTGCCTCTTTATCTTCTTTTGCATTTGCTTTAATCATGACAATCTCGATCTCCTCATGGTAGTTGTTATAGGGCCAACTGTCTCGTACAAATTTTTAGCCTTGTGAAGGCACTAAGTAGCCTACTTAGTCTCAGCCAAACTCACACACACACACAAAGACAACAGCACACTTATGGGAAACCCTCCCAACCTTTAATACTTAATACAAAGTATAAAGGATTGCCAAGACTTACAAGTGTTTCTCTCTCTACACTTTCTCTCTCTCGTGTCTGGATATATGCTAATATCCTTGGTATCTTTGGCCAACACCTTACACACCTATATATATAGGCTGCATGACTTGGCTGCCAAGCCAATCATGTTTAGTGGGGCATTCCCCACTACTAAGAGCACTTCCTACAAACTAGGCAGAACATGGGTCTGCAATCAAGGAGAGCCTGCCACCTCACATTGGACTGGTTCAACCTTTATCTACTGCCTGCCCACGTTCTCCTTGCTTCAAGGAGAGTCTGTCAGTGATCTCTACAGGTAAGGTTGCAGAGGCTTTAGTGGTTCTACCCCATGTGCCATGAACTCCTCCTTTCATGGTGCATGGGCAGAACTTCGCCGATGCTGCCACCTATCCTTCTGCTGCCCAGCTTGTGTGCTAGCCTGGACCCCTTCCCATGTGCCAGTTTCATGTGGGGCTCCTGTTAGCCACTCTTTCTTTGGCTAATCTCTCAAGGAGACATGCATACCCCCAACAAACCACCCCCACCCATTGAACCCAATGTCCTCGTTGGTAGGGTTGATTGGTAGTACTGGATCTGCTTCTTAAACTACCACAATGTCATGTCCCTCTCCCAACTAGCCTCCCTGTTCGGAGCATCTTTCCACTTCACCAGGTCTTCCACTTGGCGATTCTTCTTACTTTGCCCGTGCATCCTTTGGTTCGGAATATTCTCCACTTAACGTTGGAACTCCGCTCGAATGGTTGGGGGAGC
Organism: Bruguiera gymnorhiza; assembly: GCA_020883675.1. Classification (NCBI taxonomy): domain Eukaryota; kingdom Viridiplantae; phylum Streptophyta; class Magnoliopsida; order Malpighiales; family Rhizophoraceae; genus Bruguiera; species Bruguiera gymnorhiza. The sequence goes on along the minus strand of JAIRCJ010000117.1, from coordinate 479,932 downwards.
ACGCCTTGTCTTCCTCCTTAGAGGTTTAACCCTAATTGAACTTCAAGAAGCTTATGAAAGGGTCTCAAGAAGCTCACATGGAAAGTCGAATGGACCTTTAACCTTTCTGGCAGTTGCAATCGATAAACAACGTTGCCAACCTTTTTTACCACCGCAAATGGACCGTTATACTTGGGAATCAACCCGCGATGCACCGTCTTGTTGCTAATCTTCTTCTATATTTAAGGAGTCAGTTTGAGTAGAACTTTGTCCCCAACTTGGAACTCAAGGCCTCACCTTCCCCTATCTGCATGCTTCTTCATGCGTCAGGCCACTTTATTTAAGTTGTCGTGGGCCTCATCGAACAACTCCTATTTCGATCAAGCATATCGGTAGGCTATTGGACATTTCCCTCCAAGGCTTGTCCATGCTATCTCATTTGGAGTAAGGGGCTGATGCCCCATCGCCAGCTCAAAGGGACTCATCCTTGTTGATGATGTTTGATGAAGATTGTAGCAAAACTACATAAAATCTAGTAACTCTAGCCAATTTTGTTGGCTTGCAATCATGTAGTGTTGAAGATACTCCTCCAATAGGCCATTAATTTGCTCTATTTGGCCATCTGTTTGAGGATGGTTGGCAATGGAAAACTTTAACTTTGATCCCATCATGTTGAACAAAGTTGTCCAAAACCTACCTATAAAGCAAGGATCCCAATTGCTCATGATATCTTCTGGCAAACCAAAGTATTTAACCACCTGTTTGTAGAATAATTCAGCAACCATCTCTGCTTGACATGAAGACACAATTGGAACGAACACAACATACTTTGAGAACCAATCAACCACCACCATGACAGAACCCTTGCCATCAACTTTTGGAAACCCACCAATGAAGTCCATCAAAACCAACACCTAAGGTTTCGTTGGAATGGGTAGTGGTTGCAGCAACCCTGCTTCCTTTTGTCTCTCAACCTTGTCCTGTTGACAGACAATGCACATCTTTATGTACGCCTCAACGTTGTCTTCCATCTTTGGCTAATAGTAGCTACAGGCCAGTAAGGCTATCATCTGCTCCATGCCTAGATGACCAACCCATTAGGAGTCATGGCACTCTTGCAAGATCTCCCTCCTAAGGCCTGTACCTTTGGGAACATATAACCTATTACCCTTCGTGTGTAACAGTCCATCATCGAGCTAGTACTGTCTCACCACACCCTCGCTCACTTGCTACACGAGCTTTTGATAATTTTTATCATGTGGCATTTGTGACTTAATTCGGTCCAACAAGTCACTTTGCACCTTGGTGAGGGCAGTGACCACTTCTCACACTTGATGACCTAGAGCATCTGTAACTTGATTGTGCCTTCTCGGCTTGTGTTCCCACACAAAATCATACTCCGCCAAGGGCTAAGTAATATGTTTGTAGACCAAAATTATATAAATCATTTCAAATTACATTGTAGCGAAAGAGACAATTAAAAAAATTACAAAATTTAAATTCAATTGATTATTAATAATGCATTTATCCCTATAAGACTTCAAAAGTCTCAAAATTGAAAAAATGCGATGTTTTGGTCTTTACATTAATTGCTAAAGTCATTGCATTTAAATGGTGAGAAAAATATAATATTTGAATATGTTAATTGAAATAAAATACAAGTAATGGACTCAATTGTATAAAATACAATTTAGTGGATGAATATTTTAAATTGCAATCCCAAACTTCAATGAAAACTTCTTATTAGAGTTCATTGCATTTGCTTTTTCTTAAGTAATATGTTTTTAGACTAAAATTATATAAATCATTTCAAATATCATTATGACAAAGGAGAAAAAATTTACAAAATTGAATTTCAATTGATTATTAACAATGCATTTATCCTTATAAGACTTTAAAATTCAAAAAGTTGAAAAAATGCAAAGTTTTGATTTTTCAATATATTGTTAATGTCATTGCATTTATATGGTGATAAAAACAAACTATTTGAATATGTTAAATAAACAAAAACAAGTAATGGACTCAATGATATAAAATACACTTTAGTGGATGAATATTATAAATAGCAATCTCAAACTTTATTGTTGGACCAAACATATATCTCTAGAGGGGAATGAGAAATTTTCTTATTAGAGTCCATTGCATTTGTTTTTTCTTAAATAATATGTTTGTAGACTAAGACTATATACATCATTTCAAATTGCATTATGGCAAAGCAAACAATTAAAAAGATTACAAAATTTAAATTCAACTGATTTTTAACAATGCATTTATCTATAAAACACTTTAAAATTCTTAAAATTGAAAAATGAAATGTTTTGATTTTTAATTTTATTTTTAATGTCATTGCATTTTGAATGGTGAGAAAAAACATGAACATGTTAATTGAACAAAAATACAAATAATGGATACAATTGTATAAAATACACTTTAGTGGATAAATATTATAAATTGCAATCCCAAGTTTCAATGTTGGGTCATGCTTGTATCTCTAGAGGGGAGTGGCAAAACTTCTTATTAGAGTCCATTGCATTTGCTTTTTCTTAGGTAATACATTTGTAGACTAAAATTATATAAATCATTTCAAATTTCATTGTGACAAGCCAATTAAAAAAATTGAAAAATTTAAATTCGACTAATTATTAATAATGCATTTATCCTTTTAGGACTTTAAAATCCTTAAAATTGAAAAAATGCAAGGTTGTGATTTTTAATTTTATTGCTAATGCCATTGCATTTTGAATGGTGAGAAAAAACATAATAATTGAATATGTTAATTGAACAAAAATACAAGTAATGGACTCAATTGTATAAAATACACTTTAGTGCATAAATATTTTAAATAGCAATCGCAAGCTTCATTATTGGGTCACGCATATATCTCTAGAGGGAAAGTGGGAAAACTTCTTATTACAGTGCATTGTATTTGCTTTTTCTTAAATAATATGTTTTTAGAATAAAATGATATAAATCATTTCAAATAGCATTATGGAAAAGGAGAAATAAATTACAAAATTTAATTTAGCATTATGGCAAAGGAGAAATAAATTACAAAATTTAATTTCAACTGATTATTAACGATACATTTATCCCTATAGGATATTAAAATTCTAAAAGTTGAAAAAATGCAATGTTTTGATTTTTCAATATATTATTACTGCCATTGCATTTATATGATGAGAAAAATATAATATTTAAATATATTAAATGAACAAAAATACAAGTAATGGATTAAATGGTATAAAATACACTCTAGTGGATTAATATTATAAATAGCAATCTTATGCTTTAATGTTGGGCCAAGCATATATCTCTAGAGAGGAGTGAGAAAACTTCTTATTAAAGTATATTGTATTTGCTTTTTCTTAGGTAATATGTTGATAGACTAAAATTAGATAAATTATTTCAAATTGCATTGTGGCAAAGGAGAAAATTAAAAAAATTACAAAAATTAAATTTAACTGATTATTAACAATGCATTTATACCTATAAGAGTTTAAAATTGTAAAAATTGAAAAAATGCAATAATTTGATTTTTAAATATATTGTTAATGCCTTTACATTTGAATGGTAAGAAAAATATAATATTTGAATATGTTAAATGAACAAAAATACAAGTAATGGACTCAATGGTATAAAATACACTTAATGGATGAATATTATAAATAGCAATCCTAAGTTTCAACGTTAGGCCAAGCATATATATCTATAGGGGAATGGAAAACTTCTTATTATAGTACATTACATTTGCTTTTCCTTAAGTAATATGTTTGCAGACTAAAATTATATAAATCATTTCAAAATGCACTGTGGGAAAGGAGACAATTTAAAAAATTACAAAATTTAAATTCAACTAATTATTAACAATGCATTTATCCTTACAAGAGTTTGAAATTCTAGAAATTGAAAAAATGCAATTCTTTGATTTTTAAATTTATTATTAATGCTATTACATTTGAATGGTGAGAAAAACATAATATTTGAATATATTAATTGAAATAAAATACAAGTAGTGGACTCAATTGTATAAAATACACTTTAGGAGATGAATGTTATAAATAGTAATCGCAAGTTTTAATGTTGGGTCAAGCATATAACCTTAGAAAGAAGTGGGAAAACTTATTATTAGAGTCCACTGCATTTGCTTTTCCTTAAGGAATATCTCTGTAGACTAAAATTATATAAATCATTTCAAATTGCATTGTGGCAAAGGAGACAATTAGAAAAATAACAAAATTCAAACTTTAACGAATTATTAACAATGAACTTATCCCTATAAGACTTTAAAATTCTAAAAATTGAAAAAATGAAATGTTTTGATTTTCAAATTTATTGCTAAAGCCATTGCATTTGAATGGTGAAAAAAACATAATATTTGAATATGTTAATTGAACAAAAATACAAGTAATGGACTTAATTGTATAAAATACACTCTAGTCGATGAATATTATAAACAGCAATCTTAAGTTTCAATGTTGGGCCAAACATATATCTCTAGAGGGAAATGGGAAAACTTCTTATTAGAGTCCACTGCAGTTACTTTTTCTTAAGCAATATATATGTAGTCTAAAATTATATAAATCATTTCAAATTACACTGTGGCAATGGAGACAATTAAAAAAATTACTAAATTTAAATTTAACTGATTATGCATAAAGAATTTATCCCCATAAAAATATAAAATTCTAAAAATTGAAAAACATGCAATGCTTTGATTTTTAAATTTATTACAAAAACCATTGCATTTGAATAGTGAGAAAAATACAATATTTAAATATGTTACTTGAAATAATATACATGTAATGAACATAATTGTATAAAATATACTTTAGTGGATGATTGTTATAAATAACAATCATAAGTTTCAATGTTGGGTCATACATATATCTCTAGAAGGGAGTGAGAAAACTTCTTATTAGTGTACATTGTATTTGTTTTTTCTTAAGTAATATGTTTGTAAACTAAAATTATATAAATCATTTCAAATTGCACTATAACAATGGAGACAATTAAAAAAATTACAAAATTTAAATTTAACTCATTATTAATAATTTATTTATCCATATAAGATTATAAAATTCTAAAAATTGAAAAAATACAATGTTTTGATTTTTAAATTTATAGTTAAAGCCATTGCATTTGAATAATGAGAAAAATATAATATTTGAATATATTAATTGAAATAAAATACATGTAATGGATTCTATTGTATAAAATACACTTTAGTAGATTAATATTATAAATAGCAATCCCAAGTTTCAATGTTGGGCCAAGTATATATCTTTAGAGAGGAATAGAAAAACTTTTTATTAGAGTCCATTGCATTTACATTTTCTTAAGCAATATGTATGTAGACTAAAATTATATAAATCATTTCAAAATGCACTATAGCAAAGGAGACAATTAAAAAAATTACAAAATTTAAATTCAACTGATTATTAACAATACATTGTTTGCTAGAAGACTTTAAAATTCTAAAAATTGAAAAAATACAATGTTTTTATGTTTAAATTTTTTGTAAATGTCATTGTATTTGAATGGTGAGAAAAAATATAATATTTGAATATGTTAATTTCACAAAAATATAAGAAATGGACTCAATAATATAAAATACACTTTAGTGGATAAATATTATAAATAACAATTCCAAATTTCAATGTTGGGCAAAACATATATCTCTAAAAGGAATGGAAAACTTCTTATTCGAGTCCACTACATTTGTTTTTTCTTCAGTAATATGTTTGTAAACAAAAAAATCATTTCAAATTGCACTGTGGCAACGGAGAAAATTAAAAAAAATCACAAAATTTCAATTCAACTGATTATTAACAATGCATTTATCGCTAGAAGACTTTAAAATTCTAAAAATTGGAAAAATGCAATGTTTTGATTTTTAAATTTTTTGTAAACGCTATTGTATTTGAATGGTGAGAAAAATATAATATTTAAATATGTTAATTGAACAAAAATACAAAAAATGGCCTTAATGGTATAAAATACATTTTAGTGGATGAATATTATAATTAGCAATCCCAAACTTCAATATTTGGCCAAGCATATATCTGTAGAAGGGAATGAAAAAACTTCTTATTAGAGTGCATTGCATTTACTTTTTCATAAACAATATGTATATAGACTAAAATTATATAAATCAGTTCAAATTGCACTGTAGCAATGGAGATAATTAAAAAAATTATAAAATTTAAATTCAACTGATTATTAACAAAGTATTTATCCCTATAAAAATATAAAATTATAAATATTGAAAATATGAAATGTTTTGATTTTTAAATTTATTGCCAAAGCCATTGCATTTGAATAGTGAGAAAAACACAATATTTGAATATGTTAATTAAAATAAAATATATGTAATAAACTTAACTGTATAAAGTACACTTTAGTGGATAAATATTATAAATAACAATCTCAAGTTTTAATGTTGGGCCAACCATACATCTTGATAAGGGAATAGGAAAACTTCTTATTAGAGTCCATTGCATTTGCCTTTTCTTAAGTAATATGTTTGCAGACTAAAATTATATACATCATTTTAAATTGCATTGTGGCAGAGGAGACAATTAAAAAAAATTACAAAATTTAAATTCAACTAATTATTAACAATTCCTTTACCCATATAAGATTATAAAATTCTAAAAATTAAAAAAATGCAATGTTTTGATCTTTCAATTTATTGCTAAAGCCATTGCATTTGAATAGTGGGGAAAACATAATATTTGAATATGTTAATTGAAATAAAATACATGTAATGGACTCAATTATATAAAATACACTTTAATGGATGAATATTATAAATAGCAATCACAAACTTCAATGTTGGGTCAAACATATATCTGTAGAGGGGAATGGGAAAACTTTTTATTAATGTGGGAATGGAAAAACTTTTTATTAATGTCCACTGCATTTACTTTTTCTTAAGAAATATGTTTGTAGACCAAAATCATATAAATAATTTCAAATTGCACTATGGCAAAGGAGACATTAAAAAATTACAAAATTTAAATTCAACTAAATATTAATAATGCATTTATCCCTATAAGACTTTAAATTTTAAAAAGTGAAAAATTGCAATGTTTTGATTTTTAAATTTATTGTAAATGCCATTGCATTTGATAGGTGAGAAAAATATAATATTTGAATATGTTAATTGAACAAAAATACAAGTAATAGACCTAATGGTATAAAATACACATAAGTGGATGAATATTATAAATAACAATCACAAGTTTCAATGTTGGGCCAAACATATATCTCTAGAGGGGAATGAAAAACTTCTTATTATAGTGCAATTGTTTGTTGACTAAAATTATATAAATCATTTCAAATTGCATTGTGGCAAAGGAGACAATTAAAAAAATTATAAAATTTAAATTCAACTGACTATTAACAATGTATTTATCCTTGTAGGACTTCAAAATTCTAAAAATTGAAAAAGTGTAATGTTTTGATTTTTAAATTTATTATTAATGTTGTTGCATTTGAATGGTAAGAAAAATATAATATTTGAATATGCTAATAGAACAAAAAGTCAAGTAATTGACTAAATTGTATAAAATTCACTTTAGTGGATGAATATTATAAATAGTAATCCTAACATTCAATGTTGTACCAAGCATATTGCTCTTAACTGGAGTGGGGGAACTTCTTATTAAAGTTCATTGCATTTGCTTTTTCTTAAGCAATATGTTTGTAGAATAAAATTATATAAATCATTACAAATAGCAATATCACTAAGGAGACAATTGAAAAAATTAGAAAAGTTAAATTCAACTAATTAAAAACAATGCATTTATCCCTACAAGACTTTATAATTCTTAAAATTGAAATATTGCAAGGTTTTGATTTTTACATTTATTGTAAATGTCATTGCATTTGAATGGTGAGAAAAACATAATATTTCAATATGTTAATTAAACATAAATACAAGTAATGGACTCGATAATATAAAATACACTTTAGTCGATGAATATTATAAATAACAATCCCAAGTTTCAATGTTCTGTCAAGCATATTGCTCTTAAGGGGAGTGGGGAAACTTCTTATAAGAGTCCATCGCATTTGGTTTTTCTTAAGTAATATATTTTTAGACTAAAATTATATAAATCATTTCAAATAGGATTATCACTAACTTCAACTAATTAATAATAATGCATTTATCTTTATAAGACTTTATAATTCTTAAAATTGAAAATTTGCAATGTTTTGATTTTTACATTTATTGTAAAAGCCATTACATTTGAACGGTGAGAAAAACATAATATTTGAGTATGTTAATTGAACAAAAATACATGTAACAGACTCAATTGTATAAAATACACTTTAGTGAATGAATATTATAAATAACAATCCCAAGCTTCAATGTTAGGTCAAGTATATTGCTCTTAAGGGGAGTGGGAAAACTTCTTATTAGAGTCCATTGCATTCGTTTTTTCTTAAGTAATATGTTTGTAGACCAAAATTATATAAATTATTTTGAATTTCATTGTGCCAAAGGAGAAAATTAAAAAAGTTGTAAGATTTAAATTAAACTAATTCTTCACAATGCATTTGTCCCTACAAGACTTCAAAATTCTAAAAATTGAAAAAATGCAATGTTTTGAATTTTAAATTTATTGTTAATGGCATTACATATGAATGTTGAGAAAAACATAATATTTGAATATATTGATTGAACAAAAATAAAAGTAATGGACTTAATTGTATAAAATACATTTTTGTGAATTTGTATTATAAATAACAATCTCAAGCTTTAATGTTAGGTCAAGCATATTACCCTTGATGAGAGTGGGGGAACTTCTTATTATAGTCAATTGCATTTGCTTGTTCTTAAGTAATATATTTTTAAACTAAAATTATATAAATCATTTTAAATAGCATTGTCACAAAAGAGACCATTAGAAAAACTACAAAAGTTAAATTCAACTAATTATTAACAATGGATTTAGCCCTATAAGAAATTAAAATTCTAAAAATTGAAAATTTGCAATGTTTTGAATTTTAAATTTATTGTTAATGCCATTACATTTAAATGGTGAGAAAATCATAATATTTGAATATATTAATTGAACAAAAATACAGGTAATGGATGAATATTTTCCCAAGCTTCAATACTTAGGCAAGCATATATCTCTATAAGGACGTGGGAAAACTTCTTTTAGTGTTCATTGCATTTGCTTTTTCTTAAGTAATATCTTTGTAGACTAAAATTATATAAATCATTTCAAATAGCATTATCACTAAGGAGACAATTAAAAAAATTACAAAAATTAAATTCAACTAATTAATAACAATACATTTATCCCTATAAGACTTTATAATTCTTAAAATTGAAAAATTGCAATTTTTTGATTTTTAATATATTGTAAATGCCATAACATTTGAATAGTGAGAAGAACATAATATTTAAATATGTTAATTGAACAAAAATACAAGTAATGGACTCAATAATATAAAATACAATTTAGTGGATGAATATTATAAATAACAATCTCAAATTTCAATGTTCTATCAAACATATTGCACTTGAGGAGAGTAGGGAAACTTCTTATAAGAGTCCATTGCATTTGGTTTTTATTAAGTAATATATTTTTAGACTACAATTATATAAATTATTTCAAATAGCATTATCACTAAGGAGACAATTAAAAAATTTACAAAAGTTAAATTCAACTAATTAATAATAATGCATTTATCCCTATAAGACTTTATAATTCTTAAAATTGAATAATTGCATTGTTTTGATTTTTACATTTATTGTAAATGCCATTGCATTTGAATGGTAAGAAAAAACATAATATTTGAAAATGTTAATTGAATAAAAATTCAAGTAATAGACTCAATTGTATAAAATATATTTTAGTGGATGAATATTCTAAATAGCAATCCAAGTTTCAATGTTGGGCCAAGTGTATATCTTTAGAGGGGAATGGGAAAAGTTCTAGTTAGAGTCCATTGCATTTGCTTTCTCTTAAGTGATATGTTTGTAGACTAAAATTATATAAATCATTTCAAATAGCACTGTGGCAAAGGAGATAATTAAAAAATTACAAAATTTTCATTCACCTGATTATTAACAATGCATTTATCCTTATAGGTCTTTAAAATTCTAAAGATTGAAAAAGTGCAATGTTTTAATTTTTAAATTTATTGTTAATGTCATTACATTTGAAAAATGAGAAAACATAATATTTGAATATGTTAATTGAACAAAAATATAGATAACGGACTCAATTGTATAAATACACTTTAATGGATAAATATTATTGATAGCAATCCCAAGTTTCAATGTTGGGTCAAGTATATATCTCTAAAGGGTAGTGGTAAAACATCTTATTAGAGTCCATTGCATTTGCTTTTTCTTAAGTACTATGTTTGTAGACTAAATTTATATAAATCATTTCAAATTGCATTATGGCAAAGTAGAAAATTAAAAAATTACAAAATTTAAATTTGACTGATTATTGATAATGCATTTGTCCCTATAGAACTTTAAAGTTCTAAAAATTGAAAAAATGCAATGTTTTGATTTTTAAATGTATTGTTAATGGCAATACATTTGAATGGTGAGAAAAGCGTAATGTTTGAATATGTTAATTGAACAAAAATACAAGTAATGGACTCAATTGCATAAAATACACTTTAGTGGATGAATATTATAAATAGCAATCCCAAGTTTCAATGTTGTGTTAAGCATATATCCCTAGATGGGAGTGCAGAACCTTCTTATTACAGTCCATTGCTTTTGCTTTTTCTTAAGTAATTTGCCTGAAGATTATATAAATCATTTCAAATTGCGTTGAGGCAAAGGAGACAATTCAGAAAATTGCAAAATTTAAATTCAACAGAGTATTGACAATTCATTTATCCCTAGCAGATTTTAAAATTCTAAAAATTGCAAAAATGCAATATTTTGATTTTTAAATTTATTGTTAATGTCGTTTGATTTGATTGGTGAGAAAAATATAATATTTGAATATGTTAATTGAACAAAAATACAAGTAATGGACTCAATTGCATAAAATACACTTTAGTGGATGAATATTATAAATAGCAATCCCAAGTTTCAATGTTGTGTTAAGCATATATCCCTAGATGGGAGTGCAGAACCTTCTTATTACAGTCCATTGCTTTTGCTTTTTCTTAAGTAATTTGCCTGAAGATTATATAAATCATTTCAAATTGCGTTGAGGCAAAGGAGACAATTCAGAAAATTGCAAAATTTAAATTCAACAGAGTATTGACAATTCATTTATCCCTAGCAGATTTTAAAATTCTAAAAATTGCAAAAATGCAATATTTTGATTTTTAAATTTATTGTTAATGTCGTTTGATTTGATTGGTGAGAAAAATACAATATTTGAATATGTTAATTGAACAAAAATACAAGTAATGGACTCAATTGCATAAAATACACTTTAGTGGATGAATATTATAAATAGCAATCCCAAGCTTCAATGTTGGGTCAAGTATATTGCTCTTGAAGGGAGTGGGGAAACTTCTTATTAGAGTCCATTGTATTTGCTTTTTCTGAAGTAATTTGTTTGTAAAGTAAAATTATATAAATCATTTTGAAATTGCATTGTGCCAAAGGAGAAAATTAAAAAGTTACAAGATTTAAATTCAACTAATTCTTACAATGCATGTGTCCCTCCAAGAGTTCAAAATTCTAAAAATTGAAAAAATGCAATGTTTTGAATTTTAAATTTATTGTTAATGCATTACATATGAATATTAAGAAAAACATAATATTTGAATATGTTGATTGAACAAAATACAAGTAATGAACTCAATTGTATAAAATACAATTTTGTGGATATGTATTATAAATAACAATCTCAAGTTTTTAATGTTGGGTTAAGCATATTACTCTTAATGAGAGTGGGGAAATTTCTTCTTAAAGTCGATTGCATTTGTTTGTTCTTAAGTAATATATTTTTAGACTAAAATTATATAAATCATTTCAAATAGCATTGTCACAAAAGAGACCTTTAAAAAAATTACAAAAGTTAAATTCAACTAATTATTAACAATGCATTTACCCCTATAAGAAATTAAAATTCTAAAAATTGAAAAATTGCGATGTTTTGAATTTTAAATTTATTGTTAATGCCATTACATTTGAATGGTGAGAAAATCATAATATTTGAATATATTAATTGAACAAAATTATAGGTAATGGATGAATATTATAAATAACAATCGTAAACTTCAATGCTTGGGCAAACATATATCTCTAGAAGGAAGTGGGAAAACTTCTTTTTGGAGTCCATTGCATTTGCTTTTCCTTAAGTAATATCTTTGTAGACTAAAATTATATAAATCATTTCAAATAGTATTATCACTAAGGAGACAATTAAAAAAATTACAAAAATCAAATTCAACTGATTAATAACAATGCATTTATCCCTATAGGACTTTATAATTCTTAAAATTGAAAAATTGCAATTTTTTAGTTTTAATATATTGTAAATGCCATAACATTTGAATAGTGAGAAGAACATAATATTTAAATATGTTAATTGAACAAAAATACATGTAATGGACTCAATAATATGAAATACACTTTAGTGGATGAATATTATAAATAGTAATCCCAAACTTTAATATTTTATCAAACATATTACACTTGAGGGTAGTGGGGAAACTTCTTATAAGAGTCCATTGCATTTGGTTTTTCTTAAGTAATATATTTTTAGACTAAAATTATATAAATTATTTCAAATAACATTATCACTAAGGAGACAATTAAAAAATTTACAAAAGTTAAATTCAACTAATTAATAATAATGCATTTATCCCTATAAGACTTTATAATTCTTAAAAATTGAAAAATTGCAATGTTTTGATTTTTACATTTATTGTAAATGCCATTGCATTTGAATGGTGAGAAAAAACATAATATTTGAAAATGTTAATTGGACAAAAATTCAAGTAATGGACTCAATTGTATAAAATAAACTTTAATGGATGAATATTCTAAATAGTAATCCAAGCTTCAATGTTAGGCCAAGCATATATCTCTAGAGGGGAATGGGAAAACTTCTCATTAGAGTCCACTGCATTTGCTTTCTCTTAAGTGATATGTTTGTAAACTAAAATTATATAAATCATTTCAAATAGCACTGTGGCAAAAAAGACAATTAAAAAAATTACAAAATTTTAATTCACCTTATTATTAACAATGCATTTATCCTTATAAGTCTTTGAAATTCTAAAGATTGAAAAAGTGCAATGTTTTGATTTTTAAATTTATTGTTAATGCCATTCCATTTGAAAAGTGAGAAAAACATAATATTTGAATATGTTAATTGAACAAAAATATAGGTAATGGACTCAATTGTATAAGTACACTTTGGTGGATAAATATTATGAATAGCAATCCCAAGTTTCAATGTTGGGTCACACATATATCTTTAAAGGGTAGTGGTAAAACTTCTTATTAGAGTCCATTGCATTTGCTTTTTCTTAAGTACTATGTTTGTAGACTAACATTATATAAATCATTTCAAATTGCAATGTGGCAAAGTAGAAAATTGAAAAAATTACTAAATTTAAATTTGACTGATTATTGATAATGCATTTATCTCTATAGAACTTTAAAATTCTAAAAATTGGAAAAATGCAATGTTTTGATTTTTAAATTTATTGTTAATGGAAATACATTTAAATGGTGAGAAAAGCGTAATGTTTGAATATATTAATTGAACAAAAATACAAGTAATGGAAAAAATTGTATAAAATACACTTTAGTGGATGAATATTATAAAGAGCAATCCTAAGTTTCAATGTTGGGTCAAACATATTGCTCTAGAGAGGAGTAGGAAAACTTCTTATTAGAGTCCATTGCATTTACTTTTACTTAAGTAATGTATTTTTAGACTAAAATTATATAAATCATTTCAAATAGCATTGTCGCAAAGGTGACAATTAAAAAAATTACAAAATTTAAATTCAACTGATTATTAACAATACATTTGTCCCTATAGAACTTTAAAACTCTAAAAATTGAAAAAATGCAATGTTTTCATTTTTACATTTATTGTTAATGGAAATACATTTGAATGGTGAGAAAATGTAATGTTTGAATATGTTAATTAAACAAAAATACAAGTAATAGACTCAATTGTATAAAATACACTTTAGTGGAAGAATATTATAAATAGCAACTCCAAGCTTCCATGTTGGGTCAAGCATATTGCTCTTGAGGGGAGTGGGGAAACTTCTTATTAGAGTCCATTGCATTGGTATTTTCTTAAGTATTATATTTTTAGACTAAAATTATATAAATCTTTTTAAATAGTATTGTTGTAAAGGAGACAATTACAAAAATTACCAAAGTTAAATTTAACTCATTCTTAACAATGCATTTATCCTTATAAGACTTTAAAATTCTAAAATAGAAAAAGTGCAATCTTTTGATTTCTAAATTTATTGTAAATGTCATTGCATTTGAATGGTGAGAAAAATATAAATAGCAATCTCAAGTTTCAATGTTGCGTCAAGCATATTGCTCTTGAGTGGAGTGTGAAAACTTCTTATAAGTGTCTATTGCATTTGGACTTTCTTAAGTAATATATTTTTAGATTAAAGTTATGTAAATCGTTTCAAATAGCATTATCACTGAAGAGACAATTAAAAAAATTACAAAAGTTAAATTCAACTGATCAAAAATAATGCATTTATCCCTTTAAGACTTTATAATTCTTAAAATTGCAAAATTGCAATGTTTTGATTTTTAATATATTGTAAATGCCATAACATTTGAATGGTGAGAAAAACTTAATATTTGAATATATTAATCGAACAAAAATTCAACTAATGGACTCAATTATATAAAATACACTTTTATGGATGAATATTATAAATAGCAATCCTAAGCTGCAATGTTGGGTTTTGAGGGGTGGGGAAACTTCTCATTGGAGTCCATTGCATTTGCTTTTTCTTAAGTTCTATGTTTGTTGACTAAAATTACATAAATCATTTCAAATTGCATTGTGGCAAAGGAGACAATTAAAAAAAATTCCAAAATTTAAAATCAACAAATTATTAACATTACATTTATCCCTATAAAACTTTAAAATTGATCAAAAATACATATAATGCACTTAATTTTATAAAATACATTTTTGTAGATCTATATTATAAATAGCAATCCTAAGCATCAATGTTGGGTCAAGTATATTCCTTTTGAGGGAAATGGGGAAACTTCTTTTTAGAATCAATTGCATTTGCTTTTTCTTAAGTAATATATTTTTAGACTAAAATTATATAAATTATTTCAAATAGCATTATCACAAAGGAGACAAAAAAGTTGTAAAAGTTAAATTCAACTGATTAGTAATAATGC
The DNA here is from genome assembly GCA_020883675.1 of Bruguiera gymnorhiza. Lineage (NCBI taxonomy): Eukaryota > Viridiplantae > Streptophyta > Magnoliopsida > Malpighiales > Rhizophoraceae > Bruguiera > Bruguiera gymnorhiza. The sequence goes on along the minus strand of JAIRCJ010000117.1, from coordinate 464,589 downwards.
ATTTATCCCTATAAGAATTTAAAATTCTAGAAATTGAAAAATTGTAACGTTTTGAATTTTAAATTTATTGTTAATGACATTTCATTTGAATGGTGAGAAAAATATAATATTTGATTATGTTAATTGAACAAAAATACAAGTAATGGACTTAATTGTATAAAATACATTTTTATGGATTTATATTATAAATAACAATCCTAAGGATCAATATTGGGTCAAGCATATTGCTCTTGAGGCGAGTCGAGAAACTTCTTATTAGACTCTATTGCATTTGCTTTTTCTTAAGTAATATATTTTTAGACAAAAATTATATAAATCATTTCAAATAACATTGTCGCAAAGGAGACAATTAAAAAAATTACAAAAGTTAAATTCAACTAATTATTAATATTGCATTTATCCCTATAGGACTTTAAAATTCTAAACATTGAAAAAGTGCAATGTTTTGATTTTTAAATTTATTGTAAATGTCATTGCATTGGAATGGTGAGAAAAACATAATATTTAAGTATGTTAATTGAACAAAAATACACGTAAGGGACTCAATTGCATAAAATACATTTTTGTGGTTCTACATTCTAAATAGCAATCCCAAGCATGAATGATAAGTCAAGCATATTGCTCTTGAGGGGAGTGGGGGAACTTCTTATTAGAGTCAATTGCATTTGCTTTTTCTTAAGTAATATATTTTTAGGCTAAAATTATATAAATTATTTCAAATAGCATTATCACTAGGGAGAATTAAAAAAATTACGAAAGTTAAATTCAACTGATTAATAATAATGCATTTATCCCTATAAGAATTTAAAATTATAGAAATTGAAAAATTGCAACGTTTTGAATTTTAAATTTATTCTTAATGACATTACATTTGAATGGTGAGAAAAACGTAATATTTGATTATGTTGGTTGAACAAAAATACAAGTAATGGACTTAATTGTATAAAATACATTTTTATGGATCTATATCGTAAATAACAATCTCAAGTATCAATATTGGGTCAAACATATTGCTCTTGAGGTAAGTCGGGAAACTTCTTATTACACTCTATCACATTTGCTTTTTTTTTTTAAGTAATATATTTTTAAATAAAAATTATATAAAGCATTTCAAATAGCATTGTTGCAAAGGAGACAATTAAAAAATTACAAAAGTTAAATTCAACTAATTATTAACAATACATTTATCCCTATAAGAAATTAAAATTCTAAAAATTTTAACACTGCAATGTTTTGAATTTTAAATTTATTGTTAATGTCATTGTATTGGAATGATGAGAAAAATATAATATTTAAATATGTTAATTGAACAAAAATACACGTAAGGGACTCAATTGTATAAAATACATTTTTGTGGATCTATATTATAAATAACAATCCCAAGCGTCAATGTTGAGTTAAGCATATTGCTCTTAAGGGGAGTGAGGAAACGTCTTATTAGAATTAATTGCATTCGCTTTTTCTTAAGTAATATATTTTTAGACTAAAATTATATAAATCATTTCAAATAACATTGTCACAAAGGAGATTGTTGTTCCCATAGCCTTATATGGGTTGTAATTGTTGTCAACTAGGGTTAAGTGTGCAAGAGAGTAAAGTCACATGGAAGGGCAAGAAAGTAAATCTGCCACGTAAGGGCAAGAACGTAAATTCGCCATGTATGTAAGCCCTATTAGGGTTTCATGGAAAAGAGTATATAAAGGCCTTGTAAGATAAAACTAGGGTATAGGGCCAACACAATTGAAAAACAGCAACCCTACAACAACCAGCCAAAAGGAAGAGAGAGCAGAACGGCAAGAGATCAGAAACATCACCACTGGGAAAGCAAACCAGAAACACGTCCTGCAAGCAAACCAGAAACGCCTCCTGCAAGCAAACCAGAAACACATCCTGCAAGCAAACCAGAAACGCCTCCTGCAAGCAAACCAGAAACACATCTTGCCACCAAACTAGAAACGCACAACCAACAAGAGGAGAAATAAGAAACAGACCACCCGGAAGAGAAGACAGCAGACCTGGTATCCGTGAGACCACCCGGAAGAGAAAACAGCAGACTAGAAGTGTGAGGCACGCCAAGAGTCGTGAAACAGTAGACCAGAAACGTGAGACCAAAACGTGCAACGGCGTGACTGATCAGAAGTGTGGGGCAGGCTGTGAGACGTGAAACAGCAGACTAGAAGCTTGAGTGCAAGCTGTGAAACTGTGAGACGGTGAAAGCAGGAGTTGTGTGAAACAACCTAAAGAAGGAATTTGGCGAAGCATCGGAAAGAACTCAACGTATTTTTAGATTTCTTCAAGAGAGGTTAGAGAGCATTGCGGTGAACTTCTAAGCAGCAGTGGAGCAGCCTTTCAATTCAACAGAGGCAAGACAAGCTAAAAGAAGGGTAGACACAGTAAGTGACACTCTTTGTATTGTACTTGCTTAGTAATTGAAATAGTGAAAGGAGTAAAAGATTAAGACATCCATTGAAACTAGAATTCTCAAGTATGGTGGATAGTCTCGGTAAGGGAGAGTCCCTACCACTGTGGATATACGTCACGTTGACGGAACCATGTAAATCTTGTGTGTCCTTAATTTGTTTTACGTTCTGTGTTTTGAATTGAGTTGTGAACGCAGCTACAGTATCAGCCAACTCATAACCTAACGAAGACTTAAACAAGAACATCCGAATTGTCTATTAGGCAAGGTGTCTGAAAGGTGACTTTAGGGACTATTGTGATTAGTAGGTAGCAATAGATCTACCTTAGTCAAATCTAAGAAAGAGTTCGCTTTTAATAAGAGATTGAAGTTGTTCACTTTCCTGCGAATTGTGAATTGTGGTGATACTGATTCACCCCCCCTCTCAGTATCACAAACTAGTAGATCCTAGGGTGAAGTTGGGAACTTCAATTGGTATCAGAGCACAGGTTCACCAGGATAAAGCTTAACAACTTGGTGTACTAGTTTGAAGAGCTCCAGAAGTTTTAACTTGTTCAGCATACTGAGAAATGGACGCCAGTACCAGCACCAGCACTACTTACAGCAAGAAGGTTCCAATCTTCAACGGAACCAACTACCATATGTGGAGAGTGAGAATGCAGGTGGTATTTGCAACCATGGGCATGAACATGGTGAAATTTGTACATGAGGGTTTTGAGCCTCCAGAAGAAGGTAAAGATCCAACCCCAAAGGAATTAAGACAATTTGAGATAAATGGGAAGGCCTCAAATGTCATCATTTCAGCATTGACAGATGCTGAATATGCTAAAGTTATGGACTGCAAATCTGCCAAGGAGATATGGGACAGATTGTAGAAAGTCTATGAAGGTGATGGCAGAATGAAGGAGGCCAAGGTTCAAGTTTTCAAGGAGAGATATGAATCTCTCAGAATGCAGAAAAATGAGACAGTCCAAGAGTTCTTCACCAGGGTTATTGATGTTGTAAACGATCTTAAAAGTCATGGGAAGAACAAGAAGGACTCATCTATTATGAAGAAAATTTTGAGAATTCTACTTGAGAGGTTTGCCTTAAAGGTGGCAGCCATAGAGGAGAATAAAGATCTCAATTCTATGTCTCTGCATGATCTCCAGTGCAATCTCATTGCATATGAGATGAGAATAAAGTCAACTGAGAGCTCCTCAACGTCAAAGTTATCAAAGGAGGCAGCTTTCAAAGCTATGAAACACTTGAAGATAAAAGAAGAGGAAGAATCATCCAGTGAGGATGATGATGATGATGAGGAAGAAAGTGAAGGTGAAGTGTTGGCATACTTCACAAGGAAATTCAAAAAGGGATCTAAGAAGGGAAAAGGACAGTTGTCCTTGAGATGTTATCGTTGTGGACAAACTGGACACTTTGCTTCTCAGTGCAAAGTGAAACTTGATGATGAAGATGAGGATGGTGATGATGAGCAGAATTCAAAATGGAGAAGACCATCATTCAAGTCAAGGAAGTCCAGCAAGAAGACTGCTAGCCCACAGAAGAAGAAGAGAGGCTCATTCAAGAGTTATATGAGCCAGACAAAAGAAGTCGATGAGGAGGAAGATGTAGACTCATTAGATGAGCATGCCTTTATGGCATCAACTCAAGGTGGTAGTTCAACCTCTAAAGAGGAAGAGGAGGTTGATGAAGAAGAACCAGATCTTGAAGCTAAGTTGGAAGCAACTTCAAAGGAGATAATCAGAAGGGGCAGAACCATAAGAAGGTTGGAGGCCCACATAAAACAAGTTGAAGCAAAGTCTGAGGAAGCTAAAAGTCAAAAAGATGAAATAAGGGCTAAACATATTGACTTGAAGAGAAGATTTGAAGAACAGATCAAAATATGTGAAGACCTTACTATAGAGCTTGGCTCAAGGACTTCAACAATTGAAGAAATGGAGATAGAGTTGCTGAGACTTCAGCAACAACCTAAAAGGAGTGAAGAGAACGTGCAGAAGCTTGAAATGATAGGAGAAACAAGTTCTGCAAGAGAAAAGAAGAATGAAGAGAAAGTGCAGCAATCTGAGGCTACATTGCCTAAACATAATAAGAATGTGTCATAGAAGTTGAAAGAGAAGGTTGTGACTCAGGAGAAGATAGCTGAGAATAAAAAGGATTTGAAGAAGCAACCTAGGGTGGCAAACAAAAATGAAGAAAAGAAGGTCAGCAAGCAAAGGGCTATGGCTGAACAGAAGAAGGAGAAAAAGGTGGCTGAAATGAAAGCCACACAAGCAAAGAAGCCAGCCACGTTGCCTACACAACTAGTAATGAAAAAAAGAAAACAAGTTGTGATTAGACCCAAAAAGAGGCAGTTTCAAGGTCACTGTCTTTATTGTGGAGTTTGGGGTCATAAGGCAAGTAACTGCTGGTAGAGAAGGCCAGTATATGTGTCCAACTTGAGAAGATACAATGCTGCATACAGGGGGACACAATACAAAATTCAGAGGAGAACACTTGTCGTGAGTTCTTGCACATAGTGTAAAAAGCAAAGACACACTGACAAGGATTGTTGGTGGAAGCCCAAACCAGTGGTTTCAAAGAACAAGTTTGCTATATTGGGACACTTGGAATAGTGTGAAAGGTGCGGGCAAGATGGCCATAATGCCAAGAGATGCATGACACTTCTCCCTGAGCAAGAGAAGGCACTCAACGGCACAGTGAAAGTAATTAGTACAGTTAAAGCTGAGAAAAAGGAGAAAGTTATCATCAAGCCAGTTCAAAAGAAGGAATATAAAGCTAAAAGGGAGGTGGCTAATATAGCTGAAATTGCACTAAAGGCTGACTACAAGGATAAGCAGTGGATCCTTAATAGTGGGTGCACTTCACACATGATAGGAGACAAGAGTAAATTATCAAAACTGAACAAGTCAAGAGAAGGCAGAGTCAAGTTTGGCAATGATGATTCACTCAACATCAGTGGGCAAGGGTCAGTAAATATTGGAAAAGGAAAGTTGAAAGATGTTCTGCATGTTGAAGGACTCAGATATAATCTAGCATCTGTCAGCCAACTATGCAATGAAGACCATAAAGTGATATTCACAAAAACAGGTTGCCAAGTAAAGAGTAAAGAAGGCAATACTGTTGCAACTGGGAAAAGAACAGGTGGAAATTTATATGTAATAAATGAAAACTGGAAAACAATGCATAATGAAGAAGCTGAGGATAGTGAAGAAGAATCTGACCAACATGAAGAAGTGGGAAAAAAGGTAGGTTCAAACTCAGAGAAGAGTGAGTCTGAAGATAAAGAAGGAGATTCTCTTGCAACTAAGACTGTGCAAGAGAGAAAGACAAAGAAGACATGGACCAGTGCTCATCAAGGAAATTAGATAATAGGTGACCCATTAGCAGGAGTTACAACAAGAAGAAGAATTGTGGGAGCTACTGCTTTACTCTCACAAGTTAAACCTAAATCTATTGAAGAGGCTGCATAAGACAAAGCTTGGATCAAAGCTATCAATAAGGAGTTGGATCAAATCAAGAAGAATGAAACATGGGAGCTGGTTCCAAGACCCACTAACAAGAATGTCATAGGAACAAAATGGGTGTTTAAAAATAAACACAATGAAGATGGCAAGGTGGTGAGGAACAAGGCTAGGCTGGTTTGTGCAAAGGCTACACTCAGATAGAAGGAGTAGATGTTGATGAAACTTTTGCACCAGTAGCAAGGTTGGAAACTATCAGAATGTTCTTAGCTTTGGCAGCACATAAGAGGTATAAAGTTTACCAGATGGATGTGAAATCAACCTTTCTGAATGGGCTCCTGAAAGAAAAAGTGTATATTGAACAACCCGATGGAGTACAAATTAGTAAGGATGAGACACACGTATGCAAGCTGAAGAAAGCCTTGTATGGCCTTAAACAAGCCCCAAGAGCATGGTACAGTAGGTTGGACGCGTATTTGAGAAGGTTGAGCTTCAGAAGAGGAACAGTTGATAATAACCTATATGTGTTCAACTCAGAGAAAGGCCAACTAATAAACATAGTATATGTAGATGACATCATCTTTGGAAGGGATCACTCTGAGCTATGCCAAGAATTTGCACAGAAGATGAGTGAGGAATTTGAGATGTCATTGATTGGAGAAATGACTTACTTTCTTGGATTACAAATAAAATAATGTGAAGAAGGTATTTTTATTTCTCAGACAAAATATGTCAAAAAGATGCTGAAAAAGTTTGGCATGGAGGATAGCAGACATGTCAATACCCCTATGCCAGTAGGCTGCAAGTTAACAAAAGATTAGAAAAGAAGGAGTACAAGCCCTACAGAATACAGGAAGATGATAGGGAGCCTTCTGTACCTTACAGCATCAAGGCCTGATCTCATGCAAGCTGTGTGCATCGCCAACAGATTCCAAGCTGATCTTAAGGAATCTCATGTGTTGGTAGTGAAAAGAATCCTAAGATACCTTAAAGGGACACTGGAAATGGGCTTGTGGTATCTTGCCATGGATTCTGTAAAACTACGAGCATACATTGATGCAGATTGGGCAGAAAGCACAGATGATAGAAAATCAACCAGTGGCTGCAGCTTCTACTTGGGTTCAAAGTGTGTTGCATGGCTAAGTAGAAAGCAAAATAGTGTTGCTTTGAGCACAGCGGAGGTTGAGTATATGGCTGCTTGTGCAGCATGTTCTCAGGTGATATGGATGCAAAGACAATTAGCCGATTTGGGTGTTGAAGTGAAGTTACCAGTGAGTGTACTTTGTGATAATCAAAGTGAAATTGATCTTAGTAAGAATCCAGTTCAACATTTAAGGAGCAAGAATATTGACACTGGTATCACTTTATCAAGGATCAAGTGGAAGAGGGCGCAATTCAGTTGGAGTATGTCGGTACTAAAGATCAAATCTCAGATATTCTAACTAAACCTTTGTCCACAGAGCTATTTGAAAAGCATAGAATGAGTCTATCTGTGCAAATGCCTCCTTAAGCCTGAAGTTCAGGTGAATCCTCCATCTCTACTTTGCAGGTTTTTCAAATTTGTAATTGGTTGGCAAAGGGGGAGAGAAGCAACAGTGTAGGGAGAGCTGTTAAGGAAGGGGGAATGCATATTTAGGGGGAGTTGTAATCCATCTACTTCTGGATTATTACTCTAAGAAGATTATGAAAAACTACTGCATAATGGCTTTTGTTATGAGTGTTGCCAACAATTACAAAGGGGGAGATTGTTGTTCCCACAGCCTTGTATGGGTTGTAATTGTTGTCAACTAGGGTTAAGTGTGCAAGAGAGTAAAGTCACATGGAAGGGCAAGAAAGTAAATCTACCACGTAAGGGCAAGAACTTAAATCCACCATGTATGTAAGCCCTATTAGGGTTTTATAGAAGAGAGTATATAAAGGCTTTGGAAGACAAAACTAGGGTATAGGGCCAAGACAATTGAAAAACAACAACCCTACAACAACCGGCCAAAAGGAAGAGAGAGTAGAATGACAAGAGATCAGAAATGTCACCACCGGGAAAGCAAACCAGAAACACGTCCTGCAAGCAAACCAGAAACACCTCCTGCAAGCAAACCAGAAACACATCCTGCAAGTAAACTAGAAACGCCTCTTGCAAGCAAACCAGAAACACATCCTACAACCAAACTAGAAATGCACAACCAACAAGAGGAGAAAGAAGAAACAGACCACCTGGAAGAGAAGACAGCAGACCTGGTATCCGTGAGACCACCCGGAAGAGAAGACAGCAGACTAGAAGCGTGAGGCAGGCGGAGAGACGTGAAACAGCAAACTAGAAATGTGAGACCAGAACGTGCAATGGGGTGACTAATAAAAGTGTGGGGCAGGCCGTGAGACGTGAAACGATAGACTAGAAACTTGAGTTGAAGCTGTGAAATCGTGAGACGGTGAAAGCAGGAGTTGTGTGAAACAACCTAGAGAAGGAATTTGGCGAAGCATCGGAAAGAACTCAACGTATTTCCAAATTTCTTCAAGAGAGGTTAGAGAGCATTGCGGTGAACTTCTAAGAGGCAGTGGAGCAGCCTTTCAATTCAATAGAGGCAAGACAAGCTAGAAGAAGGGTAGACATAGTAAGTGACACTCTTTGTATTGTACTTGCTTAGTAATTGCAATAGTGAAAGGAGCAGAAGATTAAGACATCCATTGTAACTAGAATTCTCAAGTATAGTGGATAGTCTCGGTAAGGGAGAGTCCCTACCATGGTGGATGTACGTCACGTTGACGGAACCACATAAATCTCGTGTGTCCTTAATTTGCTTTACGTTCTGTGTTTTGAATTGAGTTATGAACGCAGCTAAAGTATCAGCCAACCCATAACCTAACGAAGGCCTAAACAAGAACATTCGAATTCTCTATTAGGCAAGGTGTATGAAAGGTGACTTTGGGGACTATTGTGATTAGTAGGTAGCAATAGATCTAGCTTAATAAAATCTGAGAAAGAGTTCGCTTTTAAGAAGAGATTGAAGTTGTTCACTTTCCTACGAATTGCGAATTGTGGTGATACTGATTCACCCCCCTCTCAGTATCACAAACTAGTAGGTCCTAGGGTGAAGTTGGGAACTTCAGAGATAATTAAAAAAATTACAAAAGTTAAATTCAACAAATTATTAACAAAGCATTTATCCCTATAAGAAATTAAAATTCAAAAAATTGAAAAATTACAATGTTTTGAATTTTAAATTTATTGGTAATGCCATTACATTTCAATTGTGAGAAATACGTAATATTTGAATATGTTAATTGTTCAAAAATATAGGAAATAAACTCAATTGTATAAAATATACTTTAATGGATGAATATTATAAATAACAATCTCATACTTCAATACTTGGCCAAGCATATATCTCTAGAGGGAAGTGGGAAAACTTCTTTTTAGAGTCCATTGCATTTGGTTTTCCTTAAGTAATATGTTTCTAGACTAAAATTATATAAATCATTTTAAATTGCATTGTGGCATAGAAGAAAATGAAAAATATTACAAAATTTAAATTCAACTAATTATTAACAATGCATTTGTCCCTATAAGATTTTAAATTCTAAAAAATTGAAAATATGCAATATTTTGATATTTAAATTTATTATTAATGACATTGCATATGAATGTTGAGAAAAATATAATATTTGAAGATGTTGATTGAAAAAAAAATACAAGTAACGGACTCAATTGTATAAAATACATTTTTGTGGATCTATATTACAAATAGCAATCCCAAGTATCAATGTTGGGTCAAGCATATTACTCTTAAGGGGAGTAGGGAAACTTCCTATTATAGTTCATTGCATTTGCTTTTTCTTAAGTAATATATATTTAGACAAAAATTATATAAATCATTTCAAATAGCATTGTCACAAAGGAGATAATTAAAAAAATTACAAAAGTTAAATTCAACTGATTATTAACATTGCATTTATCCCTATAGGACTTTAAAATTCTAAAAATTGAAAAAGTGCAATGTTTTGGTTTTTAAATTTATTGTAAATGCCATTGCATTTGAATTGTGAGAAAAATATAATATTTGAATATGTTAATTGAACAAAAATACACGTAATGTACTTAATTGTATAAAATACATTTTTGTGGATTTATATTATAAATAGCAATCTTAAGCGTCAATGTTGAGTTAAGCATATTGCTTTTGAAGGGAGTGAGGAAACTTATTATTAGAGTCAATTGCATTTGCTTTTTCTTAAGTAATATATTTTTAGACTAAAATTATATAAATTATTTCAAATAGCATTATCACTAAGGAGACAATTAAAAAAATTACAAAAGTTAAATTCCACTGATTAATAATAATGCATTTATCCCTATAAGAATTTCAAATTTTAAAAATTGAAAAATTGTAACGTTTTGAATTTTAAATTTATTGTTAATGGCATTACATTTGAATGGTGAGAAAAACATAATATTTGATTATGTTAATTGAACAAAAATACAAGTAATTGATGCAATTATATAAAATAAACCTTAGTGGATGAATATTAAAAAAGCAATCTTAAGCTTTAATGTTGCGTCAAGCTTATTGCTGTTTAGGGGGTGGGGAAACTTCTTATTAGAGTGCATTTAATTTGCCTTTTGTTAAGTAATATGTTTGCATACTAAAATTATATAAGTCATTTCAAAATGCAATGTGGCAAAAGAGACAATTAAAAAAATTACAAAAGTTAAATTAACTAATTATTAACATTGCATTTACCCTATAGGACTTTAAAATTTTAAAAATTGAAAATGTGCAATGTTTTGATTTTTAGTTTTATTGTAAATGCCATTGCATTTGAATTGTGAGAAAAACATAATATTTGAATATGGTAATTGAACAAAAATTCAAGTATTGGACTCAATTGTATAAAATACACTTTAATGGATGAATATCATATATAACAATCCCAAGCTTTAATGTTTGGGCAAGCATATATCTTTAGAGGGAAGTGGGAAATTTTCTTATTAGAGTTCATTGCATTTACTTTTTCTTAAGTAATATGTTTGTAGATTAAAATTATATAAATCATTTCAAAATTGCATTGTGGCAAATGAGACAATTAAAATAATTACAAAATTTAAATTGAATTGATTATTAACAATGCATTTATCCCTATAAGACTTTAAAATCTAAAAATTGAAAAAATGCAATATTTTGATTTTTAAATTTATTGTTAATGGCATTACATTTGAATGCTGAGAAAAATGTAATATTTGAATATGTTAATTCAACAAAAATATATGTAATGGACTCAATTGTATAAAATACACTTTAGTGGATCAATATTATAAATAGCAATCCCAAGCTTCAATGTTAGGCCAAGCATATTGCTCTTGAGGGGAGTGGGAAAACTTCTTATGAGTCCATTTCATTTGCTTTTTCTTAAGTAATATATTTTTAGACAAAAATTATATAGATCATTTCAAATAGCATTGTCACAAATTAGATAATTAAAAAAATTACAAAAGTTAAATTGAACTAATTATTAACAATACTTTTATCCTTATAAAAATTTAAAATTATAAAAATTGAAAAATTGCAATGTTTTGAATTTTAAATTTATTGTTATTGCCATAACATTTGAATGGTGAGAAAAATATAATATTTGAATATGTTAATTGAATAAAAATACTGGTAATGGACTTAATTGTATGTAATAAACTTTAGTGGATAAATATTAAAAATAGCAATCCCAAATTTCAATGTTGGGTCAAGCATATATCACTAGAGGGTAGTGGCAAAAGTTCTTATTAGAGTCAATTGCATTTGCTTTTTCTTAAGTAATATATTTTTAGGCTAAAATTATATAAGTCATTTCACATAGGATTGTCGTAAAGGAGACTATTAAAAAAATTGCAAAATTTAAATTCAATTGATTATTAATAATGCATTTGTCCTTATAAGACTTTAAATTTGAAAAATTGAAAAAATTCAATGTTTTGATTTTTAAATTTATTGTTAATAGCATTACATTTGAATGCTAAGAAAAACATACTATTTGAATATGTTAATTGAACAAAAATACATACAATAGACTCAATTGTATAAAATAAACTTTATTGGATGAATATTACAAATAGCAATTTCAAGCTTTAATGTTGGGTCAAACATATTGCTCTTGAGGGGAGTGGGGAAACATTTTATTAGACTCCATTTCATTTGTTGTTTCTTAAGTAATATATTTTTAGACAAAAATTATATAGATCATTTCAAATAGCATTATTGGAAAGGAGACAATTAAAAAAATTACAAAAGTTAAATTCAACTAATTATTAACAATGCTTTTATCCCTATAAAAATTTAAAATCATAAAAATTGAAAAATTGCAATGTTTTGAATTTTAAATTTATTGTTAATTCCATTACATTTGAATGGTGAGAAAAATATAATATTTGAATATGTTAATTGAACAAAAATACAGGTAATAGACTCAATAGTATGTAATAAACTTTAGTGGATGAATATTAAAAATAGTAATCCCAAATTTCAATGTTGGGTCAAGCATATATTACTAGAGGGCAGTGGCAAAACTTCTTATTAGAGTTCCTTGCATTTGCTTTTTCTTAAGTAATATATTTTTAGACTAAAATTATATAATTCATTTCAAATAGGATTGTCGCAAAGGAGACAATTAAAAAAATTACAAAATTTAAATTCAACTAATTATTAACAATGCATTTGTCCCTATAAGACCTTGAAATTCAAAAAATTGAAAAAAATACAATGTTTTGATTTTTAAATTTATTGTTAATGGCATTACATTTGAATGGTGACAAAAATGTAATATTTGAACATGTTTGTTGAACAAAAATACATGTAATTGACTCAATTGTTTAAAATACACCTTATTAGATGAATATTATAAATAAAAATCTCAAGCCTCAATATTGGGTCAAGCATATTGCTCTTAAGGGGTGTGGGGAAATTTCTCATTAGAGTCCATTGCATTTGTTTTTTCTTAAGTAAAATGTTTGTAGACTAAAATTATACAAATCATTTTAAGTAGTAGTATGGCAAAGGAGACAATTAAAAAAATTACAAAAGTTAAATTAACTAATTATGAACATTGTATTTACCTTATAGGACTTTAAAATTCTAAAAATTGAAAAAGTGCAATGTTTTGATTTTTAAATTTATTGTAAATGTCATTGCATTTGAATTGTGAGAAAAACATAATATTTAAATATGGTAATTGAACAAAAACTCAAGTAATGGACCCAATTATATAAAATACACTTTAATGGATAAATATTATAGATAACAATCCCAAGCTTTAATGCTTGGCCAAGCATCTCTTTAGAGGGAAGTGGGAAAACTTCTTATTAGAGTCCATTGCATTTGAATGGTGAGAAAAACATAATATTTGAATATTTTAATTGAATAAAAATACAAGTAATGGATTTAATAGTATAAAATATACTTTTGTGGATGAAAATTATAAATATCAATCCCAAATTTCAATGTTGGGTCAAGCATATTGGTCTTGAAGGGAGTGGGGATACTTCTTATTAAAGTCCATTGTATTTGCTTTTTCTTATGTAATATGTTTGTAGAACTAAATTATATAAAGTATTTCAAATTGCATTGTGGCAAAGGAGACAATTAAAAAAATTACAAATTTTAAATTCAATTAATTATTAACAATGTATTTATCCCTATTGGACTTTAAAATTCTAAAAATTAAAAAAGTGTGATGTTTTAATTCTTAAATTTATTGTTAATGCCATTGCATTTGAACGGTGAGAAAAACATAACATTTGAATATGTTAATTGAACAAAAATACAAGTAATGGACTCAATAGTATAAAATACACTTTTGTGGATGAAAATTATAAATAGCAATCCAAGTTTCAATGTTAGGTCAAGCATATTGCTCTTGAGGGGAGTGGGAATACTTATTATTATAGTCCATTGTATTTGTTTTTTCTTAAGTAATATGTTTGTAGACTAAAATTATATAAATCGTTCCAAATTGCATTGTGGCAAAGGAGACAATTAAAAAAATTAGAAAATTTAAATTCAACTAATTTTTAACAATGCATTTATCCTTATAAGAATTTAAAATTTTAAAAATTGAAAAATTGCAATTTTTTGATTTTTAAATTTTTTGCTAATGAAAAACGTAATATTTGAATATGTTAATTGAACAAAAATACATGTAATGGACTCAATTGTATAAAATATATTTTTGTGGATGAATATTATAAGTAGCAACTCAAGCCTCAATGTTGGGTCAAGCATATTGCTCTTGAGGGGAGTAGGGAAACTTCTTATTATAGTTGATTGCATTTGCTTTTTTTTTCAAGTAATATGTTTATAGACTAAAATCATATAAATCATTTCAAATTGCATTATGGCAAAGGTGACAATAAAAAAACTTAGAAAATTTAAATTCAACTAATTATTAACAATGCATTTATCCCTATAAGACTTTAAATTTCTAAAAATTGAAAAAATGCAATGTTTTGTTTTTTAAATTTATTATTAATGGCATTACATTTGAATGATGAGAAAAATGTAATATTTGAATATGTTAATTGAACAAAAATACATATAATGGACTCAATTGTATAAAATACACTTTAGCGAATGAATATTATAAATATCAATTGCAAACTTAAATGTCGAATAAAGCATATTGCTCTTGAGGGAAATAGGGAAACTTCTTTTTAGAGTCTATTGCATTTGGTTTTTCTTAAGTAATACATTTTTAGACTAAAGTTATATAAATCATTTCAAATAGCATTGCTGCAAAAAAGACAATTAAAAAAATTACAAAAGTTAAATTCAACTCATTATTAACAATGCATTTATCCTTATAAAAATTCTAAAAATTGAAATATTGTAACATTTTGATTTTTAAATTTTTTGTAAATGCCATTGCATTTTAAGGGTGAGAAAAATATAATATTTGAATATGTTAATTAAACAAAAATTCAAGTAATGGACTGAATTATATAAAATTCACTTTAGTGGACGAATATTATAAGTAATAATCCTAATATTCACCGTTATGCCAAGCATATTGCTCTTAAGGAGAGTGGGGAAACCTATTATTAGTGTCCATTACATTTGTTTTTTGTTAAGTAATATATTTGCAGAATAAAATTATACAAATCATTTCAAATTGCAGTGTGGCAAAAGAGACAATTAAAAAAATCACAAAATTTAAATTCAACTGATTATTAAGAATGCATTTATCCTTATAGGATCTCAAAATTCTAAAAATTGAAAAAGTGAAATGTTTTGATTTTTAAATTTATTGCTAATGCCATTGCATTTGAATGGTGAGAAAAATATAATATTTGAATATGTTAATTGAACAAAATTACAAGTAATGGACTCCATTGTATAAAATAGACTTTAATGGACGAATATTCTATATAGCAATCCCAATTTTCAATGTTGGGTTAACCATTTTGCTCTTGAGGGGAGTGGGGAAATTTCTTATTAGAGTCCATTGTATTTGCTTTTTCTTTAGTAGTATATTTTTAGACTAAAATTATATAAATTATTTCAAATAGTATTATTGCAAAGGAGAGGATTAAAAAAATTACAAAATTTAAATTCAACTAATTATTAACAATGCATTAATCCTTATATGACTTTAATATTCTAAAAGTTGAAAAAATGCAATGTTTTGATATTTAAATTTATTGTTAATGCCACTGTATTATGAATGGTGAGAAAAACATAATATTTGAATATGTTAGTTGAACAAACATTCTTATAATGAACTCAATTGTATAAAATACACATTTGTGGATGAATATTATAATAGTGATGTCAAGCTTCAATGTTGGGTCAACCATATTGCTCTGGAGGGGTGTGGGGAAACTTTTTATTAGAGTCCATTGCATTTGCTTTTTCTTAAGTAGTATATTTTTAGACTAAGATTATATAAATGATTTCAAATAGCATTGTGGCAAAGGAGACAATTAAAAAAATTACAAAATTTAAATTCAACTAATTATTAACAATGCATTTATCCCTATAGGACTTTAGAATTCTAAAAATTGAAAGAGTACAATGTTTTCATTTTTAAATTTATTGCTAATGTCATTGCAATTGAATGGTGAGAAAAACATAATATTTGAATATGTTAATTGAACAAAAATACAAGTAATAGACTCATTTGTATAAAATAAACTTTAGTGGATGAACATTAAAAATAATAATCCGAAGGTTCAATGATAGGTCAACCACATTGCTCTTGAGGGGAGTGGGGAAACTTCTTATTAGAGTCCATTGCATTAGCTTTTTCTTAAGAAATATGTTTGTACACTAAAATTATATAAATCATTTCTTCTAGCATTGTCACAAAGGAGACAATTGAAAAAATTACAAAAGTTAAATTTAGCTGATTTTTAGCAACACATTTATCCTTATAAGACTTTACAATTCTAAAAATTGGAAAAGTGCAATGTTTTGATTTTTGAATTTATTGCTAATGCCATTGCATTTCAATGGTGAGAAAAAAATAATATTTGAATATGTTAATTGAACAAAAATTCAAGCAATCGTCTCAATTGTATAAAATACACTTTAGTGAATGAATACTAAAAATAACAATCCTAAGTTTCGATGTTGGATCTAGCATATTGCTCTTTAGAAGAGAGGGAAATCTTCTTATTAGAGTCCATTGTACTTGTGTCTTCCTAAGTAATATGTTTGTAGACTAAAATTATACAAATCATTTCAAATTGCATTGTAGCAAAGGAGACAATTAAAAAATTACAAAATTTAAATTCAACTAATTATTAACAATGCATTTATCCTTATAAAACTTTAGAATTTTAAAAATTGAAAAAGTACAATGTTTTCATTTTTAAATTTATTGCTAATGTCATTGCAATTAAATGGTGAGAAAAACATAATATTTGAATATGTTAATTGAACAAAAATACAAGTAATGGACTCATTTGTATAAAATAAACTTTAGTGGATGAACATTAAAAATAATAATCCCAAGGTTCAATGATGGGTCAACCATATTGCTTTTGAGAGGAGTGGGAAAACTTCTTATTGGAGTCCATTGCATTAGCTTTTTCTTAAGAAATATGTTTGTACACTAAAATTATAGCTTTAGTGGATGACTATTATAAATTCCAACCTCAAACTTTAATGTTAGGTCAAGCATATAGTTGTATAGTGTAGTAGACTAACTTCTTATTAGAGTCCATTGCACTAAAATTAACATGTTTGCAAACTAAAATTATATAAATCATGTCAAATTGCATTATGGTAATAGAGATAATTAAAAAAATTACCAAATTTCAATTCACTTGAGTATTAACGAAGAATTTCTCCCTATAAGACTTTAAATTTCTAGAAATTGAAATAATGCAATGTTTTTATTTTTTAAATAATTTTTAATACCATTGCATTTTGAATGGTGAGACAAATATAATATTTGAATATGTTAATTGAACACAGATAAAAGTAAGGGACTTAATTGTACAAAATAAACTTTAGTAGATGACTATTATAAATAATAATCCCAAGCTTTAATGTTGGGTCAAACATATAGCTCGAGAGCGTAGTGGACAAACTTCTTATTGGAGTCTATTGCATTCGCTTTTATTTAATTAGCATGTTTGTATATTAAAATTATATAAGTCATATCAAATAGTTTTGTGGTAACAAAGACAATTAAAAAAATTACCAAATTTACATTCATTTAAGTATTAACGAAGAATTTCTCCCTGTAAAACTTTAAAATTCTAAAAATTAAAATAATGTAATGTTCTTATTTTTTAAAAAATCCTTAATACCATTGCATTTTGAATAATGAGACAAAGCTAATATTTGAATATGTTAATTAAAAACAGATAAAAGTAAGGGACTCAATTGTACAAAATATAGCTTGGCGGAAGGTTATTAAAAATTCCAATCCAAAGTCTCAATGTTTGATCAAGCATGTAGCACAAGAGCGTAGTGGGCTAATTTCTTATTAAAGTTCATTGCATTGAATTTTATTTAATTAACATGTTTGTATACTAAAATTATATAAATCATGTCAAATTGCATTATGGAAATGAAGACAATTAAAAAAATTACAAATTTTAAATTCAATTAAGTATTAACGAAGAATTACTACCTATAAGATATTAAAATTCTAAAAATTAAAATAATGCAATGTTTTTATTTTTTAAATAATTTTTCATTCCATTTCATTTTCAATGGTGAGATAAACCTAATATTTGAATATGTCAATTTACCAAAATAAAAGCAATGGACTCAATTGTATAAAATACACTTTAGTGGATGACAAGTATAAATTCCAATCCCAAGCTTCAATGTTGGGTTAACCATATAACTCTAGAGCGTAGTGGACTAACTTCTTATTATAGTCCATTGCATTTGCTTTCATCCAATTAACATGTTTGCACACTAAAATTATATAAATCATGTCAAATTGCATTGTGGTAATGGAGACAATTAAAAAAATTACCAAATTTAAATTCATTTAAGTATTAACGAAGAATTTCTCCCTCTAAGACTATAAAATTCTAAAAATTAAAATAATGCAATGTTTTTATTTTTTAAATAATTTTTCATTCCATTTTATTTTCAATGGTGAGATAAACCTAATATTTGAATATGTTAATTTACCAAAATAAAAGCAATAGACACAATTGTATAAAATACACTATAGTGGATGACTACTATAAATTCCAATCCCAATCTTTAATGTTGGGTAAAGCACATAGCTCGAGAGCGTAGTGGACAAACTTCTTATTGGAGTCCATTGCATTCGCTTTTATTTAATTAACATGTTTGTAAATTAAAATTATATAAATCATGTCAAATAGCTTTGTGGTAATAGAGACAATTAAATAAATTACTAAATTTAAATTCATTTGAGTATTAACGAAGAATTTCTCTTTATAAGACTATAAAATTCTAAAAATTAAAATAATGCAATGTTTTTATTTTTTTAAATAATTTTTCATTCCATTTCAATTTCAATGGTGAGATAAACCTAATATTTGAATATGTTAATTTACCAAAAAAAAGCAATGGACTCAATTATATAAAATACACTTTAGTGGATGACTATTATAAATTCCAACCCCAAGTTTCAATATTGGGTCAAGCATATGGTCATAAAGCATAATGGACTAACTTTTTATTAGAGTCCATTTTATTCGTTTTTATTTAATTAACATGTTTGCAGACTAAAATTATATAAATCATGTCAAATTGTATTATGGTAATGGAGACAACTAAAAAATTACCAAATTTCAATTCACTTGAGTATTAATAAAGAATTTCTCCCTATAAGACTTTAAAATTCTAAAAATTAAAATAATGCAATGTTGTTATTTTTTTTAATAATTTTTAATACCATTGCATTTTGAATGGTGAGACAAACGTAATATTTGAATATGCTAATTGAACACAGATAAAACTAAGGGACTCAATCATACACAATACACTTTAGTGGGTGACTATTACAAATTCCAATCCTAAGCTTTAATGTTGGGTCAAGCATATAGTTCAAGAGCGTAGTTGACAAACTTCTTATTGGAGTCCATTGCATTCACTTTTATTTAATTAAAATGTTTGTATATTAAAATTATGTAAATCATGTCAAGTTGCTTTGTGGTAACAAAGACAATTAAAAAAATTACTAAATTTAAATTCATTTGAGTACAAACAAAGAATTTCTCCCTGTAAAACTTTAAAATTCATTTGAGTACTAACGAAGGATTTTAAAAAATCCTTAATACCATTGCATTTTCAATGGTGAGACAAAGGTTATATTTGAATATGTTAATTGAACACAGATAAAAGGGACTCAATTGTACAAAATACAATTTAGCGGATGACTATTATAAATTGTAATCCAAAGTCTCAATGTGTGATTAAGCATATAGCTCTAGAGCGTAGTGGGCTAATTTCTTATTAGAGTGTATTGCATTTGTTTTTATTTAATTAACATGTTTGTATACTAAAATTATATAAATCATGTCAAATTATATTGTGGAAATGGAGACAATTAATAATATTACAAAATTTAAATTCACTTGAGAATTAATAAGAAATTACTACCTATAAGACATTAAAATTCTAAAAATGACAATAATCCAATATTTTTATTTATTAAATAATTTTTAATTCCATTTCATTTTCAATGGTGAGATAAACCTAATATTTGAATATGTTAATTTACCAAAATAAAAGCAACGGACACAATTGTATAAAATACACTTTAGTGGATGACTATTATAAATTCCAATCCTAAGCTTTAATATTGGGTTAAGTATATAGCTCTAGAGCATAGTGAACTAACTTCTTATTAGAGTCCATTCCATTCGCTTTTATTTAATTAACATGTTTGTATATTAAAATTATATAAATCATGTCAAATTACTTTGTAGTAATGGAGACAATTAAAAAAATTACTAAATTTAAATTCATTTGAGTATTAATGAAGAATTTCTCCATGTAAGACTTTAAAATTCTAAAAATTAAAATAATGCAATGCTTTTATTTTAAATATTTAATTGAACACAGATAAAAGTAAATGACTCAATTGTACAAAATACAGTTTAGTGGATGACTATTATAAATTCCAATCCAAAGTCTTAATGTTTGATCAAGCATATAGCTTAAGAGCATAGTGGGCTAATTTCTTATTAAAGTCCATTGTATTTACTTTTATTTAATTAACATGTTTGTATGCTAAAATTATATCAATCATATCAAATTGCATTGTGGAAATGGAGACAATTAAAAAAATTACAAAATTTAAATTCACTTAAATATTAATGAAGAATTACTACCTATAACACATTAAAATTCTAAAAATTAAAATAATGCAATGTTTTTATTTATTAAATAATTTTTAATTTCATTTCATTTTCAATGGTGAGATAAACCTAATATTTGAATATGTTAATTTACCAAAACAAAAGCAACATACACAATTGTATAAATACATTGTAGTGGATGACTATTATAAATTCCAATCCAAAGTCTCAATCTTTGATCAAGCATATAGCTCTAAAGCATAGTGGGCTAATTTCTTATTAGAGTCCATTGCATTTGCTTTTATTTAATTAACATGTTTGTATACTAAAATTATATAAATCTTGTCAAATTGGTTTGTGGTAATGAAGACAATTAAAAAAATTACTAAATTTAAATTCATTTGAGTATTAACAAAGAATTTCTCCCTATAAAACTTTAAAATTCTAAAAATTAAAATAATGCAATGTTTTTCCTTTTTAAATAATTTTTCATTCCATTTCAATTTCAATGGGGTATAAACCTAATATTTGAAAATGTTAATTTACTAAAAAAAAACAATGGACTTAAATGTATAAAATACACTTTAATGGATCACTATTATAAATTCCAACCCTAAGCTTTAATGTTGGGTGAAGCATATAGCTGTAGACCGTAGTGGACAAACCTCTTATTAGAGTCATTTGCATTTGCTTTTATTTAATTAACATGTTTGTAGACTAAAATTATATAAATCATGTCAAATTGCATTATGGTAATGAAGACAATTAAAAAAATTACTAAATTTAAATTCACTCAAGTATTAACGAAGAATTTGTCCCTATAAGACTTTAAAATTCTAAAAATTAAAATAATGCAATTTTTTATTTT
This sequence comes from Bruguiera gymnorhiza, assembly GCA_020883675.1. Classification (NCBI taxonomy): domain Eukaryota; kingdom Viridiplantae; phylum Streptophyta; class Magnoliopsida; order Malpighiales; family Rhizophoraceae; genus Bruguiera; species Bruguiera gymnorhiza. Next base: position 443,062 of record JAIRCJ010000117.1, on the reverse strand, counting down.
TTAAATAATTTTTAATACCCTTGCATTTTGAATGGTGAGATAAATGTAATATTTGAATATGTTAATTGAACACAAAAAAAAGTAAGGGGCTCAATTGTGAAAGTCCACTCAGGATCACACACACACCACTGAGAGGGGGGGGGTGAATCAGTGGTATCCAATTTTAATCTCTTAAAATCTTTTTCACTTAAACCCTTCGTTATCCTGTTAAGATCAGGTCTTTAAACACAAACAATCCCACAAATCAGACACAGAGATTTACAAGGTTCACCTTCAATGTGAAGGCTACGTCCTTGGTGTGATGAGTGCTAACCTCACCACACGGATTGCACTATAATCTTCCAATGGATCTTTACAGTGGTAGGGAAAGGATCTTTTCTTCCTTTAATCCCCCTACAGATGGGTTTCACTAAACCTCAATCAAAATACGTGCCTTAGCACGGCTTGCAAACAAGTACACTGAATAAATAAATATTACACCGAGAATCTCTTTTACGCATGTATGAAATAATAGATCTCAGTCTCTTGATGATACTGCTTCGTTGAAGTATAGTAAATGAGATAGCAGTCACCTTACTCTCGATCTGAAACCCGACAAAGAAGAATATCAGTTGATTGGAGATCACCTCTTGAACCTTCTGCACGTACTGGTATATCTGCTCGATGGATCTGGGTTTCCTTTGATCAAGAACTCCTGAATAGCTTATTCACTCAAGCTATTCTAACTCTCCTGGTTGCACTAAGAATCTGTATATTCTCTCATGTTCTACAACCTCTCTTATGCGCTGATCGTGTATTTTCTCCCTTTCTGGTTTTCTCTTTTGCTTGCGCACAAAAATCTGCTCATTTCTCAACGCAACGCATATTTATAGTGTAGCCCTAATGCGTAGCTGACCGTAGACCGTAGATTACTGAAATCATGAATCCTGGCCGTCCATAATCCTGTACGTGTAAAAACAAGTTACGATCAGATCTGCAAGAGTCGACTCATCGTAATGCAAGAGTTGACTCTCCGAGGTTGAGTCGACTCATCGTAATGCAAGAGTCGACTCTCCGAGGTTGAGTCGACTCATCGTAATGCAAGAGTCGACTCTCCATAATCGATGCGCACTCTCTGTTGGATGGAGTCGACTCTCCATAGTCGACTCTTCGCCTTGAGTCGACTCTCCATAGTCGACTCTTCTCCTGAAGATCTATATTTCTCTATCTCCCAGACCTTCGAACTTCGGAGTAACATATCTTCGATCTTCGGAGTGAGACATCTTCGAAGTCTCAAAATTTTCTATCTCCCGAATCTTCGAAGTCTGCATTTCTTCGACGTCTCAATTTTTGGCTATCTCCTAGATCTTCGAACTTCGACGTCTCAGAAATTTGTCTATCTCCTGAATCTTCGAAGTCTTCACTTTAACAACTCAGAAATATTTCTAACTCTCAGATCTTCGAAGGCAAATCTTCGAGCTGGAAAATCTTCAATCAACAACTCTTCGAAGTCTTCGGAAATGCAAGAGTCGACTCAACTTATTGCAAGAGTCGACTGATCGGATGAAGAGTCGACTCATCTTAATACAAGAGTCGACTGATCCAATCTGACAACGTGAGTCGACTCTCCTGGGCCGTGGAGTCGACTCTTCTAGAACTCTTCGACAAATAGCCGCATGGAGTCGACTCTCCTTTGACATGGAGTCGACTCTCTCCATCTGGAACATTCAGCTCATATATCTTCAAGTTACTCCTGGCTTTCAAATAAACAAAGACCTGTCATAACACTGTTGACAACAAATCCAATACACAAATCTGACATTCAAATCCATTTATCTCATGCAACAATAAGTCCGATGCCAAATCCACGTTCGCAGAAATGGAACTTCAATCTCCCCCTTTGGATTTCGTTGTCAACACCCCAAAACAAATAATATCACCTGAAAACTCTCTGGATATGTATTATGTGATGGCATCAAAAGAATTTTCAAGAATAAAGACTGTAATCAGATAAATCAGCCAAAGACTCCCTCTACGGGTTCATTCAAAAGAAATCACCCTACGAAGTTATCCATGACAGATCTCAACTTTTGAACACCAGCCATTCCTTGAATTTACACTTGCAGAGAAGTCTGCTCCCCCTTGAGGTGTGCTCTGTATCAAAAGCGACAAACAAAAAAAATCAAAAAAATGTCACCTCTGAATTTTACTTTTCAATCACTTATGCATTTTACTCATGCATTTAACACTAAATCACTTGTGCACTTCCTCTGTTTAAATAACAAGTCCAACTCCTTTAACTTCTCCTGACTTGTTCTCCTCGCTTATTTCTCCCCCTTTGACAATGAAATTCAAAGGCCCAATGCAGAGACAAAGTGGGGGTGAGAGAAGGGGTTATCACTTAGGGTGGAGGAACCACTCCTAATTTTTCTCTTAAAGCTTGAAAGCTTTCTGTAGATAATGGCTTTGTCATTATATCTGCAAGCTGACTTTTTGTAGGTACGAACTCCAGGCTTAATTGACCCTCTTCCACTCTTTCTTTAATAAAATGATATCGGATCTCAATATGCTTGGTCCGAGAGTGTTGAACAGGATTTTTACTAAGCTGAATTGCACTCTAATTGTCACATCCTATATTGAGAGGATATGGCGCATTTACACCCAGATCAGCTAATTGCATCTTCATCCACAACATCTGTGTAGTAGCCAAAGTTGCAGCTATATATTCCGCTTCAGTAGTGCTTAAGGATACTGAATTTTGTTTCTTGCAATGCCATGCTACACACTTCTTACCCAGAAAGAAAACACCTCCAGATGTTGATCTCCTGTCATCCACATCACCTGCCCAGTCAGCATCAGTGTAGCCATAAAGGTCCAGTGTATTTGATCTTTTATAACACAAGCTGTAACCCACTGTTCCTTTCACATATCTCAGAATTCTTTTTGCAGCCATTAGATGAGACTCTTTGGGGTTGCTTTGATATCTTGCACATAGAGTCACAGCATAGACAATATCTGGTCTTGAAGCTGTAAGATATAACAAGCTTCCAATTAATCTCCTGAATTCTGTCTGATTTACTGGCTTTCCATGCTCATCTTTTGAAATTTTGGTGCCAGTAACAATCGGAGTTGAGACAATTCTTGCCTCTTCCATGCCAAATCTGTCTATCAACTCTCTTGCATATTTCTCCTGGGATAAAAAGATAGCATCTTCCTTTTGCAGAATTTGAAGTCCCAGAAAGAAATTTAGCTCTCCTAGCATGGACATCTCAAACTCCTCCTTCATCTGTTCAACAAATCCTTCACTTGACTTATCATCATTTCCAGCAAAGATGATGTCATCAACATAAACTATAACCATCAATGAATTCCTGTTTTTCTCTCTCACATATAGGTTACAATCCACTTTTCCTTTGCTGAATCCCATTCTCTTGAGATAGTTGTCAAGTCTGGCATACCACGCTCTTGGAGCTTGTTTTAATCCATATAGTGCTTTCTTGAGCCTGCATACCTTTGACCCATCTCTATCAAGTAGAAATCCTTCTGGCTGTTCTATGTAGACCTCTTCTTTCAAGTCACCATTTAGAAATGCTGATTTGACATCCATCTGATAGACTTTAAGATTTCTTTGTGCAGCAACAGCTAGAAGTATCCTTATGGCCTCCATTCTTGCAACAGGAGCGAAAGTTTCTTGATAATCTATACCTTCAATTTGAGCATACCCTTTGCATACAAGTCTGGCTTTATTTCTTGTGATCTCACCTTTTTCATTCTTCTTATTTCTGAAAACCCACTTAGTGCCTATAACATTCTTATCTTTTGGTCTTGGCACTAGATCCCATGTTCTGTTCTTCTCAATTTGATCAAGCTCTTCATTCATGGCATCAACCCATTCTTTGTGAGTGAGAGCTTCTTCTACCTTTTGAGGTTCAATATTTGATAGCAGTGCAGTGTGCCTTGCTGACCTCAAGGTTCTTCTTGTTTGAACAGGGGCCTCTTGATCACCAAGAATATTATCATTATCAACTTGCTTAGCCAGTCTCCTGTGCACTTGTCTTGCTGGCCATTCTTCTTCACTTGTGACAGCTGAATCAACATCACTATCAGCTTCACTATAACTTGTACTTTCACTTACAGCTTTTTCATTCTCTTCAGATTCAGAATGAATTGTTTGCTGTGCCACCTGAAGATTTTTCTCATCTTCAATCACCTTGACATCATAGGCTTCTATGATCTTGTGCATTCTTTTATTATAACACTTGTAGCCTCTTCCATTCGATAAATATCCCAAGAATGTTCCTTCATCAGCCCTTTCATCAAGCTTGTTCAGATGCAGCCCTTTGACTTTGATCATGCAAGGACTTCCAAATACTTTGAAATACTTGATGTTAGGTCTTCTTTTGAACCACAATTCATAGGGAGTCTTGTTTGTCTTTGGACGTAAGAGACTTCTATTTTGCACATGTGTGGCAGTGGAAATAGCTTCTTTCCAAAAATATTTTGCTGTTCCATACTCTGCCAACATAGATCTGGCCATCTCTTCAAGGCTTCTATTTTTCCTCTCGGCAACTCCATTTTGTTGAGGAGTATATGGTGCACTGTATTGATGTCTTATACCATGCTTGTTTAGGTATCTTTGAAAGGCATCACTCTTGTATTCTCCTCCATTGTCGCTCCTGAGTTTCTTTATGGAGTGCCCTGTTTCTTTTTCAACTGCTCTTTTGAAGCTTTTGAATCTGTCAAGCGCCTCTGATTTGTGCTTCAAAAAGAACGTGTTAGTCATTCTGGTGTAATCATCCACAAAAGTAATAAAATATTTTTCACCAGTGAATGATGTTGGCTTGAAAGGTCCGCAAATATCTGAATGAACTAACTGCAGTGGCTTTGTTGTTCTGATCTCAACCCCTCTGTGTGATAGATTGGTCATCTTCCCTTTTTGACATGTGGTGCATAAAAAACCTTCAGTTCTCTTCAGTAATGGAACATTCTGTGCAGCTCCTTCCTTTGTTAATCTGTTCATACTTTTCATCCCAAGGTGTCCAAGTCTTCTGTGCCATAACTGATTCTCATCTCTGTTACTCATAAAGCACGACTTAACTGACTCACCTATTTGAAACAGATTACCAGTGGTTCTGTCTCCCTTAGCTAGAACTGCTCCATCTCTGAGTCGTTTCACCACACATCCATGCTTTCTGAAGATAACTTCATTCCCATCATCACACAGTTGGGATACACTCAGCAAATTATGCTTTAGCCCATCAACTAGCAGAACTTCATTTGACTTTATCCTGCTGTCACAAATTTTTGCTGATGCAACTCCCTTGATCTTAAGAGATCCTTCATTGCCAAAAGTGACTGATCCTCCATGATGATCATCAACATCTTTCAAAATCTTTGAGTCTCCAGTCATATGGCCTGAACAACCACTGTCCAAGATCCAACATTTATTTCTCTTAGAAGCTTTTAGAGCTATTTCTGCTGTCATAGCTCTCTCTCTCCTGAGATTTGCTCTTGATTTGTTGACAAAGCTTCTTTTATAATAATCTCTTGGTTGAGGAGTGTATGCTGGAAATACAGCTCTACAACCTTCTGCACTGTGGCCAACTCTTTCACACCTGCCACAAATTTTCTCCAGAATTTTAAACCTGTTTTGAACAGGCTTAGGTTCTTGTCTCTTGCGGACTGCATTCTCCTGAGGTCTTCTTGGCTTGCTCCCCCTCAAGCCAGTTCCTCTGCTCCTTCTGTAGTTGGCTTCATTAAACCAGCAGCCTCTGGCTTTGTGCCCATATGCTCCACAGCACCAACAGTATCCAGAACATGTATATTTGCATTTGCCAGCTCTCTTTGGTTCTGGTTTCTGTTGTTGAGCTTGCTGCTTCAAGTTCTGCACAGCCCTGTTCTTTGTAGCTGCCTGCTTCTCTTCTCTTACAGGTACATATGCCTGTGTAATCTTCTTAGGCTGAGCAACAGCCTTCTTCACTTGAGCTGGTTCCACAGCTCTTTTAACCACTTTGTAAATGGTTTTGGTTGACGCCACCTTCTTCTCTTGCATTGGTTTTTCAGCTGCAACAAACTTAAATGCAGTTGAAGTTGTTGATTGAGCTTTTTCTGGATTGAAACCAATACCACCTTTATCGCTTGAGGCTCTTTGAGAAGTTAGGATTTTATCCAGCACCTTTGAAGATTCAGCATATTTTGCAGTGGACTTCTTTTCTACTTCAATGGATTTGTTGAAGTCCAATTGAAATTTCTTCATTTTCTTCTCAGATTCCATCACTTGAATTTGGAGTTCCTCTATCTCCAATTCTTTGGCCTCTTTCAATAGTAGCACATCTTCTGCTACTTTATTAGCCTCAGCAACTTTCACTTGAAGCTCTTCTACAGTTTGAATGAGCTTCTTTTCTCTCGAGAGATGATCTTCAATCTCTCTCTTTAAACTCTTTTCATTCTTTCTCAAACACTTAATGTCCTTAAGACATTCTTTCAGTTCCCTCTTCAAGACTACCTCCATTTCTGTTTCTTCTTCTTCTGACTCAGTGAAACTTTCTTCTTCATTTGTACTTTCTTTTGAAATGCCAACATCTGAATGTACTTTGGCCATGAAAGTTCTGTGAAAGTCACTTCTCTCTGAGTCTGTACTCTCAGAGTTAGAGTCTTCAGTGCTGTCTTCATCTTCTTCTTCTTTAGACAGCAAACTCTTCCTCCTCAGCTTGTCATTCCACTTTTTCTTGTCCTTGGGCTGCTTATAATCTTTCTTGATTTTTCTAGCACCCTTTTCTTTTCTTCTAGAAGTGGATGGATTCTCATCTTCACTGTCCTCTTCATTCAGCTTTGGGCATCGGGCAGCAAAGTGTCCAATCTTTCCACAGTTAAAGCATTTCAAGGGTAGCTTTCCTTGATACTTACCCTTGCCTTTCTTCACTTTCTTGGACAGGAGAGACATGAGTTTGCCAAACTCTTGTTCAAGCTCCTCCTCTGAGTCAGAGTCACTTACACTCTCTTCTTGTGTTCTGGAGTATCTTGAGGTGTGTCTAGCAGCCTTGAATGCCACCTCCTTTTCAGCTTTAGCCTTCTTTTTCAAGGCTGGAACCTTCTTCATCTCATAGGCAATGAGGATTGAGTGAAGTTCATCAAGTGGAAATACATCCAGATCTCTTTCCTCCAGTGCTGAGACTTTAGAATCAAATTTATCAGGTAAGATTCTCAGCACCTTCTTTACCACAGTTGTATCTGTGAGCATCTCTCCATATCCTCTGATGGCGCTAACAACTTCATTGATGCGTGTAAAAAAGTCATCTACACACTCATCTTCAGCCATCTTCAGATCTTCAAATTTTGCTCTCCAGATCTGCAGCTTTGCCTCTTTTACTCTTCTGTCACCTTCATAAATACTGCATAATTTATCCCATATTCCTTTAGCAGAAGTGCAGCCAATAACTTTAGAAAATTCCCTTTCAGATAGGGCTGCTAATAAGGCATTTCTCGCCTTACCATCACATTCAACTTTTCGCTTTTCTTCTGCAGTCATAGAGGATTTTAACTGTAATTCAGCTTCAGTGAATCCGATGGTGACAGCATGTAGAACATCCACTCCAAGGGATAACAGATATGGAGTCATACGACTCTTCCAGACATGAAAGCTTTTCCCATCGAACATAGGAATTCCCTTGTTGTTAACAGAATTAAGTTGCTCCATTGTAGAATAAGAATAATACTCAGAAAGACCACGAAGGCAACCAGGGCTCTGATACCAATTGAAAGTCCACTCAGGATCACACACACACCACTGAGAGGGGGGGTGAATCAGTGGTATCCAATTTTAATCTCTTAAAATCTTTTTCACTTAAACCCTTCGTTATCCTGTTAAGATCAGGTCTTTAAACACAAACAATCCCACAAATCAGACACAGAGATTTACAAGGTTCACCTTCAATGTGAAGGCTACGTCCTTGGTGTGATGAGTGCTAACCTCACCACACGGATTGCACTATAATCTTCCAATGGATCTTTACAGTGGTAGGGAAAGGATCTTTTCTTCCTTTAATCCCCCTACAGATGGGTTTCACTAAACCTCAATCAAAATACGTGCCTTAGCACGGCTTGCAAACAAGTACACTGAATAAATAAATATTACACCGAGAATCTCTTTTATGCATGTATGAAATAATAGATCTCAGTCTCTTGATGATACTGCTTCGTTGAAGTATAGTAAATGAGATAGCAGTCACCTTACTCTCGATCTAAAACCCGACAAAGAAGAATATCAGTTGATTGGAGATCACCTCTTGAACCTTCTGCACGTACTGGTATATCTGCTCAATGGATCTGGGTTTCCTTTGATCAAGAACTCCTGAATAGCTTATTCACTCAAGCTATTCTAACTCTCCTGGTTGCACTAAGAATCTGTATATTCTCTCATGTTCTACAACCTCTCTTATGCGCTGATCGTGTATTTTCTCCCTTTCTGGTTTTCTCTTTTGCTTGCGCACAAAAATCTGCTCATTTCTCAACGCAACGCATATTTATAGTGTAGCCCTAATGCGTAGCTGACCGTAGACCGTAGATTACTGAAATCATGAATCCTGGCCGTCCATAATCCTGTACGTGTAAAAACAAGTTACGATCAGATCTGCAAGAGTCGACTCATCGTAATGCAAGAGTCGACTCTCCGAGGTTGAGTCGACTCATCGTAATGCAAGAGTCGACTCTCCGAGGTTGAGTCGACTCATCGTAATGCAAGAGTCGACTCTCCATAATCGATGCGCACTCTCTGTTGGATGGAGTCGACTCTCCATAGTCGACTCTTCGCCTTGAGTCGACTCTCCATAGTCGACTCTTCTCCTGAAGATCTATATTTCTCTATCTCCCAGACCTTCGAACTTCGGAGTAACATATCTTCGATCTTCGGAGTGAGACATCTTCGAAGTCTCAAAATTTTCTATCTCCCGAATCTTCGAAGTCTGCATTTCTTCGACGTCTCAATTTTTGGCTATCTCCTAGATCTTCGAACTTCGACGTCTCAGAAATTTGTCTATCTCCTGAATCTTCGAAGTCTTCACTTTAACAACTCAGAAATATTTCTAACTCTCAGATCTTCGAAGGCAAATCTTCGAGCTGGAAAATCTTCAATCAACAACTCTTCGAAGTCTTCGGAAATGCAAGAGTCGACTCAACTTATTGCAAGAGTCGACTGATCGGATGAAGAGTCGACTCATCTTGATACAAGAGTCGACTGATCCAATCTGACAACGTGAGTTGACTCTCCTGGGCCGTGGAGTCGACTCTTCTGGAACTCTTCGACAAATAGCCGCATGGAGTCGACTCTCCTTTGACATGGAGTCGACTCTCTCCATCTGGAACATTCAGCTCATATATCTTCAAGTTACTCCTGGCTTTCAAATAAACAAAGACCTGTCATAACACTGTTGACAACAAATCCAATACACAAATCTGACATTCAAATCCATTTATCTCATGCAACAATAAGTCCGATGCCAAATCCACGTTCGCAGAAATGGAACTTCAAATTGTACAAAATATACTTTAGTGGATGACAATTATAAATTCCAATCTTAAGCTTTAAGGTTGTATACTAAAATTACATAAACATGTCAAATTGCATCGTGGAAATTGAGACAATTAAAAAAATTATAAAATTTAAATTCACTTGAGTATTAATGAAGAATTACTAGTTGTAAGACATTAAAATTCTAAAAATTAAAATAATGTAATGTTCTTATTTTTCAAATAATTTTTAATTCCATTGCATTTTCAGTGGTAAGATAAACCAAAATATTTGAATATGTTAATTTGCCAAAATAAAAGTAATGGACTCAATTGTATAAAATAAACTTTAGTGGATTACTGTTATAAATTATAATCCCAAGTTTTAACGTTGGGTCAAGCATATAGGTCTAGAGCGTAATGGACTAACTTCCTATTAGAGTTCATTGCATTTGCTTTTTTTTAATTAACATGTTTGTACACAATTAAAAAAAATTTCCAAATTTAAATTCACTTAAGTATTAACCAAGCATTTCTCCCTATAAGATTTTAAAATTGTAAAAATTAAAATAATGCAATGTTCTTATTTTTTAAAAATTCCTTAATACCATTGTATTTTGAATGGTGCGACAAACGTAATATATGAATATGTTAATTGAACACAGATGAAGTAAGGGACTCAATTGCACAAAATATAGTTTAGCAGATCACTATTATAAATTCCAATCCCAAGTTTCAATGTTGGATCAAGCATATAGCTCTAAATCACAGTGGACTAATTTTTTATTAAAGTTCGTTGCATTCATTTTTATTTAATTAACATGTTTGCACACTAAAATTATATTGATCATTTCAAATTGCATTGTGAAAATTGAGACAATTAAAAAAATTATAAAATTTAAATTTACTTGAGTATTAACGAAGAATTACTACCTATAAGACATTAAAATTCTAAAAATTAAAATAATGCAATGTTTTTATCTTTTAAATAATTTTTAATTCCATTGCATTTTCAGTGGTGAGATAATCCTAATATTTGAATATGTTAATTTGTCAAATTAAAACCAATGGACTCAATTGTATAAAATAAATTTTAGTGGATGACTATTAGAAATTCCAATCCCAAGTTTCAATATTGGGTCAAGCATATAGCTCTAGAGCATAATGGACTAACTTCTCACTTGAGTCCATTGCATTCACTTTTTTTTTTTTTTAATTCGCATGATTGTACACTAAAATTATATAAATCATGTCAAATTGCATTGTGGTAATGGAAACAATTAAAAAAATTACCAAATTTAAATTCACTTGAGTATTAACCAAGAATTTCTCCCTGTAAGATTTTAAAATTCTAAAAATTAAAACAATGCAACATTCTTATTTTTTAAAAAATCCCTAATACCATTGCATTTTGAATGGTGCGACAAACATAATATATGAATACATTAATTGAACACAGATGAAAGTGAGGGACTCAATAGCACAAAATAAAGTTTAGCAGATCACTATTATAAATTCCAATCCCAAGTTTCAATGTTGGATTAAGCATATAACTCTACAACACAGTAGACTAATTTCTTATTAGAGTCCGTTGCATTTGTTTTTATTTAATTAACATGTTTGCACACTAAAATTATATTGATCATTTCAAATTCAATTGTGAAAATTGAGACAATTAAAAAAATTATAAAATTTGAATTCACTTGAGTATTAACGAAGAATTACTACCTATAACACATTAAAATTCTAAAAATTAAAATAATACAATGTTTTTATCTTTTAAATAATTTTTAATTCTATTGCATTTTCAGTGGTGAGATAATCCTAATATTTGAATATGTTAATTTGCCAAAATAAAACCAATAGACTCAATTGTATAAAATAAACTTTAGTGGATGACTATTATAAATTTCAATCCCAAGTTTCAATGTTGGGTCAAGAATATAGATCTAGAGCGTAGTATACTAACTTCTTACTAGAGTCCATTACATTTGCTTTTATTTAATTAACATGTTTGTACACTAAATTTATATTAATTATGTCAAATTGCATTATGGTAATGGACACAATTAAAATAATGACAAAATTTAAATTCACTTGAGTATTAACCAAGAATTTCTCCTTGTAAGGCTTTAAAATTCTAATAATTAAAATAAAGCAATGTTTTTATATTTTTAATAATTTTTATTACCATTGCATTTTCAATGGTGAGATAAACATAATTTTTGATTATATTAACTGAACAAAAATCAAAGTAAGGGACCCAATTATACAAAGTACAGTTTCGCGGATGACTAGTATAAATTCCAATCCCAAGCTTCAATGTTGGATCAAGCATCTAGTTCGAAAGCGTAGTGGGATAATTTCATAATAGAGTCCATTGCATTCGTTTTTATTTAATTAACATATTTGTATATTAAAATTATATAAATCATGTCAACTTGTGTTGTGTAAGTGGAGACAATTAAAAAAGTTTCAAAATTTAAATTCACTTGAATATTAACGAAGAATTACTACCTATAAGATATTAAAATTCTAAAAATTAAAATGATGCAATGATTTTATTTTTTAAATAATTTTTAATTCCATTGCATTTTCAATGGTGAGATAAACCTAATATTTGAATATGTTAGTTTGCCAAAATAAAAACAATGGACTCAATTGTATAAAATACACTTTAATGGATGCCTGTTATAAATTTCAATTCCCAGCTTCAATATTGGGTAAGGCATATAGTTCTAGAGTGTAGTGGACTAACTTCTTACTTAAGTCCATTACATTCACTTCTATTTAATTAACATGTTTGCAGACTAAATTTTTATAAATCATGTCAAATTGTATTATGATATTGGAGACAATAAAAAAAATTACCAAATTTAAATTCACTTGAGTATTAACTAAGAATTTCTCCCTTTAAGAGTTTAAAATTCTAATAACTAAAATAATGCAATGTTTTTATATTTTTAATAATTTTTATTACCATTGCATTTTCAATGGTGAGATAAACATAAATTTTGAATATGTTAATTGAATAGAAATAAAAGTAAGGGACTCAATTGTCGAAAGTACAGTTTAGCGAATGACTATTATAAATTCCAATCCTAAGTTTCAATGTTGGATTAACCATATAACTCTAAAGCGTAGTGGACAAATTTCTTATTAGAGTTCATTGCATTCGCTTTTATATAATTAACATATCTATGCACTAAAATTATATAAATCATGCCAACTTGCATTGTGGAAATGGAAACAATTAAAAGAATTACAAAATTTAAATTCATTTGAATATTAACAAAAATTTACTACCTGTAAAACGTTAAAATTCTAAAAATCAAAATAATGCAATGTTTTTGTATTTTTAATAATTTTTATTAGCATTGCATTTTTTGTAGTGAGATAAATATAATTTTTGAATATGTTAATTGGACAAAAATAAAAGGGACTCAATTGTACAAAATACAGTTTAACAGATGACTATTATAAATTCCAATTCCAAGTTTCAATGTTCAATCAAGCATATAGCTCTAGAGCGTAGTGGGCTAATTTTTTATTAGAGTCTACCACATTCACTTTTATTTAATTAACATATTTGTACACTAAAATTATATAAATCATGTCAACTTGCATTGTGGAAATGGAGACAATTAAAAAAATTACAAAATTTAAATTCACTTAAATATTAATGAAGTATTACTACCTATAAACATTAAAATTCTAAAAATTAAAATAATGCAATGATTTTCTTTTTAAATAATTTTTAATTCCATTGCATTTTCAATGGTGAGATAAACCTAATATTTGAATATCTTAGTTTTCCAAAATAAAAGCAGTGGACTCAATTGTATAAAATACACCATAATGGATGACTCTTGAGTCCATTGCATTTGCTTTTATTTAATTAGCATGTTTGCACACTAAAATTATATAAATCTAGTCAAATTGCATTGTGGTAATGGAGATAATACCAAATTTAAAGTCACTTGAGTCTTAACCAAGAATTTCTCTCTGTCAGACTTTAAGATGCTAATAATTAAAATAATGCAATGTTTTTATATTTTTCATAATTTTATTACCATTGCATTTTCAATGATGAGATAAACATAATTTTTGAATATGTCAATCAAACGAAAATAAAAGTAAGGGACTCAATTGTACAAAATAAAATTTACCAAATGACTATTATAAATTCCAATCTCAAGCTTCAATGTTGGATCAAGCATATAACTCTAAAGCGTAGTGGGCTAATTTCTTATTAGAGTCCATTGTATTCGCTTTTATTTAATTAACATATTTGTACGCTAAAATTATATAAATCATGTCAAATTGCATTGTGATAATGGAGATAGTTAAAAAAATTACCAAATTTAAATTCACTTGAGTATTAACCAAGAATTTCTCCCTATAAGACTTTAAAATTCTAATAATTAAAATAATACAATATTTTTATATTTTTAATAATTTTTATTACCATTTCTTTTTCAATGGTGAGATAAACATAATTTTTAAATATATGAATTGAATAAAAATAAAAGTAAGGGACTTAATTGTACAAAATACAGTTTAGCAAATGACTATTATAAATTCCAATTCCAAGTTTCGATGTTTGATCAAGCATATACCTTTAGAGCGTAGTGGGCTAATTTCTTATTAGAATCCATTGCATTCGCTTTTATTTAATTAACATATTTGTACACTAAAATTATATAAATCATGTCAACTTGCATTGTGTAAATGGAGACAATTAAAAAAATTACAAAATTTAAATTTACAAAATATTAACAAATAATTACTACCTGTAAGACATTAATCTTCTAAAAATTAAAATAATGCAATGATTTTATTTTTTAAATAATTTTTAGTTCGATTGCATTTTCAATGGTGAGATAAACCTAATATTTGAATATGTTAGTTTGCCAAAATAGAAGCAATGGACTCAATTGTATAAAATAGACTTTAATGGATAACTGTTATAAATTTCAATTCCAAGTTTCAATGTTGGGTCACCCATATGGCTCTAGAGCGTAATGGACTAACTTCTTACTTGAGTTCATTGCATTCGCTTTTATTTAATTAACATAGTTGCATACTAAAATTATATAAATCATGTCAAATTGCATTGTGGTAATGGAGAAGTGTAAGAAAATTACCAAATTTAAATTCACTTGAATATTAACCAAGAATTTCTCCTTATAGGATGTTAAAATTCTAATAATTAAAATAATGCAATGTTTTTCTATTTTTAATAATTTTTATTACCATTGCATTTTCTGTAGTGAGATAAATATAATTTTTGAATATGTTAATTGCACAAAAATAAAAGTAAGGGACTAAATTGTACAAAATACAATTTAGCAGATGACTATTATAAATTCCAATCCCAAGCTTCAATGTTAGATCAAGTATATAACTCTAGAGGGTTGTGGGCTAATTTCTTATTAGAGTCCATTACATTCACTTTTATTTAATTAACATATTTGTACACTAAAATTATATAAATCATATCAACTTACGTTGTGTAAATGAAGACAATTAAATTTAAATTCACTTAAATATTAACGAAGAATTACTAGCTTTAAGACATTAATATTCTAAAAATTAAAATAATGCAATGATTTTATTTTTTAAATAATTTTTAATTTGGTTGCATTTTCAATGGTGAGATAAACCTAATAAATAAATATGTTAGTTTGCCAAAATAAAAGCAATGGACTCAATTGTATAACATACACTTTAATGGATGACTATTATAAATTCCAATTCCAAGTTTTAATGTTGGGTCAACCATATAACTCTAGAGCGTAGTGGACTAACTTCTTGCATGAATCCATGAAATTTGCTTTTACTTAATTAACATGTTTGCATACCAAAATTACATAAATTATGTCAAATTGCATTGTGGTAATAGAGACAATTAAAAAAGTTACCAAATTTAAATTCACTTGAGTATTAATGAAAAATTTCTCCCTGTAAGACTTTAAAATTCTAATAATTAAAATAATACAATGTTTTTATATTTTTTATTACCATTGTAGTTACTGTAATAAGATAAACATAAGTTCTGAATATGTTAATTAACCAAAAATAAAAGTAAGGGACTCAATTTTACAAAATACATTTTAGTGGATGACTATCATAAATTTCAAAATTTCAATGTTAGATCAAGCATATAACTCAAGAGCATAGTGGCTCAATTTCTTGTTATAATCCATTACATTCCCTTTGATTTAATTAACATATTTGTACACTAAAATTATATAAGTTATGTCAACTTACATTATGGAAATGGAGACAATTAAAAGAATTACAAAATTTAAATTCACTTAAATATTAATGAAAATTTACTACTTGTAAAACTTTAAAATTCTAAAAATTAAAATAATGCAATGTTTTTATATTTTTAATAATTTTTATTACCATTGCATTTTTTGTAGTGAGATAAACATAATTTTTGAATATGTTAATTGAACAAAAATAAAAGTAAGGGACTAAATTGTACAAAATACAGTTTCGCGGATGACTATTATAAATTCCAATTCCAAGTTTTAATGTTGGATCAAGCATATAGCTCTGGAGTGTAGTGGGCTAATTTCTTATTAGAGTCTATTGTATTCGCTTTTATTTAATTAACATATTTGTACACTAAAATTATCTAAATCATGTCAACTTGTGCTGTGTAAATGGAGACAATTAAAAAAATTACAAAATTTAAATTCACTTAAGTATTAATGGAGAGTTACTACTTGTAAGACATTAATATTCTAAAAATTAAAATAATGCAATGATTTGATTTTTTAAATAATTTTTAATTTGATTGCATTTTCAATGGTGAGATAAACCTAATATTTGAATATGTTAGTTAGCCAAGATAAAAGCAATGGACTCAATTGTATAAAATACACTTTAATGGATGACTATTATAAATTCCAATTTCAAGTTTTAATGTTGGGTCAAGCATATAGCTTTAGAGCGTAGTGGACTAACTTCTTACTTGAATCCATTGTATTCACTTTTATTTAATTAACATGTTTGCATACTAAAATTATATAAATCATGTCAAATTGCATTATGGTAATGGAGATAATTAAAAAAATTACCAAATTTAAATTCACTGAAGTATTAAACAAGAATTTCTCCCTATAAGACTTTAAAATTCTAATAATTAAAATAATGCAATGTTTTTATATTTTTCATAATTTTTATTACCATTGCATTTTCAATGGTGAGATAAACATAATTTTTGAATATGTTAATTAAACAAAAATAAAAGTAAGAGACTCAATTGTACAAAATACAATTTAGCGGCTAACTATTATAAATTCCAATGCCAAGCTTCAATGTTGGATCAAACATATAGCTATAGAGCGTAGTTGGCTAATTTCTTACTTGAGTCCATTGCATTCGCTTTTATTTAGTTAACATGTTTGCATTCTAAAATTATATAAATCATTTCAAATTGTATTGTGGTAATAGAGAAGGGTAAAAAAATTACCAAATCTAAATTCACTTGAGTATTAACTAAGAATTCCTCCCTATAAGACTTTAAAATTCTAATAATTAAAATAATGCAAGGTTTTTATATTTTTAATAATTTTTATTACCATTTCATTTTCAATGGTGGGATAAGCATCATTTTTAAATATGTTAATTGAACAAAAATAAAAGTATGAGACTTTATTGTACAAAATACAGTTTAGTGGATGACTATTATAAATTCCAATGCCAAACTTTAATCTTGGATCAAGCATATAACTTTAGAGTGTAGTGTTAGAGTCCATTGCATTCGCTTTTATTTAATTAACATGTTTGTACACTAAAATTATATTAATCATGTCAAATTGCATTGTGGAAATTGAGATAATTAAAAAAATTACAAAATTTAAATTCACTTGATTATTAACGAATAATTACTACTTGTAAGACAATAAAATGCTATAAATAAAAATAATGCAATATTTTTATTTTTTAAATAATTTTTAATTCCATTGCATTTTCAATGGTGAGATAAACCTAAGATTTGAATATGTTAGTTTGCCAAAATAAAAGCAATGGACTCAATTGTATAAAATACACTTTAATGGATGATTGTTATAAATTCCAATTCCAACCTTCAATGTTGGGTCAAGCATATAGGTCTAGAGCGTAGTAGACTAACTTCTTACTTGAGTCCATTGGATTCGCTTTTATTTAATTAACATGTTTGCATATTAAAATTATATAAATCATGTCAAATTGTATTGTGGTAATGGAGACAATTAAACAAATTACAAAATTTAAATTCACTTGAGTATTAACCAAGAATTTCTCCTTATAAGACTTTAAAATTCTAGTAATTAAAATAATGCAATGTTTTTATATTTTTAATAAGTTTTATTACCATTGCATTTTTAATGGTGAGATAAATATAATTTTTGAATATGTTAATTGAACAAAAATAAAAGTAAGGGACTCAATTGTACAAAATACAATTTAGCGAATGATTATTATAAATTTCAATCCTAAGCTTCAATGTTGGATCAAGCATATAACTCTAGAGCATAGTGGGCAAATTTCTTATTACAGTCCATTGCATTTGCTTTTATTTAATAAACATGTTTGCATACTAAAATTATATAAATCATGTCAACTTGCATTGTGCAAATGGAGACAATTAAAAAAATTACAAAATTTAAATTCACTTAAGTATTAACGAAGAATTACTACTTGTAAGACATTAAAATTCTAAAAATTATAATAATGCAATGTTTCTATTTTTTAAATAATTTTTAATTCCATTGCATTTTTAATGGTGAGATAATCCTATTATTCGAATATGTTAATTGAACAAAGATAAAAGTGAGGGACTTAATTGTAGAAAATGCAGTTTAGTGGATGACTATTATAAAATCCAATCCCAAGCTTTAATGTTTGATCAAGCATATAGCTCTAGAGCGTAATGGGCTAATTTTTTATTAGAGTCTATTGCATTTGCTTTTATTTAATTAACATATTTGTACACTAAAATTATATAAATCATGTCAACTTGTGTTGTGTAAATGGAGACAATTAAAAAAATTATAAAATTTAAATTCACTTAAGTATTAATGAAGAATTACTACTTGTAAGACATTAAAATTCTAAAAAATCAAATAATGCAATGATTAATTTTTTAAATAATTTTTAATTCCATTGCATTTTGAATAGTGAGATAAACCTAATATTTGAATATCTTAGTTTGCCAAAATAAAAGCAATGGACACAATTGTATAAAATACACTTTAATGGATGACTGTTATAAATTCCAATCCTAAGTTTCAATGTTGGATCAAACATATATCTCTAGAACGTAATGGGCGAATTTCTTATTAAAGTTCATTGCATTCGATTTTATTTAAGTAAGATATTTGTACACTAAAATTATATAAATCATGTCAACTTGTATTGTGGAAATGAAGACAATTAAAAAAATTACAAAATTTAAATTTACTTGAGTATTAATGAAAAATTACTACCTGTAAAACATTAGAATTCTAAAAATTAAAATAATGCAATGACTTTATTTTTTAAATAATTTTTAATTCCATTGCATTTTCAATGGTGAGATAAACCTAATATTTGAATATCTTAGTTTTGCGAAATAAAAGCAATGGACTCAATTGTATAAAATACACTTTAATGGATGACTGTTATAAATTCAAATTCCAAGTTTCAATGCTAGGTCAACCATATAGCTCTAGAGCATAGTGGACTAACTTCTTACTTGAATCCATCGCATTTGCTTTTATTTAATTAACATGTTTTCATACTAAAATTATATAAATCATGTCAAATTGCATTATGGTAATAGGGACAATTAAAAAAATTACCAAATTTAAATTAACTTAAGTATTAACCATAAAAAAAAGGGATTTTCAAAAATAACATCTTGGGATAAATTTGTTACTAGATAAAAAGGAATTTTAATACAAATTTCTTTACTACACATGGCAGGTTGTGATAGCTTGTATCTTGTAATAAGCTTACTTTTATCATTAATGTTTAATACTTCTATACTTTTTGAAAAGTATTTTGAAAATACTATTTCTTCATTAATATAGTTTATATTTGCACCTAAGTTTATTAAAATAATAGTAGAAAATATGTATTCTTTGTCAATTATAATTGTAATCTTTGTATGCCATTTATGGTAATAACCTTATCAATAAGATTGACATGTTAAAGAGCTCCTAATTCCTCTTTTAATGAGGTATCTTGTATATCTAAAGAGTCTTCGATCTTTTCAAACATAGTTTGTATGGTTATAATCCTTTCTTTAAATTCCTTTATCTGAGATTTTATTTAATTAATTTCAACTTTAAACTCACTTATAAAAGGCTTTAATTCTTTAGTTTTTAAATTAAAATGATTATTTCTAATTCTTTGAATCACAATTTTTAAACTATACCATTTTTCTAGTTCTTTAATCTTAGTATCCTTTTAAGCCAAATGAAGATATTTTTCTAATTACTCTTTTTTACTTTGGATTTGTTATTTTATCGATAAGATCCAAAATCAAATTATCTTCTTTTGCAAAACTAATAAGTTATTACTTTTACATATTTGTTTGATAATAGTTGCATTATCCATTACAATTATTATCTTAACTAGTATCTAAGGTAGCTTCTTCCTCAAGAAGGTCTACTTCTAAATTTGATTTTCCTAGCTCACTTTTTGATAAGAAAATATAAATTAGTAACTTCTTAAGGTCTTTTTTTACAGATAACTCTTCAATTTTTTACTTCATTTTACATTTATTAGATTAATGCCTTTTCTTCCTACATTTATAATAGATTATTGTTTGTCTTTTCTTTTGGAATTAAGCTTCCTCTTGGATTTTTTCCTCTTTCTTTTCCTTTATATAAAAGGTTTTTTTTTTTTTGAGCTATGGTTTTATAACCTTTTTTCTTGACTTTTCTAGAATAATCCATGGGTGGATAATCCATTTGTTTGTAGAAATTTTGCTAATTGAGGGTCAAAATTACCCTTTGATTTTGCAGCAGTTACAAACGTCATCATATGATAAAGTATATATAATAAACATCTGGCGTTCCAACATTCCATTGAGATTCCATTCTACTATGCTACTATCATTATGCTAAACGTAACTATACCCAAGTTGTTCCTTTAATAAAAGGTCGATTAGAGTTGGCCTTGGATAATATAATTTAGTAGGGACCTTATTAAAAGTTATTTGTTAATGTATATCATTTCCATCTTATAAGAAGGTATGGATCTTTTTGTTCTAATAAAAACATTTCTTGAAGTTGATCTATATATTCTTTAGATTTTTCTTCTTTTTTAATCTATTTCTCTTTTCCTAAAACAATGAATTCCTTTTCTTTTAGTCCAAGGTTCCTTAACCTTTCAACTATTTTCATCTAATTTTGTTTACTTTGAATTTTTACCTAACATATTGTAGCTTACTTCTTCTAAAGGTAAGGGTTTAAATAAAACCCATTTTTCTATTTCTAGTTTAACTAGAGGTTTTGCAGCCTATACAACAATTTCTTCTATCTTTTCCTTAACTCGGCTAAGTTGGTTGCTTATTAATTGAAGATATAGATTGGTATAATTTTTCTGCAAAATTACAACACTACTTATAGGTTTGACTTTATATGGAAAATCTATCACCTCACTATCCTCAAATTTTAGACTTAAATTCAGAGTAAGAAGGTGGACACTATAACCCTTTTTCTTTTCTTTGTAATGTATTCTTAATAAGTTTTTTCAAGAATCATACACTCTTTTGGGGTTGAAAAATTACGAAAAAAAAGTTTCTTGATCTAATAAACCCTTTCTAAATGAGTAAAGATATCAAATTTCCCCATTTCTCTAATATATTGTTTATGACGTTTAATTCAAAGTTTCTATTCTCTCTCGTCAAAAGTAATAAAAAATAATTTTCTTTTTACAATATTTTTATAAAAGTAAAATAACTTTTTTACTTTTTCTTCCTCCTTATTTACAATTATAAGGACGTAAAGACTATTATCTTTATCTTGATATCCCCAATCAAACAAAGAAGGAGATCTATGCCTAAAAGTCTGACTGGATGTTTCAAGTGATTCATTAACCACTAAAGCAGTAGTTGAGGGTGGAAAGTCAACTTTATATGGAGGTTGACTAACCTACTTTTTGGTTCTTATTCCTTCCAGTTCTATAATATGTATTAAGAAGGGAGAGTATCTAATATCTTTTCCTTTTTTGAGGTCTAACCTTATACTTTGGGATGGAGCAAATCTAATTTTGACATCCTTATCCTTATATTCAATAATTTCTTCCATTTGTCGATTTACCTATTCAATAGGTTCAACTATTTTTTCTACAGTCCACCTTTTGGGTAGCTTAATTTGATTCTAGGTAATGGCTTTAGGAACTAAAACATTAACTTTTAGCCTATTAGTCAAAAATAATATTATAGTTCATTTATCTACATATTTTGAAGGAATTTCTTGAATTCCTAAAATAGTAGTGTTCATGACTTTATAATGAATCTTATAAATAAGTTTCAAGTTTTTTGAAACTAGCATCATATCAAATCCTTTATCTTTATGTCTAGGCATAAAACATGCACCAAATTTGGATTTAACAAGGATAATGCAAAGGTTAGAAAATAAGAGAACCAAATAGATCTGTTACTTAAACCTAATTCAACTACTCCTAATAAGGAGTCATGGAACTGATTTTATCTTTTATCTCTAACAAAAATAATTGTTGAGCTATTTAAACTTAATCATTGTAGGCTTTAAAGCTACTTGAACCATTCCTATATGTATGAATTTATATTTTTGTTGATGAGAACTAATAAGTTCTTTTGACAATAAGAAGAAAGTCATTGTAACTCTAAGTTAAAGGTAATACTTCTTCTATAGTTTTGAAAACATAATATATTTTTTAAAAGAAACTTCCTTGTTTACAAACATAGGAAGATAAGGACAAAGGGAAAGTCCAATTTTGTAAATAACTATTATTTAAATTTTCATTAATAACTATTTTTTTATTTATATTTCTATTAAAACTATTACTTCTAAATAGACAATTAGGTCTCAATCTAGTCATACTTTATAGTATCACTGTCAATGATTTGTGCTACTATTCTTTAATGACTAATCACAACTAACACAAGCAATAAAGTGATGAGAAACTAAGAGATAATACATGGAAGGTTTCAAAGGATGTAAGAGATCTATTGCATATTCCAAAAGGTCTAATGATGAGAAGTTTAGAGATGATGCGTGGAAGGCTTCAAAGGATGCAAGACATCAATTGCACATTCTAAAAGGTCCAATAACACAAGGTTGAGCCAAAAAGATGAAAGAAATAATAAATGGGATGATTGAGGACATTCAGACCAACCAAACTACAAATGGTGTGAATTTAAGTTTGAAAGAAAGTCGAGGACTTATTAATATGATTGGAGTGCTTAATGGGTCAAGGCTAAATAATAGCATTCAATTCTAAATAAGAGTTTATGCTAAATAAATGATTATTATAAAAGTGGAAGTTTTTGGTATAAGAATTTGTCATAAAAGGAGTTTATACTAAATAAGGATTTGTCCTAAATAGGAATTATGCCTATTTAGAATTGCTATCTTAGCTTATAAATAGGCACCTCCTTGTAAGTTTTGAAAAATCAGACAATTTTGAGAGAAATAAAAAAATAAGGGTTTTCTCCTTTGGTTCTTTGAAATCTTAAGAACTTACCAAAAGTACCTCTTCTTGTGGCATTCAACTCGACTTATCAATCCTAAATCCTTTCTTTTCTAGAGTGTGGTCTCCATATTCTTCTTAAATACCCTAGGTATATGTTCCTTTGAATGTTAGGTCTAGAGTTTATGTAATTAAAGTCTAATTTAACTTTCTTGGTTATTCTTTGATTTCTTGTGTACATTGGGTCCTTAATTCATATCTTTTTAAGGGGTTTTTTGTTAGGCTCAATGGTCCCTTCCTTTATGGATATATAGCCTTAAGTTTTTTTTTTGGGCCACAACCTAAAATAATTAGAATAGGTATAAATACTCCTTTTTGCCTAAAAAAACCTAATCAACTTGTAGAGAGAGAGAAAAGGAGGCTACCAAAAGAGAGAGAAGAAAAAAGGTAGTGTTCTTTCCTTTTATATTTGGAAGGGAAATCAGTGTCCAATCAAGTTGAAACTTAGATAGTTGATATAGGATGTTTGGTTCTTAATTCTGATTGGTGGAGATTGTGTTTCGAGTACATTAAGTCCTGCTTCTCTTTAGTTTTTTGTAGGTCTATACTTTGGGCAATTTTCTGTGTGAAGTTTTGATCAATTATGTAATCGGAGGATTTTTTTGTGGTCCGATCAAGTTGATTTTTGGTCAGTAGTTGGAGGACACATATATCTTCTTTATGACAATTAAATTGTGTGTTTATGATCTATAAGGGTTGGTTTTCCATTAGAGTTGAGGCCTCTCAATTCTAGTGACATTTTGTTCTCTCATCTATGACAGAGTTGGTAACCTATATGGATGAATATTGATCCATGGTCCAACTAAGCTGAAATTTGGATAGCTCATAGGAGACATTTGGGAATTCATTTTAAATGGTTGGATTATTGCCTTAAGGTGTTAAATTGTAGTTAATAAAACATGGTTGGCCTATTTTGCTCAACTCATTAGTCTATCATTTAGTCCAAATTGAATTTTTTTAATCTGTTTGATGTAATTGAGGTTATGTACCTCTATTGTACTCACTTGATTATAGTGGAATTGACATTTGGCACGGAGTGTCTTGTAGTTTTTCCCCTTTTTTGATTTGGATGGGTATTCCATGTAAAAATTAGTGTTCTCTTACATGATTTATTTGGATTGTCATATTTGTTATTTAATCATCTCCTCATAGGTTCAAGCAAGCAAGAGAAGTTTCTTGGGCTATTCATACTACATTGTCTCCTTCTTTCATCAGAGTGGTATCAAAGCTTGGTTAGTGTATTTGGCTCATTTGAATGATGAAGTTGAACATGAAT
Organism: Bruguiera gymnorhiza; assembly: GCA_020883675.1. Lineage (NCBI taxonomy): Eukaryota > Viridiplantae > Streptophyta > Magnoliopsida > Malpighiales > Rhizophoraceae > Bruguiera > Bruguiera gymnorhiza. The sequence continues at coordinate 418,578 of JAIRCJ010000117.1, read as the reverse complement.
AAATTGGTTTGTTTGAATGGCATGAATTATCATATATAGAGGAGTAAAATGAAGGATCTCTTATTTGTAAAGAAATTGCATTTGCCAGTGTTTGTTACTACAAAACCTAAGTCTAAGACTAATGAAGAATGAGAATTTAAGCATGAACAGGTTTATGGTTTTATATAGCAATTTGTTAATGATAATGTTTATAATCACATTTGCAAGGAGACACATGTATAGACTTTGTATGCTTCAAAGTCTTGTAATAACAAGTTGTTCTTGTTAAAGAAAATGATGCATCTAAAATATAACAAAAGGAGTTCAGTTGCTGACCACTTGAATGAGTTTCATGGTCTTATTGATCAGTTGTTAGGCATAGGCATTAAGTTTGATGACGAGGTTCTTAGGTTATGGTTACTTACTACTTTACCTGATTCTTAGGAGACTTTTTGAATCTCACTCGCTAATTTTACCTTCGGTGGTGTTTTATCGTTGGAACCTATAAAGGGTGGTGTGTTGAATGAGGATATGAGAAGAAAATCTCAAGGTTCACCATCATCCAAATTAGAGGTTTTAATTACTAAAAATAAGGGGAGAAGTCAAGAAAAAGGAAATGGTAAAAAGGGTATAAGTAAGAGTCAGAGTAAGTCAAGATCTAAGTACAAGAATGTCCAGTGTCATTATTGTGGGAAAATGGGTCATATTAAAAAAAAGTGCTACAAGTGGAAGAGAGAAAATAAAGATGGCAATGATAAGCACAAGAAGAAAAATGTGAGTAATGATTGTGTTGCTACTACATCCACTTCTGGTACTAGTGACCTCATTATTGTTTGTGATGAGAATATGATTAACCTCACATCTCATGAGATTGATTAGGTCATAGATAGTGGTGCTTCTCTTCATGTTACTTTAAGAATGGAATTCTTCACAACATATACTCCTGGTGATTTTGGAGTTTTGAAGATGGGTAATAATGGCTTAATAGAGGTCATTGGCATTGGTGATGTTTGCTTAAAGACCAACAATGAAGCACAATTGACATAAAGGGATGTTAGACATGTCTTTGATATCTGTTTGAATTTGATTTTGATGGGAAAGCTAGATGATGAAGGTTTTTGCAATAACTTTAGTGATGGCTAGTAGAAGCTTACTAAAGGCTCCCTAGTTATGGCACGAGGTAAGAAATGCTCCAATTTATATCTCACGCAAGCTGTTATCTTCAAAGATGTTGTAAATGCAGTAGAGAATGATAATTCTATTGAAATATGGCATAAGCAATTTGGTCACATAAGTGAAAAGAGGATGAATTGTTTAGCAAGAAAGAACCAACTTCCAGACATAAAAGAACCAACTTCCAGACATAAAGAGTGCAGTTTTAAAGAAGTGTCCTCATTGTTTTGTTAGGAAGTAGAATATAGTTACAATTAAGAGTCATTTGACTTCGAGAAAATCAGAGTTGCTTGAAATGGTGCATTTTGATATGTGTGGTCTCTTGAAAGTATGCTCACCTAGTGGTGCTTTTATTTTGTGACCTTTATTAATGATCACTCAAGGAAGCTTTTGGTTTATGTTTTGAAGACTAAAGATCAAGTCTTTGATGTATTTAAATAATTTCATGCCTTTATTGAGAGATAGACTAGTAAAAAGCTAAAATGTGTCTGCATTGATAATAGTGGTGAGTACAGTGGTTCATTTAAGGAGTATTGCAGAAAGTATGGGATTAGACACCAAAGGACACCTCCCAAGACACCACAGTTAAATGGTTTAGTAGAAAAGATGAACAAAATGCTAATTAAAAGAGTTAAATGTCTTTTTTCAAATGCAAAATTACCTAGATCCTTATGGGGTGAAGCCTTGAATACAATGACACATGTAATTAATTTGTCTCTTAGTGTTCCACTATAAGGTGATGTTCTAGATAGAGTTTGGTTTGGGAAGGAAGTCTTTTATGACCATTTACAAGTCTTTAGCTATAAAGTTTTTATTCATGTCTCAAAAGATGAAAGAGGGAAGTTAGATGTGAAGCCTTGGCAGTGTATCTTTCTTTGTTATGGTGAAGATGACTTCGGGTACTATTTATATGATCTAATTGAGAAAAAGGTTATAAGAAGTAGAGATATTGTGTTTGTTAAGGATTAAAACATTAAAGACATTGAAAAGTCAATTCCTCAGGTTAATGATAATCATGTTGATATTGTTCCACTCCCTCATACACCTCTAAGTGATCTTATTGATATTTAAAATGATGTTCAAGAATATAATGAGAATGTTCAACAGGATCATAATATATAGGGTGCAGGTGATATTGATGCTCTTATAGAAAATCATCCGCACACACCTCCACCTTCATTTCAGCTATGGAGGTCCAATATAATTCTAGCGCCTTCTACTCAGTACTCTCCCAATGAGTTTGTGATGTTAACTAATAGGGGAGAACTTGAGTGCTATACAGAAGCAATTAAAAGTGAGTATAGGTAGCACTGGATAGATGCCATGATAGATGAGATGAAATCCTTATATAATAACTCTACTTATGAGTTAGTAAAGTTACCTATAGATAAGAGGACTTTGAAGAATTGGTGGATTTACAAAATAAAGCAAGAAAAAAATATTTTACATCCATGATATAAAGCCAAATTGGTTGTTAAGGGATTCAATTAGAAATAAGGCATTGACTTTGAAGAGATCTTCTCACTAGTGGTTAAAATGTCTTCTATTCGAGTTATGTTGAGTTTGGTTGCTAGCCAGGACTTAAAGATCAAGCAAATGGATGTGAAAATAGCTTTTCTACATGGTGACTTGGAAGAAGAAATTTATATGGAACAACCATAGGGTTTTGAGGTGAAAAGAAAAGAGGATTATGTGTGCAAGTTAAAGAAAAGCTTGTTGAAACAAGCTTTAAGACAATGGTATAAGAAGTTTGAGTCTATTATGGGGGAGCAAGGCTGTAAAATGACTACTTTTGATCATTGTGCTTTTGTTCAAAGATTCACTGATGGTGATTTCATCATTTTACTGCCTTATGTTGACGATATGCTTATTATTGGTCGTAATGCTTCTAGAATTGGCAAGTTAAAGCAAAAGTTGAGCAAGTCCTTTGCCATAAAGGACTTGAGACTAGCAAAGAAGATTCTCAACATGTCAATCACTTGAGATAGAAAAAAGAAAAGGTTGTATCTATCTTAAAAGCAATACATTGAAAAGGTGTTTCAGAGGTTTAACATGGATAATGCTAAAGTGGTGAGCACTCCTCTTGCTACCCATTTTAAATTATCCATTAACCAATGTCCTTCCATAGAGAAAGAGAAGGAAGAGATGTAAAAAGTTCCTTTTGCATCAATTTTTGCATCAGTTGTGGGTAATTTGATGTATGCAATGGTGTGCATAAGACCTGATATAGCTCATGCAGTTGGTATAGTTAGTTGGCCCCTTTCAAATCTTGGTAAAGAGCATTGGAATGCAATGAAGTGGATAATGAGATATTTGACTCCAAAAAGTCTACTTTGGGTTATGTGATTACTCTTGTAGGGGGAACAGTGAGTTGACAACTTCAATTGCAAAAGTGTGTTGCATTGTTTACTATAAAGGTAGAGTTTATTGCAATAATTAAAGTGTCTAAAGAGTTGCTTTCAATGAAAAGGTTTATGAAGGAACTTGATTTTATACAATCAAATTATGTGTTGTACTATGATAGCTAGAGTGTCATCCATCTTGGTTAGAATCCAACCTTTCATGCTAAGTCAAAACATATTAACATACAATATCATTGGATACGGGATATTCTTTATTTTAAATAGCTGACACTTGAAAAAATTCATACAAATGATAATGTTACTAATATAATGACAAAGATATTGCCAAGATGAAAATTTGAGTTGTGTTGTTCATTGACTAGGATGACCAATATCTTCATATAGTTGGGAATGGGAGAATAATTAGGCTCATTGGTTCTTTCCTACGTAGATATATAGCCTAATTTTTTTATTTTTTATTATTTTTTAGGGTCATAACCCAAAATAATTAATATGGGTATAAATACCCTTTTTTGGCTAAAAAAAAAAAAACTAATCAACTAGTAGAGAGAGAGAAAAGGAGGCTGTCAAACAAGAGTGAGGAAAAGGGGCAATGTTCTTTCCTCTTACATTTGGAAGGGAAATTAGTGTCTAATCAAGCTAAAACTTGGATAGTTGATAGAGGACATTTGATTCTTAATTTTTAACAGTAGAGATTGTGTTTTAAGCATAGTAAGTCCTGCGTCTCTTCAGTTTTTCGTAGGTTTATATTCTGAGTGATTTTTTGCTTGCAGTTTTGATCAATCATGTAATTGGAGGATTGTTTGTGGTTTAATCAAGCTAATGTTTGGTCAATAGTTAGAGAACACATATATCTTCTTTGTGGTCAGTTGGATTATGTTTTTGTGATCTACAAGGGCAAGTTTTCCATTATAGTCGATGCCTCTTAATTTTGGTAACATTCAGTTCTCTCATTTATGATAGAATTGGTAAATCATGTGAATGCATATTGATTCATAGTCCAACTGAGCTGAAATTTAGATAGCTGGTAGGGGATATTTGGGAGTTTGTTTTAAACAGTTGGATTATTGCCTTGAGGTCTACTTGTTGAGTTGTAGTTCACAGAATGTGGTTGGCCTGTTTTGCTCAACTCATTAGTCTCTCATTTAGTTCAAATTGAATTTGTTCAATTTGTTTGATGTAATTGAGGTTGTGTACCCCTATTGTACTCACTTGATTGTAGTAGAGTTGACCTCTGGCATAGAGTGTTCCATGATTTTTCCCCTTTTTTGATTTGGAGGGGCTTTCCACATAAAAATTAGTGTGTTCTCTTATGTGATTTATTTGGGTTGTCATATTTATTATTCAATCATCTCCTCACAGGTTCAAGCAAGCAAGAGAAGTTTCCTAGGATATTTATACTACACTACCCCCTTCTCCCATCATTTTTACCATTAATTGGTATTAAAGCCCAACTTTAAATCAAGTTAGATCCATTAATTCTTCAATTTGATGCCTTGTGATTTATTTATTTCTATTTAGTTTGTCTATTAAGTGCATTACCATTCAAATACACTAATTTGTTCATTTGCAATCCTTCTTACTTTGCTTATTTATTTAAGATCATAATTATCACAATGTACTATTTTCTATTCCACTTGTTATCTCTAAATATTCTATTGTTATTTTGTGTTGATCAAAAGAAAAAAAAAAGGAGAATAAAAAAAAGGCATCAAATTCAAGTTATTAATAAAAGTTAAATAGTTTAGTCATATTGGCCACAATAATAATATAGTTTTCTTACTTAACTCCAACTCTATCATCTATTTCTTGTTATGCCATTCAAGTTTGTCCTCTAAGTTTAACTTTACATCTTGTTTTATATCAATCTAGTTCATTAAATTCATTTTCCTTGATGTCCTATTTCATTTTTTTTAACTCCTTATTCTCCAATTAGTTTAATTATACCTTATTGACCTTTTTTTGTTCAAAGTAATCCTCTTAATTTAACTTGTTTAGTTCTTTAAAGGAGCTAAAAGGGGAAATTTGAGTGGTAAAAGGCAAAAGTGCGAGTTCATATTAAGAAAAATCCATAAAACATGTAAGTATGAAGGAGTGTAACACCTTTTCTTTTAAGTGAAACATGTGAGGGAGTGTTTTGTGAGATATCTTAATCATTTTGTGTAGAAGTAATACTATGACTTCTGTAGACAAAGGTGTAGATTAGAAGGGAGTTAATGGTATGTCCTTTATGATTAAAGTTATACAATAACAATTTGAGCGCATGAATACCAGACTTGATGATATAAGAGAGAGAATGGAGGAGCAAGTTAATACAATAGTAAAGTTACAAAAAAGGCGTAAGGACTATGAGGTTTCTATACAAAAAAGCAATTGAGATGACCCTATGACCATAAAGAGGATGTAAAAGATGATGAATTTGATGATCAAACTACTGTGGTTAAAATTGCTAACAATAAAAGGAATCAAGAAGATTTTGGGAGACAAGGCACCTATGACCATGATTTCGGCAGTATCAAAATGACAATTCCTCTGTTCCAAAGTAAGAATGATCTTAATGCATACCTAGAATAGGAGATGAAGGTTAAGTTGATTTTTCACTACCATAACTATTCTGAGGAAAAAGGTAAAACTTTTTACCATTGAATTTACTGATTATGCAATTATTTGGTGGGATAAACTTATTTTTACTAGGAGAAGGAATCGTAAAAGGCCTATTGATACATGGGAGGAGATGAAGGTTATCATAAAGTAGAGGCTTGTCCCTAATCACTATTATAAGGAATTTTACCAAAGGCTGCAAGAGCTCACTCAAGGCACCAAAAGTATGAAGGATTACCACAAAGAGATGAAGATTGTCATGATTAGGGAAAATGTAAAAGAAAATAGAAAGGTAACCATGGCTTGATTTTTGCAAAGGCTAAATAAAGACATGGTGCACATCATAATGAAAGTTGAGAGATAACTTAAACAAAAGGGTTCCATAGGGTCTAGGCAAAATTCAAGTTCTACTTTATCTTGGAAGTCAAATTGGAGTAAAAAGGTTAGGAAGGCTAATTATAAGTCCAAAGCTAAGCTATCCAAAAACCAAAATGTAGGTTATAGTGAGAAGGCAAATAATTTTGATACCTAACCAAATAAAAATAGAGATGTTAAATGTTTTAAGTGTTTGGGAAGGGGTCACATTGCATCTCAGTGTCCAAATAAGCGTGCAATGGTATTAAGAGGTAATGGTGATGTTGAGATTGCAAGTGAGTTAGATGATGATTTTATGCCATCATGAGAGGGTAATGGTGATGGAGAGGAGTATCCAATTGATGGAGTAGCTCTCGTCATAAGGCGAGCACTGAATGTGCAAGTGAAAGAAGAGAATGAGGTGCAATGAGATAACATCTTTCATATGAGGTGTCTTATCAAAGATAAGGTATATAGTATAATTATTAATGTTGGGAGTTACAATAATATAACTAGTACAATTATGGTTAAAAGCCTGAATTTACCTACTATGAAACATCCTAGGTTATATAAGTTTTAATGGCTGAATAAGAGTGGTGAAGTTAGGATAAATAAACAAGTGCTCATGTCATTTTCTATTGAAAGGTACTATGATGAAGTTTTATGTGATGTTGTTCTTATGCATGAGGGTTATATTTTATTAGGAAGGTCATGGTGGTTTGACCAACTAGTTATGCATGATGGCTTCAAGAACCAATATTCCTTTGTAATAAATGAAAAACCCATTATTCTTGTACCATTATCTCCTCAACAAGCTTATAAGGATCAATTAAGGATTAAAAATGAGAGTGAACAGAAAAGAGAGATTGAAAAGAAAGGGACAATTGAAATAGAAAAGAGAGGAGAAAAAGTGAGAACACAAGAGAGAGAAGAGGAAAGAAAGTTTCTATGCAAAAGAAAGTGATGTTAAAAGAGCATTTTTGCAAAACAACTTATAATTGTACTTTTGTACGAAAATGATTAATTTAACACTAACAAGTTTGATTTATCTTTACCTAATATTGTTATTTTTTTTTGTAGGAATTTGAAGATGCATTCCTCGAGGATGTTCCAAGTGAATTCCCACCTAAGAGAGGAATTGAGCATCAAATTAATTTTATCCTTAATGTATCCATTTCAAATCAGCTAGCATTTAAAAGTAATCCTAAGGAGACAAAAGAGTTTTAGAGGCAAGTTAAGGAACTTATGTTGAAATGATATGTGAGAGAGAGCATGAGTTCTTGTGTGGTTCTTATTTTACTTGTACCTAAGAAGGATGAGACTTGGAGGGTATATGTTGATTGTTGAGTGGTCAAGAAAATCACTATAAAGTATTATGACCCTATATTATTTCATACTAATCATACCACATTATGAATGAGTTTTTAATAAAATATTATTCAGGAATAGTCTACCATGATTAATTAGGAAATTTTAACATTTTCTTTTTCAGACTGATTAAAATTTATTAGATTAATTGTTATATGCAAATGATGACAACAATCTCTTGTAATCTCGTTATAATGTCATAGATAAACTGATTAATGTGAGTTATAATGGTTATATCTTATTTATTCAAAATACTCTTTTTATATACTATAATACTTACAATCTACCATAGAAGTCTCATAATATATATATATATATATATATAATTTCATAATAGTCTAAAATAATATCTCATAGAGATAAATTAGTACTTTATAGATACTTTTTGTTTCTAAACCTTTTTTTAATGATAAAATACTTTAATACTCACCAAATTTAGTATCTTTTATGTATTTGTTATTCTCAGATAAGAATACTACTGTGAAATTATCATATAAATTTTTAGTAGCTTGATAATGACATTAATAACCTCAAGTGTTAAACTAAAATTTTATAGTTATAATGCATAAATTAAAAATTTAAATAATGTCATAAACTCTATTTTTAAAATGGATGAAATAATAATAGACAATTTTCTATTATTCCATAATCCTACTCCTTCTCTTAATAGAAATAGATAATTTAAAGTAAATTTCTACTATCAATACATCTAGTAAAATCTAAATTTGAATATCCAATCACATTTAAGTGGTTAAATTTCTTATATATGAACATATAATTCTCTATTCTTTTAAGTACCTTAATACTTTCTTTGCAACTTTCTAATGATCTATTATATGATTACTTTTACATCTGCTTAACATTTCAATCTTAAAACTAATATGCAATTTAATACAAGTTAGCAAATACATTAAACTATAAATAATAGACGTATATGAAATCAAATCTATTTCCTTACATTTGACATTATTCTTAAAACATTGCATAAAACTAAATTTATCACCTTTTTGTATGAGAATAACCATAGGTATACACTTACTTATATTAAATTTCTTTATATTTTTTTAAATAGTTATTATGAGACAATTCTCATTCATTGTGATTTGTTACAGAGTAGTTATACTTCTATAACATAAAATATCTCTCTCATATTTTTCATTATAAATTTTTTTTTAAAGAAACCCTTTAATCTCACACAATATACTTAAAATATTAGTAGTAAATAATATATAAGATTAGAAAATAAATTTACTCTCATTGATCTATTGGCACATAGCATTGATCAATGGTGTTCTTTCTTGAATAAAAAAGATAACATTATATCATTGAACTTAATATATCATTGTAAGTAAACTTATTTCAATCCATATTTATCCTTTAGTCTGCACACTATTCAATCCTTATTTTTAAAGGAAAAACCTTCAAGTTCATCCATGCAAACTTCCTTTTCAAGATTTCTATTAAAAAAGACAATTTTCATATTTATTTATTGTAACTCTAAGTGATATTAAACCACCAATATTATAATTATTTTTAATGAATATTTTTTTTGACATGTGAAAACAAAATTAAATCAAAATCTTAACTTTAACAAATAAACTATATGATTATTCAAAATAGTTGCTTGTCTTTCTCGTTGAGAAATTCTTAATACTATCTCTTTTAGTTAGTTTATATTAGTCAGTTGTGAGTTAAATTCTTCAAAAAATATCTCTTCATCCAAATGTTCTTTAATTTCTAGAATAACATTTGGTGTCGTAATGGACGAAGGAACTATTATGGATAAAGAAATATTTACTTTAATTTTTTTAAGTTTACATTTTGATATTCATTAGTCCCACTAACTTTATCATTTTGAATGAATCATACATTACTAGTTTCTATAATTCTTAGAATACAATTGTATACCTTTTAAACTTCTTTGAACAACTAATAAAATAATCACTAATTGTTCAAGAGTATAATTTCTTTTTATGTGAGTTCTTATTTTTGTTGAGTAACTTCAAACATTCAAATGCCTTAAATTAGATTTCCTTTACATATATAGTTCAATAAGAGTACTTGAGTTGCCTTACTAATAATCTTATGTAACAATTAATGCATACATCCATAAAAATTTAAGTATATAGAAGTTACTCATTATACTTTTGACCATATTTATTAGTATTCAATTCTATCTTTATGTCACACATTTTATTTAGATATATTTGATATAATTTACCGTACACATTTGTCTTAACTTTTGAAGAATTTCACAAATAGAGTTGGACACTATCCTAAATCATTATATTTTCTATAATATTCAACACTACTATAAAATCTTATAATTTTTACTTTTTGTCTATTTTTTTTTTAATTTTTTTATATATACCTCAAGGCTATTTAATAATTGAGATTTTTATGAAATAAATAGATATAACCATAACATGAAATATCTATAAAAATGATGAAATACAATTTTTCATTAAGAGTTGGAGTGTCGAAAGGTCCATAAATATTGATCTATATAATTTTAAAAAATTGAGGGCTTTTTGTAGTTTCTTTCATAATATATTTGGCTTACTTACATTTAATGTAATTCATACTTAATTTAAGATAAAAAAAGTTCAGATTTGAAAGAATCTTATTATTGACCAATATTATTAGTATTTTTTAGTCATATGACCCAAACATTTATACTACAATTAAACAATTTCAATCATCATATTACATTTAATTTTAATATTATGATGTATAGTAAGAAAAAATTCTTTTAAATTTTATTATATTCCAATTGATATAAAATATTAATAAGAATACATTAAGAAAAATATTCATATTTTTATATCAACTGAAACAATTGGATCATAATAAATCATTATTGACCAATATTATTAGTATTTTTTTAGTCATATGACCCAAACATTTATACTACAATTAAACAATTTCAATCATCATGTTACATTTAATTTTAATATTATGATGTATAGTAAGAAAAAATTCTTTTAAATTTTATTATATTCCAATTGATATAAAATATTAATAAGAATACATTAAGAAAAATATTCATATTTTTATATCAACTGAAATAATTGGATCATAATAAATCATTATGGATGTATGAATAGTAACACTGTAATCAAGCTATTAAGTATTATGAGAAATTTTAATTAAATTTGATTTAAAACATATTATAGTATTTAATTTTTCATTGTTTTTTTCAAATCAAACTTTATATTTCAAGTAATTTTTATGATAATATCTAACCTTTTTTTTTATAGGAGTAAAGGTTATAACTCTTTATTTCTTTTTTTGAGCTTAAAAATATAAATAGGCTTTTTCATTTTTTAATTAGTTGACTTACATTTTCATTTCTTTCCCAACTTTCTTGGCCTTAAGATTAATAACATAATTTACTTATTTTTTTGTCTTATTTCTTTTTAAACAAGCATATTAATTAATTCATTAACATTCAACTTTTCTTTTATATTATTGTAATGAATTTGAAATAACTCTTAGTTAGAAGATAGTAAGGTTAAAATGAATTGCACCAAAAAAGAGTTATCTATCATTAACCTTAAGGTCTTAAATTTTGCTATGAAGTTAATCATCTTAATAATGTGTTTTTGCATAATTCATGACCTAATAAATTTTATGATCATAAGTTCTTTTATAAAAGTATCAGTGGATGACATGTCCTTAAAACAAAATTATCTTTTCACAAACTACAAATATTCTTATGCACTTTTTGTGTGTGAAATAGTTTTTTTAATGCTATTAACAACAATCAATTTTATAAACATAAGGCTTAATCTATTATTTTGTTCATTTATGATGTTACTTCTTTTTTTCATTATTTAAATCTATAATAGTAGTAAATTTATTCATTAATAATACAAGTCCATTTTCATAACATATAAGTAAAAATTAAAATGTTCATATCATTTTGAAAAGTTTAATTCAATGAACAAAACTGATGAAACATCCAAGTAAATTATTAAATACAGTTAAATATTCATTAATAACAAATATCATAACATTTAGGTCTATAAGTTTGTCAAACATATGCTTTTGAAAAAATGCACGCAAACTATACGCATTTGGACAAGACATACAATTATGCAACATAACCCATAAATTACTGTAATATATATATCCACATAAGAGCCCAATAATCAATCATAACTTAACATATGCATAAGGTCAAAGAATGATCATTAACTAGATATATATGTTCTTTATCATACTCAAAAAACATTTAATTTCAAAATACATACTCTAATACCAATTGTTTGATTTTTTAAATAAATTTATCATTATAAATGTTAAACTTTTATATCTTAAAACTAAATATATTATGTAATAATACTATAAATAACATACTTGAGTTTGTAAAAGTTAAAACCATTGATGCATCTTGAGAGTTCATCTTAATCTAACAATCAATTGTTTTCTCCTAAACTTTGATGTAATCACAAGCCTTTAACTAAAATTTCATGTATGATAGTAAGAGAGAGGATTAATTATATATATACACAATTTCATAGTTTAAATTAGGCATATTCATTAATATTTGAATCACATTTAAAATTATTGCCATTACTAGCACAATAATGTACAACACTATTTTATTTTTAATTGAGTCATATTATAAGTGAATTCTTAATAAGAATATATAAGTGAATTCTTAATAAGAATATTATTCGAGAATATTTTAATATGGCTAATTGAGAAATTCTAAAACTCCTTGATGCATGAATATGCATCTTATGAACCAATTTTGATATGTATATATATATCATTTATGACATTGTTGGACCAAAAATGAAGCCTAAATTGAAAATGGAAGAATTACTTCAAGTCATGTATGAAATGCCACTCTCATTAAGGCCAAATTTGCCTTCATAATGGTGTAATAAGGTTACCATAAATTTTCTTATAAAATAACATGAAATACACTTAATTGCACTTTGCACAGCTGAAATTAAGTCCTTAAGAAAATTAGATTGTATCCAAAATTATTATACTAGGAAATAACATTTTCCTATATATCTTGTCTCCTTTTGATCAAAGGAGGACCACTATATATATAGTAGTCCAAGAGTTATTTAGTTAAAAAAGATGTCTCTTAATATTAATAGACATATCTCTTAAATGTGTCTTTTTATAAAATAATATCTTTTATAACTACCACATAAATTAAGAGGTGTGTCTAATTTTATTTTGAAAATATTTTAACAATCTCTCATTACTTTCAAAATATTGAAAATATAATGGAATTTGCACAATTTTGAAAACCAAATGTATAAGTAAAGATGTTTTATAAATTAAACTTTATATAATGAAAATGCATTATAAGAAGTTTAAATAATATAATAAACAAATTTGGAACCAACTTTCTATTGACAAATAGTAGAACCAATTCACGTAAATAACTATGCAATATTATACTTTTCTTTTTAATTAATTAATACATTAAAATTATTATGTAAATAAGAATGTTTTAAAGTCAAACCTTTTAGTTTATTGGAATGACTTAAACATTTCACATTTATAAAAGCAAATTAGGACTCTTACTATAAAATAAAATTTCAAGTTTGTTAAAAATTTTAAAACTCATCCACCCAATTTATCTACAGGAACCCAACACTATATAACCCTAGGATGAAATAATTTGTATAGTACTTTAATCATACTAATTATATAGTTTGACTCATTGAACTTAAAATTTAATGTCATATTAAATATTGAATCAAGTTTCAATTATAAGTGATTCGTAACTATGGAGTTGACCTATCTCTCTTAATATCTTATTCACCATTACTCTTGTTAATTTTTTTAATTTTATTGATTAATCAATATATAATAACCACTAACATATATATTTGATTATGTAGTTAATAATATGCCCTTGCAAGTTTTTTTTGTATATAATGTGATGAATACTATAATCACAAAAAATTCACCTTGATCAAAAGGTTATTGCACTTTTTTTAAAATTTTTATTCACCTTAAATCATTAATTCAAAACTCATCTATCGTAACTTTTTTATTTATCTCATTTTAACCTTCTCTTTAATTGCAATTTAAATTTCCATAAAACACATTTTTTTAATTCTAGTTATATAAATGAAATGGTTTATTAACCACTAGTTAGAATAACTGACTATCAAAGTAGTCAGCCTAAAAATTAAATTTGGTCCATTCACTTAAAAGAATTATAATTTTGACCCTTCTTTAACTTATTTTTGTGACAACTAAAGTCACGTGTATAATATTTCCAGTTACAAAAACAATTAGTCTTATTTTTCACTAGAGTTCAAGACCCACGTTGGTGTCTTTTTCAAACACTATAAAAGGTCATGTATAATATAATAAAAAAGACAGCTAGAAACATTCATTTACCCGATTAGCTTAGGAGACTTCAAGCTGCTCATTTATCTTGGGTTCAAGTCTCACAAGACATTTTTTGTTTTGTTACATTTTCTAAAAGAAATGGTTATATTTGACTGTTGTTTGTCAATTAATTGTGGAAGGTAGCTCCTTCCTTTACATCTTTTGTTTTGAACTACAATTTTACTCCTCATTTGTGGACCGCAAAAAGTTTTGAGTCAATTAAAGACCGAACAAGCTCATAGGCGCCCAAGTACACTGTCCAATGTCGCAACACCTCGGGATGCCTATTGTCATAGGGCCAACCATTTCACACAAATTTTTGGCCTTGTGATGACACTAAGTAGCTCACTTAGCCTTAGCCAACTCACATATATAGAGAGACAACAACACACTTATAGGAAAACCTCTCAACCTTTACTACTTTGCCTAAAGTACAAAGGATTGCCAAGACTTACAAGTGTTTCTCTCTCTCTACACTTGCTCTCTCTTGTGTGCCTAGCCTCTGGTGTCATATATCTCATTGCTGACACTTTACATACATTTATATAAGCTGTATGACTTGGCTGCCAAGCCAGTCATGCTTAGTGGGGCATTCACTACTTTTTACAAACTAGGCCAAACATGAGTTTACAATTGTGGAGAGCCTGCCACCTTATGTTGGATTGGTTCAACCTTCATCTGCTGCCTACCATGTTCTCCTTGCCTCAAAGAGAGATTGCCAGCACATTAGACTCATGCAGTTATCCCTTTCCCATGCTCTCTGCAAATAAGGTTGCAGAGGCTTAGTGGTTCTCCCCCACGTCCCATGAACTCCTCCTTTCATGGTGCATGGATAGAGAACCTTGCCCACGCTGCCACTTGTCCTTCTGCTGCCTAGCTTGTGTGATGGCCTAGACCCTTGCCTGTGTGTTAGTCTTGTGTATTACTGGCCTAAACCCCTGCCCGTGCACTAGTCCTGTGTGTTGCTAGCTTGGACCTTGCCTAAGCACTAGTCTCATGTACTACTGTGACCAACTTGCGGGGCTCCTGTTAGTCAACTCTTTCCTTGGCTAATCTCTCAAGGGAGACATTCATACCCCCTTATAGAGTATTAGGGAATCTGGCATTTTGGTAAGACACCTTGGAGTGCCTGAGTGATCACTTCCTTAATTGGTAGCCTGCTAGCACAACTTATTGTTCAACCAGTGATCTAACACCCTTCTCCTTTGTGCCAATGCCCTAACCTGCTACCCCTTGGCCAGCACACGTGCATCCTTGCTTGGTGTCAATGCCAAAGCCTGCATTCTATCTTTCTTAGCTTTGCTGCCTTGCACATTGACCCATCACAACTGCCTTATTTCCTTCGACTTGCCCGTCTTATGCCGACTCCATACCAAGCACTGGAATAAGGTGTTGTCAATGCTTGTATTTCTCTATTAAGGACTTAAGGGGCTAACAAACCACCCCCACCCGTTGAAGCCAACATCCTCATTGGTGGAGTAGACCAGCCTCCTCGTTCTTGCAGCCCCAACTTTCTGCTAACCTTGCCTCTTAGGGTCGGACTCCTCTTGACTGGTTGCTGCCACCTATAAGCAGCATAACTCCTGTCATCAACTTTTTCAGGGTTACACCTATACCTTGGAAACAACCTGCAATGCAACATTTTGCTATCTCCCACAGTCTTCCTTGCCTTGTTCTTGCCATTTTGAGCCCTATCAAATGGCACCTACCTTGAACTTGCACAACTGTTCAGCACTGGCTGCTCCTTTACCCGATCGTGTAAAATTGGCTTGTGGTTTGTGACATGCCACTGTGAAGGAGGCTTGGCCAGCATTCCCTTTGTTCGAGGTTTAACAGCCTTAATACCGCCAAAATATTTCACGTCTCCCTCTTTCCATTCCTTGCTGCACCTACAAGGTAGATAGCACAACACAAGTTTTCCCACCCTTGCTGGTAGGATGACCTTTCTCACCAGCAACAAAACATGGTTGCTTCTCATCCATGATCAGCAACCCACCCAAATGGGGCATCAGTGTAATCTTCGCTTGCACAAATAAATCCATTCCTAAGATCACATCAAAATTGTCCAATGCCATTATGGAGAAATCAAATTTACCAATCCATTGACCCAGAGTTACCTCAACTCCTTTTGTCGTTCCCAAAACATCATGTGCCACCGAGTTGACTGCCTTCACACGACTGCCACTCTTGCTCACCTCCAGCCCAAGTGAGCCAACCACCCTCTTTGCAATGAAGTTGTGAGTTGCATCAGAATCCACCGTGGCCAACAACTCTTGCCTTCCTAGCCCAATTTTGACAAAAAGCAGGCCGGGTGATGAAGCACATTTTGTACACACTGCATTGATCAATTATATAGGATTGACTCAAGAAGGATTGCCATCGCCATTGCTGTCCCCCTCTTTAGCCTCCAAGGTGCTCAATTTCTCCCTCTGTGGGCACTCCCTTGCCCTGTGTGGACCATTGCAAATGAAACGACCCGAGTTTAATTTGCTTTTACCTTGGTCCAAAACAAACACTTTGCCTTTCCCCTGGCTGTCATCCCCATGCTTGCATTCCAAGAGTCCTCCTTCTTTTCCTGCCTTCCTCCCTTGGACAGTTTGCCATTTGGGGGTGGGGAAAAAGAATCCCCAATGGAGTTGATTTGAAAATCCACCAAACTATCAAGCCAGCAGCCAATGTGGAGGGCAAATGTCCTTTACACCTTCGCCTCCGACAAACCTTGCCTCCAAAGCTACAATCTACGCCTTGAAGGTTGGAGTCTTGACACAAAATTGAACAGCTTGTCCTCATCTGAAATATTCTCTAAATGTCTAGGAGTTGAATTCCTTGACATAGTCACAAACCGTTGCCATTATGTTTCAATCTCTTAGCAACTCCCTTGCAAACCATGACGTATTACAAGGAAGGAATTGATCTTTTTCAGCATGCCCCCATGTCTTGCATCCAAGGCCTGCCATCGTCATCAATGTCTTATTCGCCACCACAGTTTGGTGTCCTTGGCTAGGTACATATTGTAAGGGTCACTTTTTCCTCTTCAGGTACCCTTGCTGCCATTAAGTATGCTCTATGTCCCACAAGAAGTTCTCGATTGCTTTGGCATCCCATTCCCCCTTAAGGACTTAGGTTCAGGAACCTTTATCCTTCTGGATGACTTAGCAGTACCACCGGGTTGGCTACCTATGACTTTTTAAGGACAGCAACATCCTACTCTATGTCGCCAAAGGATTGCGCCCAAGCACCATTAAGACTATCATAATGAGTTTGCAGGAAATTTACTGATTTCTCCAGTTTGTCCTATCCTTGCCAAGACCAAGAGAGCCTGCTTTTCCGAGGCATCACCGAGTGCCTTCTCAATCCTAGACACCCGCTCACAAACTGTTTCAAGTCCCGATCATCTAGCCATTTATCGAACTTGCTCTGATACCAATTGTCATAGGGCCAACGTTCCACACAAATTTTTGGTCTCAGATGGTGCTAAGTAGCCCACTTAGCCTTAGCCAACTCACACACATAGAGAGACAACCACACACTTATGGGAAAACCTCCTAACATTTACTAGTTTACCCAAAGTACAAAGGACTGCCAAGACTTACAAGTGTTTCTCTCTCTCTACACTTGCTCTCTCTCTTGTGTGCCTAGCCTCTAGTATTTTGGTGTCAGATATCTTTGGCCAACACCTTACATACATTTATATAGGCTGCATGTCTTGGCTGCCAAGCTAGTCATGCTTAGTGGGGCATTCCCCACTACTTCCTACAAACTAAGCTGAACATGGGTCTATAATTGTGGAGAGCTTGTCAACTCACGTTGGACTGGTTCAACCTTTATCTGCTGCTTGCCACATTCTCCTTGCCTCAAGGAGAGACTGCCAGCACATCAAACCCATGCAGTTATCCCTTTCCCATGCTCTCTACAGATAAGGTTCTCCCCCACGTCCTATGAACTTTTCCTTTCATGGTGCATGGACAGAGAACCTTACCCATGCTGCCACCTGTGCTTCTGCTGCCCAGCTTGTGTGATGGCCCAGACCCCTGCCCATACACCAGTCCCGTGTGTTGCTGGCCTGGACCCCTGCCCATGCACCAGTCTCACGTGTTGTTGTGACCAACCTACGGGGCTCCTGTTAGCCAACTCTTTTCTTGGCTAATCTCTCGAGGGAGACATGCACACCCCCTATAGAGCATTAGGGAATCTGGCCTTCTAGTAAGAGGACACCTTGGAGTGTTTGAGTGATCACTTCCTCAATTAGCAGCCTGCCAGCACAACCTGTTGCCCAACTAGTGATCTAACACCCTTCTCCTTTGCGCCAATGCCCTAACCTGCTACCCCTTGGGTGCCACACGTGCATCCTTACTTGGTGCCAATGCCAAAGCCTGCATTCTGCCTCTCCCAGCTTTGCTACCTTGCACATTGACCCACCACAACTGCCTTATTTCCTTTGACATGCCTGTTTCACATCGACTCCATGCCAAGCACTAGCATAAGGCATTGCCAATGCTTGCATTTCTCTATTGAGGGACTTAGGGGTTAACACTTGTCCATTTGAGCTTCGATTGGTTGACAATTAATCTCATCAAAGCCACCTAAACTAGGGGTACTTCTGATGTGTTTGCTACTTCTGCTTTGCTCATAGTTGCGTCGGTTTTGCATTCTTCTGCTTGTGGGACCATCCCTGTGTGTATTGTATGCCATCAATTATAAAGCTTATAGTTACTTCGAGACTCATGACTTCCTCAAAACGGAATTACTTTTACAGTTAAAACCCATGAACATTATTCCATTCCATTTTAAATTACCCATAAACAAAAACGATTCCCAGAATACGTGGACTACAAGAGCATTTCTGTCGTCTTTCAATTGGACTACTTGTCTCGGATTCTGCTATCGAACATCTCAGTATACAAGTCTCTCACACCATGATATCCTTCACAAGGTATGAATTGGTTCCCTTGTGTAATCAGACCCAGACATGGGATCTAAATATTCTAATTATAGTCGAGTAGAAGTTGAAAGCTCAAGATCGATGTGCATATGTGGAACCAGCAGAGGCAGTAACAATATTAAGATTGCTTGAACTAGCTTATGAAAGAAACCATATTCTTTTAACGTAGGATGCCGAAAATATAATGCATTACATAATATTTTGACCTTAATTTTACATAACAGAATACACTGCCATGCTTGCGAAGAAGCCCAAAAAAGCACCAGCTATCATTTCAACCTCACTGTGACCGATAGATTCTTTTAATGGAGTCGGTCTGCTGGGGTGTTTCTCTGTCCTTTCTTCTGTAGCTGCTGAACTAGGGGATGCCAGCAACTTGCTAGTTACTGTCTTCCTATCGTCTGATTCAAGCAATAATGGAGCATGTGTTGAATTTGGTGCAAAACCTCTTCCCTCCTCTGGTAACGTGGGACCAGAATCAATATTCCTGTTAAAGGATGAGGATGTTATTGGACTTTGGATTGGTGTGGTTCTGGTGTGTGTTGCTAGTTTTGTTTCTGGTATGGCTTGCTGCATAAGTTGCATAGGTAACAAGCTTAGATGAATATGAAAGAATGGAGAGGAAAACACTGGAAAGCAGTAAGTGTCTAGAGCCAAAAAGATCCTTTTTATTCATACATACAAACTATTTATAAGGTGCTTCTATCATTTTAAATTTGAATTCATAATGATTACATCAGCAAAAGTAATCATGATAAATTCAAATTACAAATAATCAAGACATTTCCAACATAGTTGAATTGTATCATTATGTGGAGTTGGAGAACATGGTGCACAGGGAGATGAAAGTTGACAGACAACTCAAATGGAAGGGCTTTACATAGTTTCGAGAGAATTTGTGTTCCATTTAATCCTAGAAGCCAAATCCAAGTAAAAGAAAGTAGAGGGATGATTATAAGCCCAAGGCCAAATCTTACAAGAGCAAGGAAGTGAGTACTATCCAAAAGAAAGGTAATTCTAATTCCCAACCTAGTAAAAATAGAGAAGTTAAATGTTTTAAATGTTTAGCAAGGGGATATATTACATCTTAGTATCCAAATAAGCATATAATGGTGTTAGGGGGTAATGGCAATATTGAGACCAAAAGTGAGTCAAATGATGACTCCATGCCACCATTCAAGGATACAAGTGATGGAGAGGAGTATCAAGTTAAGGGAGATGTGTTAGTGGCTAAATGAGTATTGAGTGCACAAGCCATAAAAAATGATGATGTGTAGGGAGATAATATCTTCCATACATAGTGTCACATTAAAGATAAGGTATGTAGCACAATCATTAATAGGGGTAACTATACAAATGTAATTGGCACTAATTTGGTTGAAAAGTTTAATTTACCTACTATGAAATACCTTAAGCCATATAACTTTCAATAGTTTTATGAATGTGAAGAGGTTAAGGTAAATGACCAGGTGCTAGTATTGTTTACTGTTGGGAGATATACTAATGAGGTCTTATGTGATATATTGCCCATGTATGCTGAGCATAGTTTGTTCAAAAGATCATAGCAATATGATTGGCAAGTAATGTGTGATGTGTTTAAGAATAGGTTCTCTTTTGTGATAAATGATGAACTTATTATTCTTGTACCTTTAACACTTCCACAAGTCAATGAAGATCAACCAAAGATTAAAAAAAAGAGTATGAGAAAAGAAACAATTAAGGTTAAGAAGAGAAAAGAGGAATAGAAAGGAGAGATAAGAGATGAGAATTAGAGAAAAGAAGGAAGAGGGTAAGAAAGAAAAGTTGTGAATTTTTATGCAAGAGAGAGTGATGTTATGACAACTTTCTATTCAAAATAGCCTATGATTGTACTTTTGCACAAAGAGGCTTGTTTTAGTACTAACAAACTTACTTCTCTTTGCCTAATGTTGTTGTTTCTCATATGCTGGAATTTGATGATATTTTTCCCAAAGAACCCAGCAGTTTACTGCTTTTGGGGGGAATAAAACATCAGATTGACTTCATCCTATGCCATAAAACTGACGATGCAAACAACGTGGCAGAATTGTTCATCAGAAAGGTAGTATGCTTGTATGGCATGCCTCAAAGCATTATTTTAAATCAAGATACAAGGTTTTTGAGTTACTTCTAAAAGACTTTGTGGGGTAAGTTAGGTACTAAAATGTTATTCTCAACTACTTGCTATCCATAAAGAAATGTGCAAACCAAGATAGTTAATTGAACTCTTTCTACTTTGTTGCGTACTATTATTCAAATGAATTTGAAAATGTGGAAAGATTGTTTGCCACATGTAGAGTTGGCATACAATAAGAATATTCATTATGCTACTAGTTACTCTTCATTTGAAATTGTGTATGCTTTCAATTGTTTGACTCCTTTGGATTTGATGCCTTTCCCTATTGATGAGTATGCTAGCTAAAATGGTGAACCTAAGGTGGAAATAATGAGGAAGTTGCATGAGAAGGTGCAGCAACAAATTGCATAACCCTTTCAACTTTGTAACATGTCATTGGTGCTTCTTAAATGCTTAATGGATCCTTAGAAGCCCTTCATGCATCAACACTTCCATAAATCTCATCATTCCCCCTCTCTTCAAAAGGATTCATCCTTGAATTATCACTTATATCATAAGGAGAAAAATTAGTAACATTAAATGTTGCATTCACATTGTACTCACCAAGAAGGTTAACTTATAAACATTATATTTCCTTGTGCATATGCACCTAAACTTAATCATTAGGCTTAAACACTATCTTCTTTCACCCTTTATTGGCATGAGATGCATATTGCTTAGTTTGTTGTGCCATTTGTTATCGTACCTTCTTATGCAACTTTTTCATCATTTTAGCCTTATGTTCACCATCTAAGCTAGCATACTCATCAATAGGAAAAGGCATCAAATCCAAAGGAGTCGAAGAGTTAAAACCATACACAATTTCAAATGGAGAGGAACTAGCAGTAGAATGAACACTCTTATTATATACAAACTCTACATGCAACAAACAATCTTCCCATGTTTTCAAATTCATGCAAATAATAATATGTAACAAAGTACCTTGATTAGCCCATCTCTCTGTGAATGACAATAGTTGAGAACAATACTTTAGTATCTAACTTATCCCATAAAGTCTTTTAGTCTAACATAATGCTTTAAGGCATGCCATGTAAATGTATTACCTCTCTGAAGAACAATTTTGCCACATTGCTTATATCGTTAATTTTGACATAGGATGAAATGTGTCATCTATTAAAATCTATCAACAATAATAAATACAGAATCTCCACCCTTTTTTTATCACAACAACCTAAACACAAAGTTCATAGATAAATCAACTCAATGTTGGTTAAGTATGGATAAATGAGTGTAGAAGTTATAGGGTAAAACTCTAAATTTGGCTTGTTTGCATGTTATGCACTTCTTACACACACTCTCTACATCTTGTTTCATGTGTGGCCAAAAGAAATGCTTAACTAAGACATCTAGGGTTTTCTTAATTTCAAAATGACCTATTAGACCACCCTTATGAGCCTCACATACAAGTAGCTCTTGCAAGGAACCTATAAGCACACACAATCTATTCTTTCTAAACAAATAATCCTCATACCCATAAAATTTCTCAAAAGTCATTTTCTCACAAGTTTTGTAAACATTAGAAAAATTAGGATTATTAGCATATAAGTTTTTTAATGTACTTAAATCCCAATAATTTTGCATTCAAAATATAAACAAGGGCATACTTTCACGGTAATGCATTAGCCACCACATTCTCCTTCCTTTATTTATATTTAATGACATTAGGAAACATCTTAATGAATTTGACCCATTTGACATATATTTTGTTCAACTTCCCTTGACCTTTCAACTGTTTTAAGGATTCATGGTCGAAGGTATGGATGGCAAACTCCTTAGGCCAAAGATAATATTGTCATGTCTCCAAACCCACAAGGATGCATATATATCCTTATCATTAGTGGGATAATTAAGGGCTACTCCATGTAGTTTTTCACTAAGGTAGGCAATTGGTCACCTTTCCTGCATCAAAAAAGCTCTAATGTCAATACGTGAGTATCAAACTCAAGTTCAAAGTTTCAGCAATGTTATGTAAAAAAAAGTAAGGGTGTATAACTTAGTTTTTCTTTGATCAAATTAAAAACCTTGTCTCGATCACTACCCCACAAAAAGCCCATATTTTTTTAGCAACCTTAGTTAGGGGTACAACAATGGTGCTAAAGTCTTTAACAAAGTGTCTATAGAAACTAACTAAGCCATAGAAACTACACACTTCACTAACTAACTTAGGTGTTGGCTAGTAAAAAATTGCCTTAATCTTTTCCTCATCAACCTCAATCCCCTTAGCATGACATAATTAGTGCAAAAGTAACATTTGTTGCAGTTAGCATACAATTTCTCATAACATAAAACACTTAGAATAGAACTTTAATGATCAAGATGCTTAATTAGGTTATGGCTATTAATAAGATACATGATGGAGTTGATGCATGAAGGGCTTTTAAGGATCAATTAAGCATTCATAATAGGTCAATGACACATTTAAAGGCTAAAAAGATGAAAGAGGCATTAAATGTGTTGATTGAGGATATTTAAGCCAACTAAGTAACAAATGACATGAATTTAAGGTTAAAAAATGATTAAGGCTTTATTAATATGATTGAAATGCTTAATAAGCAATGGTTAAATAATAAAATGAATTCCTAAGTAAGAGTTTGTTATAAAGTATGAGTTTATAATAAAATAAGAGTGTTTTTATATTTTAGTAGTATATCATTGTCTCTACTTTTAGGGTTAAGGTTGTTACTTAAATAGGCTTGATTTCATTGTTAAAAGATATAGATCATTGGTGAAAAAAAGTGAGAATTTTTTCTTTTGGTTCTTCATTGAACTTTGTAAACTTATCAAAGTTATTATCTTGAGGCATTTTGACCTGATTTATCACTCCCAAATCCCTTCTTTTTGGAGTGTGACATCCATAACCTTTTTTATACCTTTGGTTCATGTTCCTTTGAACATTGGGTCTAGGTTTATACCTTAGGTTCATGTTACTTTGACCATTGGGTCTAAGTTTAGACCTTAGACTTGTGTTCTTTTGAACATTGGGTCTAAGTTTATATCTTAGATTCATGTTCCTTTGAACTCTTTGGGGTTCACATCAACTTTAATGGATTTATACTACCAAAGGTGCATTTAGTTGCTTTTCCTAATGAATATGATTGTTTTTGACAAAAATGTTAATTTCATTATTATTTTGTGTGATCGACTCCTTGCAACGAAAGGAGAAGCATTGTTAACAGCAAATGAAGTGATCGTGTCACCTTTCAAGCAATGAATCATTCAAACCATGCAAGAATATTTAATAAAGATTAATGACTCTTATGTTTTATGTAATCATGAAAGGAGTGTTGACATACTTATCATGTTGAATATAATATTTAGTGTAGACACAAAAGTTTATTTCATAATTATTTTGTGTGAATAATTTTGTACAACAAAAAGAGAAGTTTTGTTAGAAATAAATAAAGTGATGGTGTCATCTTTCAAGCAATTAACCATTTAGACCAAGTATAGAAAGCTAATCAAGATCAATGACTCATATTTTTTATGCACACACGAAAGGAGTATTGATGTACTTATCACATTGAATATAATATTTGGTATAGGTATAAAAGTTTATTTTGTAATTATTTTGTGTGAATCAATCCTTGAACCAAAATGAGAAGTCTTATTAGAAAGAAATCAATTGGAGGTGTCACCTTTCAAGCAAATAGTCAAACAATCCAAGTATGAAGAGCTAATCAATATCAATAACTTTTACATTCAATGGACTTCAATTGATTTAAACTACCAAAGGTGTAGTTACTTGCTTTTTGCATTAAACCTAATGTTTGCAATTGACAAATAAGTCAATTTCACCATCATTTTTTTGTGAACAACTCCTTAAAACAAAAGGAAAAGTGATGTTAGCAAGAAGTGAAGTGATAGTCTCATTTTTTACAAATTGAACCAATCAAACCATGCAAGAATAGTTAATGAAGATTGATGACTCCTAAGGTTATAGTCTCATTTTTTAGGAATTGAACCAATCAAACCATGCAAGAATAGTTAATGAAGATTAATGACTCCTAAGGTTAATGCATTTGCATTTAAGACAAAGCATGGATTGTATGAATGGCTAGCCATGTCATTTGGCTTGTCTAATGCATTAAGTATTTACATGTGATTGATGAATCATGTGCTTTGTAAGTTTATTTGTTGTGGTTTATTTTGATGACATTTTAATTTATAAGAGGAATACTCTTATGTGGAGCACCTTAAGGAAGTGTTCAAAGTACTACAACAAGAGAAATTGTTTGGTAACTTAAAGAAGTGCCAATTTTGCCAAGATAAAGTCATCTTTCTTAGTTATATAGTTTTGCAACATAGGGTTGAAGTTAATAAGGAGAAAGCATAGGCCATTTAGGGTTTCAAAGGTGAAGAGTTTCCATGGGCTAACATCCTTTTATAGCAAGTTTGTGAAAAATTTTAGCATTATTCTTGGCTCTTTGGCTAAGTGTATCAAGAAAGGTGGTGACTTTAGGTGGAATGAGGCTGCCCAAAAGTGTTTTGAGATGATTAAGGAGAGATTGTGTTCAACACCTACTTAGTTCTTCCCAAAATTTTAAACACTTTGAAGTGGAGTTTGATGCGTTAGGAGTGCAAATTGCAACTGTTCTTATGCAAGATAAATATCCCACAACCTATTTTAGTGAGTAGTTCTATGCATTAATTTGAACTTTAGTGACTTGGCAGCACTACTTGTTGTCTTAGGAGTTTGTTATTTACATAAATCATGAATCCTTGAAGTGTTTGAAGGGGTAAAGTAAAGCTGAATCAAATAAATGCTAAATGGGTGGGGTTCTTAGAGGCCTTTCCATATGTCATCAAGTACAAAAAGGGAAATGTAAATGTAGTGGCAGGTGCACTATCATGGAGGCATGAGAGTATCAAACAGCAAATAAAAAAAATGAAATGCAGCCTATGAGAAAGTGGACAAGAAAGGGGGAAAAAAAATTCAATTTGTTCCAATTGATCTTTCATGGATTCTTCTTTGAAAAGTGATATTTCCAAGTAAAAGGAAGTCCAAGCTTATGCCTCAAGCAAATGGCCTTTCAAAGTGTTAGTAAAGGTGAGTGACAATGCCTACAAGATTGATTTGGCAAGTGAATAAAATGGATCGATCACATTCAATGAAAGGGATTTATCAGCTTACTCAGAGGATGTAGAGAGTCAAATTTGAGGGCAAATCCTATTCAACCTAGGGAAGATGATGTGATCCATATGGGAGTTGCCCAAGATTTTGTGGTTCATAGTTTTGGGCCAATTACTCATTCAAGGGCTAAGAATCTTTAAACAGCCCTATAATTGCTTTTTAGGGAGAATACATCATATATGGAGAGTCTAAAGGTCAAAGCTAGCATTGATGATATTAAGGATTAGACATGAATGGACATGTTTGGATTAGAGTGATGGTAAGAGTTTATTTCTATCTTATTTCTTTTCAATTTAATTAGTTTATTTTAGTACTACTGTTAAAAGAATAAAGGCTCATGATGCATGATGCACCAGTTAAAAAGTTAAGATAGATGCATCATGATGAGAAACTTGAAGATGATGTTTGGAAGGCTTTAAAGGATGTAAGAGGTCCATTGCACATTCCAGAAGTCCAATAACACAAACTAGAGCCAAAAGATGAAAGAAGTACTAAATGGGCTAATTGAGGACATTCAAGCTAGCCAAGTTACAAATGGTGCAAATTCAATCTTGAAAAAGAGTCAAGGCCTTATTAATATGATTAAAGTACTTAATAAGGTAAAGTTAAGTAATAACATTCACTCTTAAATAGGAGTTAATCCTAAAAAAGGGATTTTAATAAAAGTAGAAGTTTTCTATATAAGAATTTATCTTAAATAGGAATTTGTCCTAAATAAGGATTTGTACTAAATAGAAATTTATACCTCTTTAGAATTGCTATCTTAACCTATAAATAAACATCTCCTTGTAACCTCTAAAAAATCAAACAAATTTGAGAGAAATAAAAAGTGAGGGTTTTCTTCTTCAATTCTTTCAAAGACTAAAGAACTTATTTAAGAAGTACCTTTTCTTGTGGCATTTAACTCAACTTATCACTTCCAATTTTCCTCTTTTCTGGAGTGTGACAACCATATCCTTCTTAAATACTTTAGGTTTGTGTTCTTTTGAATATTGGGTCTAGGGTTTGTATTATTAAAATCTAATTTAGCTTTCTTAGATATTCTTTGATTCCTTGCATGTGTTGAGTCCCTAAGCCACATCTTTTTAGGGTTTTTTACATCATATCAGGTAAGGGATATAAAGGTATTCTTAAACAAAGAATTCATTCCTAAGAAGAACTCTAATTTACTTCAAGAATGTGGAATGGGATTAGAGTTAATTACTCTACAATTAAAAAGGAAATTCTTACCATAATTTTGTACATTAAAATTTGAAAATGATCTAACAAATCAAAAATTCCTTCTTTTAATTGATTGTAAAGTAGTAAAAGATATGCTTACAAGATAAGTTATGACCATAGCTTCTAAGCAAATCTTTGCTAGATGGCAATGAATGTTACTTGCATTTAACTCAAACATCAAGTTAAAGGAACATCAAACTCACTCCTTGATTTTCCAACTTATGAATTTTTGTAGGGATCTAGATGAGTAAAAGACCCTTAATACAGGGGCCATAATCCCCAGTCATGTTGGTTATTTCATTGACTAAAAATGCATCAAGTTAAAAAATAAAAAGGAGTTGATAAAGTTTGAGAAGACACTTATGAGTGTGCTCGAGACAAAACATTAACATATCCTTTAATCCCAAGGTACATTGATTTTTTATGTGCTACACTTTGGCCTAATGAAGTAGAATGATTTTATCTTAAAAAAGATATGTATCCTCATACTAACATAAAGGATTGTATATATTACCAGTAGATTTTACAAGAAACAAGACGTCAATTCTTAGACCTATAAAGAACTGCACTAAAACAAACTATGGTTATGGAGAATGGGCTATGCTAAGTTTAAGGTAAAAATAGTTCTTTATCCTAAAGACTCAAAATGCAATGACATTAACAATAAATTTAAAAATCAAAATATTGCATTTTTTCAACTTTTAGAATTTTAAAGTCTCATAGGAGTAAATGCATTGTTAATAATTAGTTGAATTTCAATTTTGTACTTTCTTTAATTCTCTCTTTTGCCACAATATAATTTGAAATGATTTATATAATTTTAGTTTGCAAATATATTACTGAAGGAAAAGCAAATGCAATAGACTCTAATAAGAAGTTTCCCCACTCCCCTCAAAAGCAACATACTTCACCTAATATTAAAACTTAGGATTGCAATTTATAATATTCATTCACTAAAGTGTGTTTTATACAATTGTGTCCATTACTTGAATTTTCATTCAATTAACATATTCAAATATTATTTTTTTCTCACCATTCAAACGTAATGGCATTAACAACAATTTTTAAAATCAAAACATTGCATATTTTCTATTTTGAGAATTTTAAACTGTTATAAGGATAAATGCATTGTTAATAGTCAGTTAAATTTAACATTTGTAAGTTTTTTGGGTGTCTCCCTCGCAACAATGTTATATGAATGATTTATATAATTTTAGTCTACAAACATATTATTTAAGAAAAAGTTAATGCAATGGACTCTAATAAGATGTTTCCCCACTCCCCTCATGAGCAATATGCTTGACCCAACATTAAAGCTTGGGATTGTTATTTATAATATTCATCCACTAAAGTGTATTTTATACAATTGAGTCCATTACTTGTATTTTTGTTCAATTAACATATTCAAATATTAAATTTTTCTCACCATTTAAAATGCAATGACATTAACAATAAATTGAAAAATCAAAACATTGTATTTTTTCAACTTTTAGAATTTTAAAGTCTTATAAGGGTAAATGCATTGTTAATAATTAGTTGAATTTAAGTTTTGTACTTTCTTTAATTCTCTCCTTTGCCACAATACAATTTGAAATGATTTATATAATTTTAGTTTGCAAATATATTAGTGAAGGAAAAGCAAATGCAATAGACTCTAATAAGAAGTTTCCCCACTCCCCTCAAGAGCAATATACTTCACCCAACATTAAAGCTTGGGATTGCAATTTATAATATTCATCCACTAAAGTGCATTTTATACAATTATGTCCATTACTTGAATTTTCGTTCAATTAACATATTCAAATATTATTTTTTTCTCACCATTCAAACGTAATGGCATTAACAACAATTTTTAAAATCAAAACATTACATATTTTCAATTTTGAGAATTTTAAACTGTTATACGGATAAATGCATTGTTAGTAGTTAGGTAAATTTAACATTTGTAAGTTTTTTAGGTGTCTCCCTTGTGGCAATGTTATATGAAATGATTTATATAATTTTAGTCTACAAACATATTACTTAAGAAAAAGTTAATGTAATGGACTCTAATAAGATGTTTCCTCACTCCCTTCATGAGCAATATGCTTGACCCAACATTAAAGCTCGGGGTTGCTATTTATAATATTCATCCACTAAAGTGTATTTTATACAATTGAGTTTATTACTTGTATTTTTGTTCAATTAACATATTTAAATATTATATTTTTCTCATCATTTAAAATGCAATGACATTAACAATAAATTGAAAAATCAAAACATTGCATTTTTAAACTTTTAGAATTTTCAAGTCTTATAGGGGTTAATGCATTGTTAATAATTAGTTGAATTAAAATTTTGTACTTTTTTTGATTCTCTTCATTGCCATATTGCAACTTGAAATGAATATAATTTTAGTTTACAAATATATTACTGAAGAAAAAGCAAATGCAATGGATTCTAATATGAAGTTTCCACACTCCTCTCAAGAGCAATACGTTTGACTTAACATTGAAGTTTGGGATTGCTATTTATAATATTCATATCCTAATTGTATTTTATACAATTGAGTCCATTACTTGTATTTTTGTTCAATTAACATATTCAAATATTATATTTTTCTCACAGTTCATATGAAATGACATTAACAACAAAGTTAAAAATCAAAACATTGCATTTTTCCAACTTTTAGAATTTTAATGTCTTAAACGGATAAATGCATTGTTAACAATCAGTTGAATTTAAATTTTGTAATTTTCTTAATTGTCTCCTTTATGACAATGCTATATGAAATGATTTCTAAAATTTTACTCTACAAACATATTTCTTAAGAAAAAGCAAATTCAATGGACTCTAATAAGAAGTTTCCCCACTCCCCTCACGAGCAATACGCATAACCCAACATTGAAGTTTTGGATTGCTATTTATAATATTCATTCATTAAAATGTATTTTATGCCATTGAGACCATTACTTGTATTTTTGTTCAATTAACATATTCAAATATTATGTTTTTCTCACCATTCAAAATGCAATGACATTAATAATAAATTTAAAAATCAAAACATTGCATTTTTCAACTTTTAGAATTTTCAATTCTTATA
Source organism: Bruguiera gymnorhiza (assembly GCA_020883675.1). Taxonomy (NCBI): domain Eukaryota; kingdom Viridiplantae; phylum Streptophyta; class Magnoliopsida; order Malpighiales; family Rhizophoraceae; genus Bruguiera; species Bruguiera gymnorhiza. Next base: position 387,834 of record JAIRCJ010000117.1, on the reverse strand, counting down.
GGGGTGAATGCATTGTTAATAATCAGTTGAATTTAAATTTTGTACTTTTTTTAATTCTCTGCATTGCCAAAATGATTTATATAATTTTAGTCTACAAATATATTACTGAAGAAAAAGCAAATGCAATGGACTCTAATAAGAAGTTTCCCCACTCCCCTCAAAAGCAATATACTTGACACAACATTAAAGCTTGAGATTAGAATTTATAATATTCATCCACAAAAGTGTATTTTATACAATTAAGTCCATTACTTGTATTTTTGTTCAATTAACATATTCAAATATTATGTTTTTCTCACCATTTAAAATGCAGTGGCATTAACAATAAATTGAAAAATCAAAACATTGCATTTTTTCAACTTTTAGAATTTTAAAGTCTTATAGAAGTAAATGCATTCTTAATAATTAGTTGAATTTAAATTTTGTGCTTTTTTTAATTCTCTCCTTTGCCACAATGCAATTTGAAATGATTTATATAATTTTAGTCTACAGCCATATTACTTAAGAAAAAACAAATACAATCGACTCTAATAAGAAGTTTCCCCACTCCCCTCAGGAGCAATATGCTTGACCCAACCTTAAAGTTTGGGGTTGCTATTTATAATAATCATCTACTAAAGTTTATTTTATACAATTAAGACCATTACTTGTATTTTTATTCAATTAACATATTCAAAAATTATGTTTTTCTCACCATTCAAAATGCAATGACATTAACAATAAATTTAAAAATCAAAACATTGCATTTTTTCAACTTTTAGAATTTTTGAGTCTTATAGGGGTAAATACATTGTTAATAATGTGTTGAATTTAAATTTTGCAATTTTCTTAATTGTCTCCTTTGCAACAATGCTATATGAAATGATTTATATAATTTTAGTCTACAAACATATTACTTAAGAAAAAGCAAATGCAATGGACTCTAATAAGAAGTTTCCCCACTCCCTTCAAGAGTAATATGCTTGACCCAACATTGAAGCTTGGGATTGTTATTTATAATATTCATCAACTAAAGTGTATTTTATACAATTCAGTCCATTACTTGTATTTTTCTTTAGTTAACATATTAAAATATTATGTTTTTCTCACCATTCAAAAATGGAATAACATTAACAATAAATTTAAAAATCAAAACATTGTATTTTTCAACTTTTAGAATTTTTAAGTCTTATAAGGGTGAATACATTGTTAATAATTAGTTGAATTTAAATTTTGTACTTTTTTTAATTCTCTCCATTGCCACAATGCAACTTGAAATGATTTATATAATTTTAGTCTATAAATATATTACTGAAGAAAAAGCAAATGCATTAGACTCTAATAAGAAGTTTCCTCACTCCCCTCAAAGGCAATACGTTTGACCTAACATTGAAGCTTGGGATTGCAATTTATAATATTTATATCCTAATTGTTTTTTATACAATTGAGTCCATTAATTGTATTTTTGTTTAATTAACATTTTCAGATATTATATTTTTCTCACAATTCATATGAAATGGCATTAACAACAAAGTTTAAAATCAAAACATTGGATTTTTCCAACTTTTAGAATTTTAATGTCTTAAACGAATAAATACATTGTTAACAATCAGTTGAATTTAAATTTTGTAATTTTCTTAATTATATCCTTTATGACAATGCTATATGAAATGATTTCTAAAATTTTAGTTTACAAACATATTACTTAAGAAAAAGTAAATGCAATGGACTCTAATAAGAAGTTTCCCCACTCCCTTCACGAGCAATACGCATAACCCAACATTGAAGGTTGGGTTTGTTATTTATAATATTCATTCATTAAAATGTATTTTATGCAATTGAGACCATTACTTGTATTTTTGTTCAATTAACATATTCAATTATTATGATTTCCTCATCGTTCAAATGAAATGGCATTAAAAATAAAGTTAAAAGTCAAAACATTGCATTTTCCCAACTTTTAGAATTTTTATGTCTTGAAAGGATAAATGCATTGTTTATAATTAGTTGAATTTAAATTTTGTAATTTTCTAAATTTTCCTTTTTGCTACAATGCTATATGAAATGATTTATATAATTTTACTCTACAAACATATTAGTTAAGAAAAAGCTAATGCAATGGACTCTAATAAGATATTTACCCAATCCCCTTAAGAGCAATATGCTTGACCCAACATTAAAACTTGGGATCACAATTTATAATATTCATCCACTAATGTGTATTTTATACAATTAAGTCCATTACTTGTATTTTTGTTCAATTAATATATTCAAATATTATGTTTTCCTCACCATTCAAATGAAATGGCTTTAACAATATTTTTTAAAATCAAAATATTGCATATTTTCAATTTTCAAAATTTTAAATAGTTATAAGGATAAATGCATTGTTAATAGTCATTTGAACTTAAAATTTGTAAGTTTTTTAGTTGTCTCATTTGTGACAATGTTATTTGAAATAATTTATATAATTTTAATCTAAAAACATATCACTTAAGAAAAAGGTAATGCAATAGACTCTAATAATTTGTTTCCCCACTTCCCTGAAAAGTAATATGACTAACCAAACATTAAAGTTTGGAATTGTTATTTATAATATTCATCCACTAAAGTGTATTTTATACAATTGAGACCATTACTTGTATTTTTGTTCAAATAACATATTCAAATATTACATTTTTCTCACCATTCAAATTGTAATGACATTAACAATAAATTTAAAAATAAAAACATTGCATTTTTTCAACTTTTAGAATTTTAAAGTCTTGTAAGGGTAAATGCATTGTTAACAATTAGTTGAATTCAAATTTTGTACTTTCTTTAATTTTCTCCTTTACTACAATGCAATTTGAAATGATTTATATAATTTTAGTCAACAAATATATTATTGAAGAAAAAGCAAAAGCAATGAACTCTAATAAGAAGGTTTTCCACTCCCTTCAAGAGCAATATACTTGACCCAACATTAAAGCTAGGGATTGCAATTTATAATATTCATCCAGTAAAGTGTGTTTTATACAATTGTGTCCATTACTTGAATTTTCATTCAATTAACATATTCAAATATTATTTTTTTCTCACCATTCAAAATGCAATGACATTAATAATAAATTTAAAAATCAAAATATTGCATTTTTTCAACTTTTAGAATTTTCAAATCTTATAAGGGTAAATGCATTGTTAATAATGTGTTGAATTTAAATTTTGCAATTTTCTTAATTGTCTCCTTTGCGACAATGCTATATGAAATGATTTATATAATTTTAGTTTACAAACATATTACTTAAGAAAAAACAAATGCATGGACTCTAATAAGAAGTTTCCCCACTGCCCTCAAGAGTAATATGTTTCACTCAACATTGAAGCTTGGGATTGCTATTTATAATATTCATCCACGAAAGTGTATTTTATACAATTAAGTCCATTACTTGTATTTTTCTTCAGTTAACATATTCAAATATTATGTTTTTCCCACCATTCAAAATGCAACGACATTAACAATAAATTTAAAAATCAAAACATTGCATTTTTCAACTTTTAGAATTTTCAAGTCATATAGGGGTTAATGCATTGTTAATAATTAGTTGAATTAAAATTTTGTACTTTTTTAATTATCTCCATTGCCACAATGCAACTTGAAATGATTTATATAATTATCTCCATTTGCTTTTTCTACAAATATATTACTGAAGAAAAAGTAAATGCAATAGACTCTAATAAGAAGTTTCCCCACTCCCTTCAAGAGCAATACATTTGACCTAGCTTTAAAACTTGGGATTGTCATTTATAATATTCATATCCTAATTGTATTTCATACAATTGAGTCCATTACTTGTATTTTTGTTCAATTAACATATTTAGATATTATATTTTTCTCATAATTCATATCAAATGGCATTAACAACAAAGTTAAAAATCAAAACGTTGCATTTTTCCAACTTTTAGAATTTTAATGTCTTAAACGGATAAATGCATTGTTAACAATCAATTGAATTTAAATTTTGTAATTTTCTTAATTGTCTCCTTTATGACAATGCTATATGAAATGATTTCTAAAATTTTAGTCTACAAACATATTACTTAAGAAATAGCAAATGCAATGGACTCTAATAAGAAGTTTCCCCACTCTCCTCACGAGCAATATGTTTAACCCAACATTGAAACTTGGGATTGCTATTTATAATATTCATCCATTAAAATGTATTTTATGCAATTGAGACCATTACTTGTATTTTTATTCAATTGACATATTCAAATATTATGATTTTCTCACCGTTTAAATGAAATAACATTAAAAATAAAGTTAAAAGTCAAAACATTGCATTTTTTCAACTTTTGAAATTTTAATGTCTTGAAGGGATAAATACATTGTTCATAATCAATTGAATTTAAATTTTGTAATTTTTTAAATTTTCCTTTTTGCTACAATGCTATATGAAATGATTTATATAATCTTACTCTACAAACATATTACTTAAGAAAAAGGTAATACAATGGACTCTAATAGGATGTTTCCCCACTCCCCTTAAGAGTAATATGCTTGACCAAACATTGAAGCTTAGGATTGCTATTTATAATATTGATCCACTAAGGTGTATTTTACACAATTGAGTCCATTACTTGTATTTTTCTTCAATTAACATATTTAAATATTATGTTTTTTTTTCTCCATTCAAAATGCACTAGCATTAAGAATAAATTGAAAAATCAAAACATTGCATTTTTTCAACTTTTAGAATTTTAAAGTCTAATAAGGATAAAAGTATTGTTAATAATTTACTAAATTTAAATTTTGTAATTTTTTTAATTGTCCTCTTTGCTACAATGCTATAAGAAATGATTTATATAATTTTACTCTACAAACATATTACTTAAAAAAAAGCTAATGCAATAGATTTTAATAAGAATTTTTCCCACTCCGTTCAAGAGCAATATACTTGACCCAACATTATAGCTTAGACTTGCAATTTATAAGATTCATCCACTAAAATGTATTTTATACAATTGAGTCCATTACTTGTATTTTTCTTCAATTAACATATCCAGATATTATGTTTTTCTCACCATTTAGATGAAATGGCATTAATAATAAAGTTCAAAGTCAAAACATTGCATTATTCCAACTTTTAGAATTTTAATGTCTTAAAGGGATAAATGCATTGTTCATAATTCGATGAATTGAAATTTTGTATGTTTTTTAGTTGTCTCCTTTGTGATAATGGGATTTGAAATCATTTATATAATTTTAGTCTATAAACATATTACTTAAGAAAAAGGTAATGCAATGGACTCTAATAAGATGTTTCCCTACTCCCCTCAAAAGCAATATGCTTGACCCAACATTGAAACTTGGGATTGCTATTTATAATATTCATCCACTAATGTGTATTTTATACTATTGAGTCCATTATTTGCATTTTTCTTCAATTAAAATATCCAGATATTATGTTTTTCTCACCATTTAGATGAAATGACATTAACAATAAAGTTAAAAATCAAAACATTGCATTTTTCCAACATTTACAATTTTAAAGTTTTAAAGGGATAAATGCATTGTTAACAATCAGTTGAATTTAATATTTTGTAATTTTCTTAATTGTCTCTTTTACGACAATGCTATATGAAATGATTTCTATAATTTTAGCCTACAAACATATTACTTAAGAAAAAGCAAATGCAATGGACTCTAATAAGAAGTTTCCCCACTCCCCTTAAAAGCAATACAATTAACCTAACATTGAAGCTTGGGATTGATATTTATAATATTCATGCACTAAAGTGTATTTTATTCAATTGAGACCATTACTTGTATTTTTGTTCAATTAACATATTCAAATATTTTGTTTTTCTCACTGTTCAAATGAAATGACATTAACTATAAAGTTAAAAATCAAAACATTGCATTTTTCCTACTTTTAGAATTTTAATGTCTTAAAGGGATAAATGCATTGTCAACAATTAGTTTAATTGAAAGTTTGTAATTTTCTTAATTGTCCCCTTGGCTATAATGTTATATGAAATGATTTATATAATTTTACTCTACAAACATATTACTTAAGAAAAAGCTAATGCAATGGACTTTAATAAGAAGTTTCCCCACTCCCCTTAAGAGCAATATGATTGACCCAACATTAAAACTTGGGATTATAATTTATAATATGCATCCAGTAAATTGTATTTTATACAATTGAGTCCATTACCTGTATTTTTCTTTAATTAACATATTCAAATATTAAATTTTTCTCACCCTTCAAAATGCACTAGTATTAAAAATAAATTTAAAAATCAAAACATTGCATTTTTTCAAATTTTAGAATTTTAAAATCTGATAGAAATAAATGAATTGTTAATAATTTTATGAATTTAAATTTTGTAATTTTTTTAATTGTCCCCTTTGCTACAATTCTATATGAAATGATTTATATAATTTTACTCTACCAACATATTACTTAAGAAAAAGGTAATGCAATGGACTCTAATAAGATATTTCCTTACTCCCCTCAAGAGCAATATGCTTGACTAAAGATTAAAGCTTAGGATTGCTATTTATAATATTCATCCACTAAACTGTATTTTATACAATTTAGTCCGTTACTTGTATTTTTGTTCAATTAACATATTCAAATATTATGTTTTTCTCACCATTCAAATGTAGTGGTATTAGCAATAAATTTAAAAACCTCAACATTGTACTTTTTCAATTTTGAGAATTCTAAAGTTCTATAAGGATAAAAGCATTGTTAATAAGAGGTTGAATTTAACTTTTCAAATTTTTTTAATCTTCTCCCTTGCAACAATGCTATTTGAAATAAATTATATAATTTTTGTCTAAAAATATATTAGTTAAGAAAAAACAAATGCAATGGACTCTGATAACAAGTTTCCCTACTCCCCTCAAGGGCAATATGCTTGACCCAACATTAAAGCATGAGATTGCTTTTTATAATATTCATCTACAAAAGTGTATTTTAATCAATTAAGTCCATTACTTTTATTTTTGTTCAATTAACATATTCAAATATTAAGTTTTTCTCACCATTCAAAATGCAATAGCATTAACAATAAATTTAAAAATCAAAACATTACACTTTTTCAACTTCTATAATTTTAAAGTCTTATAAGGGTAAATGCATTATTAATAATTAGTTGAATTTAAATTTTGTACTTTCTTTAATCCTCTCGTTTGCCACAATGCAATTTGAAATGATTTATATAATTTTAGTCTATAAATATATTATTGTAGAAAAAGCAAATGCAATGGACTCTAATAAGAATTTTCCCCACTCCTCTCTATAGCAATACGTTTCACCCAACATTGAAGCTTGGGATTGCTATTTATAATATTCATCTACTAAAGTGTATTTTATACAATTGAGACCATTACTTGTATTTTTGTTCAATTAACATATTCAAATATTATGTTTTCCTCACCATTCAAATGAAATGGCATTAGCAATAATTTTTAAAATCAAAACATTGCATATTTTCAATTTTCAAAATTTTAAACTCTTTTACGGATAAATGCATTGTTAATTGTCAGTTGAATTTAAAATTTGTAATTTATTTAATTGTCCCCCTTGTGACAATGCTATTTGAAATGATTTATGTAATTTTAGTCTAAAAATATATTAGTTAAGAAAAAACAAATGGACTCTAACAAGAAGTTTTCCCACTCCCCTCAAGAGCAATATGCTTGACCCAACATTAAAGCTTGGAATTGGTATTTATAATATTCAACCACAAAAGTGTATTTTAAACAATTGAGTCTATTACTTGTATTTTTTTTCAATTAACATATTAAAATATTATACTTTTCTCACCATTCAAAATGCAATTACATTAACAATAAATTTAAAAATCAAAACATTGTTTTTTTTTTCAAGTTTTAGAATTTTAAAGTCTGATAAGGATAAATGTATTGTTAATAAATTACTCAATCTAAATTTTGTCATTTTCTTAATTGTCTCCTTTGCAACAATGGTTTATGAAATAATTTATTTAATTTTAGTCAACAAACATATTACTTAAGAAAAAGCAAATGCAATGGACTCTAATAAGAAGTTTCTCAACTTCCCTCAAGAGCAATATGCTTAACCTAACATTAAAGATTGGGATTCCTATTTATAATATTTATGCACAAAAGTGTATTTTCAATAATTTAGTCCATTACTTGTATTTTTGTTCAATTAACATATTTAAATATCATATTTTTCTCACCATTCAAAATAAAATTACATTAACAATAAATTTAAAAATCAAAACATTGCATTTTTTTCTACTTTTAGAATTTTAAAGTCTAATAGGAATAAATGCATTGTTAATAATCTGCTAAATTTAAATTTTGTAATTTTCTTAATTGTCTCATTCGCGGTAATGCTATATGAAATGATTTATATAAGTTTTTTCTACAAACATATTACTTAAGAAAGTGCAAATGCAATGGACTTTAATAAGATGCTTCCCCACTCCTCTGATAAGCAATATGCTTAACCAAACATTAAAGTTTAGGATTACTATTAATAATATTTATCCACTAAAGTGTATTTTATACAATTGAGTCCATATTTTGTTTTTTTGTCCAATTAACATATTCAAATATTATGTTTTTCTTACCATTCAAAAGGCAATTACATTAACAATAAATTTAAAAATCAAAACATTATATTTTTTCAACTTTTAGAATTTTAAAGTCTTATAGGGGTTAATGCATTGTTAATAATTAGTTGAATTTAAATCTTGTACTTTTTTAATTCTTTCCTTTGCCACAATGTAATTTGAAATGATTTATATAATTTTAGTCTCCAAATATGTTACTGAAGAAAGAGCAAATGTAATGGACTCTAATAAAAAGTTTCCCCACTCCCTTTGAGAGCAATACATTTGACCCAAAATTGAAGCTTGGGATTGCTATTCATAATATTCATTCACTAAAGTGTATTTTATACAATTGAGTGCATTACTTGTATTTTTGTTCAATTAAAATATTTAGATATTATATTTTTCTCACCGTTAAAGTGAAATCGCATTGACAATAAATTTAAAAATCAAAACATTACATTTTTCCAACTTTTAGAATTTTAATGTCTTAAAGGGATAAATCCATTGTTGACAATCAGTTGAATTTAAATTTTGTAATTTTCTTAATTGTCTCCTTTGATACAATGCTATATGAAATGATTTATATAATTTTTGTCTACAAACATATTACTTAAGAAAAAGCTAATGCAATAGACTTTAATAAGAAGTTTTCCGACTCCCCTTAAAAGCAATATGCTTGACCCAACATTAAAGTTTTGGATTGCAATTTATAATATTCATCCACTAAAGTGTATTTTATATAATTGAGTTCATTACTTGAATTTTTGTTCAATTGACATATTCAAATATTATTTTTTTCTCACCATTCAAATGTAATGGCATTAATAATAATTTTTAAAGCAAAACATTGCATATTTTCAATGTTTAGAATTTTCATCTTTCTTAGGGATAAATGCATTGTTAGTAGTTAGTTGAATTTAAAATTTGTAATTTTTTTAATTGTCTCCCTTGCGACAATGCTATTTGAAATGATTTATATAATTTTAGTCTAAAAATATATTGCTTAAGGAAAAGCAAATGTAATGGACTTTAATAAGAAGTTTGCCCACTCCGCTTAAGAGCAATATGCTTAACCCAACACTAAAGCTTGGGATTTCTATTTATAATATTCACCTACTAAAATGTATTTTATACAATTGAGTTCATAATTTGTATTTTTGTTCAATTAACATATTCAAATATTATGTTTTTCTCACCATTCAAAATGCAATGACATTAACAATAAATTCAAAAATCAAAACATTGCATTTTTTCAACTTTTAGAATTTTAAAGTCTTATAGGGTTAAATGTATTGTTAATAATAAGTTGAATTTAAATTTTGTAATTTTTTTAATTGTCTCCTTTGCCACAATGCAATTTGATATGATTTATATAATTTTAGCGTATAAACAAATTACTTAAGAAAAAGCAAACGCAATGGACTCTAATAAGAAGTTTCCCCACTCCCCTCAAGAGGAATATGCTTGACCCATCTTCGAAGCTTGGTATTGTTATTTATAATATTCATCCACTAAAGTGTATTTTTTACAATTAAGTCAATTACTTGTACTTTTGTTTAATTAATATATTCAAATATTATGTTTTTATCACCATTCAAGTGCAATGGCATATCAATAAATTTTAAAATCTAAACATTGCACTTTTTCAATTTTTAGAATTCTAAAGTCTTATAAGGATAAATGCATTGTTAATAATTAGGTGAATTTAAATTTTGTAATTTTTTTTATTGTCTCCTTTGCCACAATGCAATTTGAAATGATTTATATAATTTTAGTCTACAAACAAATTACTTAAGAAAAAGCAAATGCAATGGTGTCTAATAAGAAGTATTCTCACTCCCTTTAAGAGTAGTATGTTTAACACAATATTGAAACTTGAGATTGCTATGTATAATATTCATCCACTAAAGTGTATTTTATACAATTGAGTCCATTACATGTATTTTTGTTTAATTAACATATTCAAATATTACATTTTTCTCACCTTTGAAATGTAATGCCATTAACAATAAATTTAAATTTGATTTTTTTAATTTTTAGAATTTTATAGATGTATATGGGTAAATGCTTTGTTATTAATCGATTGAGTTGAAATTTTGTAATTTTTTAATTGTTTCCTTTGCGACAATGGTATTTGAAATAATTTATATAATTTTAGCCTAAAAGTATATTACTTAAGTGAAAGCAAATGTAATAGACTCTAATAAAAAGTTTCCCCACTCCCCTCTAAACCAATATGCTTGACCCACATTTGAAGCTTGGAATTGCTATTTATAATATTCATCCACTAAAGTGTATTTTATATAATTGAGTCCATTAATTATATTTTTGCTCAATTAACATATTCAAATATTATGTTTTTCTCACCATTCAAATGCAATGGCACTAAGAATAAATTTAAAAGTCAAAACATTGCAATTCTTCAATTTTTTGAATTCTAAAGTCTTAAAGGGATAAATGCATTGTTAATAATTAGTTGAAATTAAATTTTCTTTTTTTTTAATTATCTCCTTTACCATAATGCAATTTCAAGTGATTTACATAATTTTAGTGTTGTTCCCACAGCCTTGTATGGGTTGTAATTGTTGTCAACTAGGGTTAAGTGTGCAAGAGAGTAAAGTCATATGGAAGAGCAGTAAAGTCACATGGAAGGGCAAGAAAGTAAATCTGCCGCGTAAGGGCAAGAACGTAAATCCGCCATGTAAGCCCTATTAGGGTTTTATGGAAGAGAGTATATAAAGGCCTTGGAAGACAAAACTAGGGCAGAGGGCCAACACAATTGAATAAACAGCAACCCTACAGCAACCGGCCAAAAGGAAGAGAGAGCAGAACGGCAAGAGATCAGAAACAACACCACCAGGAGAGCAAACCAGAAACGTCACCACTGGGAGAGCAAACCAGAACGTGCAACCTCCTGCAAGCAAACCAGAAACACCTCCTGCAAGCAAACCAGAAACACGTCCTGCAAGCAAACCAGAAATACATCCTGCAGGCAAACCAGAAACGCCTCCTGCAAGCAAACCAGAAACACATCCTGCAACCAAACCAGAAACGCACAACCAGCAAGAGGAGAAATAAGAAACAGACCACCCGGAAGAGAAGACAGCAGACCTGGTATCCGTGAGACCACCCGGAAGAGAAGACAGCAGACTAGAAGCGTGAGGCAGGGCAAGAGACATGAACCAGAAAAACCAGTAGTGTAAGGCAGGCCAAGAGACGTGAAACAGCAGACCAGGAGCGTGAGACCAGAACGTGCAACGGCGTGACTGATCAGAAGCGTGGGGCAGGCCGTGAGACGTGAAACGGCAGACCAGAAGCTTGAGTGCAAGCTATGAAACCTTGAGACGGTGAAAGCAGGAGCTGTGTGAGACAACCTAGAGAAGGAATTTGGCGAAGCATCGGAAAGAACTCAACGTATTTCTAGATTTCTTCAAGAGAGGTTAGAGAGCGTTGCGGTGAACTTCTAAGCGGCAGTGGAGCAGCCTTTCAATTCAACAGAGGCAAGACAAGCTAGACGAAGGGTAGACACAGTAAGTGACACTCTTTGTATTGTACTTGCTTAGTAATTGCAATAGTGAAAGGAGCAGAAGATTAAGACATCCATTGTAACTGGAATTCTCAAGTATAGTGGATAGTCTCGGTAAGGGAGAGTCCCTACCACCGTGGATGTACGTCACGTTGACGGAACCACGTAAATCTCGTGTGTCCTTAATTTGCTTTACGTTCTGTGTTTTGAATTGAGTTGTGAACGCAGCTAAAGTATCAGCCAACCCATAACCTAACGAAGACCTAAACAAGAACATCCGAATTGTCTATTAGGCAAGGTGTCTGAAAGGTGACTTTGGGGACTATTGTGATTAGTAGGTAGCAATAGATCTACCTTAGTCGAATCTGAGAAAGAGTTCGCTTTTAAGAAGAGATTGAAGTTGTTCACTTTCCTGCGAATTGTGAATTGTGGTGATACTGATTCACCCCCCCTCTCAGTATCACAAACTAGTAGATCCTAGGGTGAAGTTGGGAACTTCATTTAGTCTACAAACATATTACTTAAGAAAAAGTAAAAGTAATGGATTCTAATATAAAGATTTGCCACTACCCTTTTGAGATATATGCTTGACCTAACATTGAAGTTTGAGATTTTTATTTATAATATTTATCCACTAAAGTGTATTTTTTACAATTAAGTCAATTACTTGTATTTTGTTCAATTATCATATTCAAATATTATGTTTTTCTCAGCATTCAAATGTAATACCATTAATAATAAATTTAAAAATCAAGTCATTGCATTTTTTTCAATTTTTAGAATTTTAAAATCTTTTAGGGATAAATGCATTGTTAATAATTAGTTAAATTTAAATTTTCTAACTTTTTAACTGTCTCCCTTGGCACAATGTAATTTGAAATAATTTATATAATTTTAGTCTACAAACATATTACTTAAGAAAAAGCAAATGCAATGGACTCTAAGAAGAAGTTTTCCCACTTCCTTCTAGATATATATGCTTAGCCAAGCATTAATGCTTGGGATTATTATTTATAATATTCATCCACTAAAGTGTATTTTATACAATTGAGTCCATTACTTGTATTTTTGTTCAATTATCATATTCAAATATTATGTTTTTCTCACCATTCAAAATCAATGACATTAATAATAAATTAAAAAATCAAAACATTGTACTTTTTCAATTTTTAGAATTTTAAAGTTCTATAAGGATAAATGCACTGTTAATAATTAGTTGAATTTAAATTTTGTAATTTTTTAACTATCTTTTTTGCCACAATGCAATTTGAAATGATTTATATAATTTTAGTCTACAAACATATTACTTAAGAAAAACCAAATAAAATGGAGTATAATAAGAAGTTTCCCCATTCCCCATAAGAGCAATATACTTGACACAACATTGAATCTTGCGATTGCTATTTATAATATTCATTCACTAAAGTGTATTTTATACAATTGAGTCCATTACCTGTATTTTTTATCAATTAACATATTCAAATATTATGTTTTTTCTCACCATTCAAATGTAATCGCATTAAAAATAAATTTAAAAATCAAAACATTGTAATTCTTCAATTTTTAGAATTCTAAAGTCCTAAAGGGATAAATGCATTGTTAATAATTAGTTGAAATTAATTTTTTTTTTAATTGTCTCCTTTGCCATAATGCAATTTCAAGTGATTTACATAATTTTAGTCTACAAACATATTACTTAAGAAAAAGCAAAAGCAATGGACTATAATATGAAGATTTGCCACTACTCTTTTTAGATATATGCTTGACCCAACATTAAAACTTAGGATTTATATTTATAATATTTATCCACTAAATAGTATTTTTTACAATTAAGTCCATTACTTGTATTTTTCTTCAATTATCATACTCAAATATGATATTTTTCTCACCATTCAAATGCAATGACATTTACAATAAATTTAAAAATCAAAACATTGCAATCTTTCAATTTTTAGAATTTTAAAGTCTTATAGGGATAAATGCATTGTCAATAATCAGTTGAATGTAACTTTTGTCATTTTTTTAATTGTCTCCTTTGCGACAATATTGTTTGAAATGATTTATATAATTTTAGTCTAAAAAATATTACTTTTGAAAAAGCTAATGTATGGGACTCTAAAAATGTATTACTGAAGAAAAATCAAATGTAATGAACTTTAATGAGAAGTTTCCCACTCCTCTCAAGAGTAATATGCTTGACTCAACATTGAAGCTTGGGATTGCTATATATAATATTCATCCACTAAAGTGTATTTTATACAAATGAGTCTATTACCTGTATTTTTGTTCAATTAAAATATTCAAATATTATGTTTTTCTCACCATTCAAATGCAATGACATTAACAATAAATTTAAAAACCAAAACATTGCACGTTTTCAATTTTGAGAATTTTAAAGTCCTATAGGATAAATGCATTGTTAATAATCAGTTAATTAAAATTTTGTAATTTTTTTAATTGTCTCGTTTGCCACAATACAGTTTCAAATGATTTATATAATTTTAGTCTATAAACATATTACTTAAGAAAAAGTAAATACAATCGACTCTGATAAGATGTTTCCTTACTCCCCTCAAAAGCAATATACTTAACCCAACATTGAAGCTTGGGATTTATATTTATAATATTCATCCACTTATGTGTATTTTATACAATTGAGTCCATTACGTGTATTTTTGTTTAATTAACATATTCAAATATTATGTTGTTGTCACCATTCAAATGTAATGTCATTAACAATAAATTTAAAAATCAAAATATTGCATTTTTTCAATTGTTAGAATTTTAAGGTCTTATAGGGACAAATGCATTCTTAATAATCAGTTGATTTAAATTTTGTAATTTTTTTAATTGTCTCTATTACAACAATGCTACTTGAAATGATTTATATAATTTTAGTCTAAAAATGTATTACTTAAGAAAAAGCAAATTTAATGCACTGCAATAAGAAGTTTCTCACACCCCTCAAGAACAATATGCTTGACCCAACATTGAAACTTGGGATTGTTATTTATAATATTCATCCACAATAGTGTATTTTATACTTTTGAGTCCATTACTTGTATTTTTGTTTACTTAACATATTCAAATATTATGTTTTTCTCACCATTCAAATGCAATGGCATTAACAATAATTAGTTCTATAAGGATAAATGCATTGTTAATAATTAGTTAAATTTAAATTTTGTAATTTTTTTAACTATTTCCTTTGCCACAATGCAATTTGAAATGATTTATATAATTTTAGTCTACAAGCATATTACTTATGAAAAACCAAATGCAATGGAGTCTAATAAGAAGTTTCCCCACTCCCCGTAAGAGCAATACGCTTGACACAACATTGAATCTTTTAATTGTTATTTATAATATTCATCCACTAAAGTGTATTTTATACAATTGAAGCCATTACCTGTACTTTTGATCAATTAACTTCTTCAAATATTATGATTTTCTCACCATTCAAATCCAATGGCATTAACAATAAATTTAAAAATCAAAACATTGCATTTTTCAATTTTTAGAATTTTGAAGTCTTATAGAAATAAATGCATTGTCAATAATTAATTGAATTTAAATTTTGTAATTTTTTAATTATCTCCTTTGCGAGAATGGTATTTGAAATGATTTATATAATTTTAGCCTAAAAATATATTACTTAAGTAAAAGCAAATGTAATGGACTCTAATAAGAAGAAAACAAGAGACAGTCTCATCATTTAGGAATTGAACCACAAATACTTGTAAGAAAAGCTAATTATTATCAAAGACTCCTTTGTTTGATGGAATTCAATGCATTCTTATTGCGATGAATATAATATTTGTTATAGGCACTAAAGTTATTTGCAAGATCACTTTGTGTGAATGAGTTTTTGCAATGAAAGGTGGAGCTTTGTGTTGGAAGAAATAAAGAGGTGATCTCATTATTTAGGAATTGAACCAAAAATACTTGTAAGAAAAACCTAATCATTATTAAAGACTCTTTTGTTTGGTGAAATTCAATGGATTCTTAGTTTCTATAGTGTATATATGTGCATGTCACAATGAATATGATATTTCTTATGGGCATAAAAGCTATTTTAAAGATCATTTTATGTGAAATCAATGTTCAATTTAGAAATGGATGTTAATTGCATGATCATTTTGTTTGAATCATTCCTTGCAATGAAAGGAGAATCTTTATTACCATGGAATTAGGAGATGATGTCAAGTTTCAAGCAGAAATGAATTTCTTTTGAGCAAGAAAGCAAATCAAGAGCAATAACCCCATTATTCGATTGACTTCAATGAATTGGACTACACAAGAAATAATAATATGCATCCTATAATTTAATACATGTTTGGTGTAGACATTTAAGTTAAGTTCATGATTCTTTTGTGTGAATGACTCCTTGGAATGAAAGGATAAGTCTTATTAACTAGAAATGAAGTGACGATTCTCTTTTAATAAAGAAAGCTAATCAAGAGTAATAACTCTATTATTCAATTGACTTCAATAGGTTTGGACTACCTAATAAAGAATAACGTGCATCTCATAATTTAATAGTTGTTTGATGTAGACATTTAAGTTAAGTACATAATTACTCTATATGAATGACTCCTCAAAAGGAAAGGATAATCCTTGTTAGCAAGAAATGAAGTGATGACATCATATTTTAGGCAATGAACCATTCTATCCAGGTGGGAAAGGATAATCAGGAAAAATGACTCCTTTGTTTGACGTAATTCAATGGATTCAGATAACCTAATGTGTATTAACGTGCATGTCACAATGAAATCAATGTTTAGTCTAGACATGGATTTTAATTGCATGATCAT
The DNA here is from genome assembly GCA_020883675.1 of Bruguiera gymnorhiza. Lineage (NCBI taxonomy): Eukaryota > Viridiplantae > Streptophyta > Magnoliopsida > Malpighiales > Rhizophoraceae > Bruguiera > Bruguiera gymnorhiza. The sequence continues at coordinate 370,917 of JAIRCJ010000117.1, read as the reverse complement.
TTTGTTTGATTCTAGGGAGTCATTCATAAAAAGAATCTTGAACAAAACTTATATGTCTACACAAATCTTGCATTTCATTGTGAGATACACGTTATTATGTCATAGGTGGTCCAAATCTATTAAACTCCATCAAATAAAAGAGCCATTGTTCTTGATTAGCTTTCTTTGTTGAAAGATAATCATTTTTGCTTGAATGTGAAACCATCACCCAACTCCTTGGTGATGATATCTCATTTATCTATGCAAGGAATTATTTACCCAAAATAATCATGCAATTAACATCCATCTCACACCAAATATTAATTTCATTGTGACATGCACATCAATACAAATTCAGATAGCAAAAACAATTTAAGCTATAGCAAACAATTATAACTACACACAAAGAGATAGACATTAGGAATCTGATTTCATTATGCACATCAATTCTATGTCTTTGACAATCATCAATTCAATTTTATGGTTTGTTCTCTCTTAGTATGATCATTTCATTGGTGTCTGGCTATAATCAAGTGTTCCTAATCATTAAACTACCTTAGCATCTGGCTCATTTAATGACTAAAACCTCATTAAACCCACGAGAATGATAAAAACCAATGTCCTATCTTACATTGGCATTTGCATCAATAAGAATTAATTCATTCAAGAGTGTACACATAATATGTGAATATGGTGTCTTCTTTAGTTGTGTCTTGTATAATCCACTAAGTTCATATTGAATATAGATAATATAGATGATACAAAACTCAATATTGAACTAATTTAGAACACAAGCACAAGATAAAGAAATTTTGTATAGGTCACATCAACTTCCTAGAAATGCATTTAGTTCATAAACATCATGACAAAACACATGAAATACACAACATGGCAGAAAAATTAATTTCAAAAGAACCTCTCTTTTCCAGCCCAGCTTCACACCCTTTAACCTCCACTTCTGCCACATTTTGCTTCCCTTTTTCATAACATCCAACTCTCATAATGGATTATATATGATTGGTGTAGACATTTATACAAAGTTCATGATTCTTTTGGGCAAATGACTTATTGGAACAAAAGGATAAGCCTTGTTACTTAGAAATTAAGTGACAACCTCATCGTTCTACAAATGAACCATGCTATTCATGCAAGAAAAGCTAATCAAGAAAAATGACACTTTTGTTTGATATAATTCAATGGATTTAGAGTACCAAAGATATATTGATGTGCACGTAGTATTAAAATTATCATTATGTGTAGACATTGATGCTAATTGCATGCTCATTTTGTGTGAATAATTCCTTACAAGAAAAGGAGAAGCTATATTCCTAAGGAATCAAGTGCTGGTGCCAAGTTTCTAGCAAAAACATTTCTCTTTTGGTAAAGCAAACTAATCAAGAACAAAGAGATAAATTTTCCTTGATTATTTTTTCTTACATGAATAGAATGACTTATTGCATTTATGACAGCGCTATAATTTCCTTGCTATATAACAACAACAGTAGATGGCTCTACTTTATATGGTCAAGCTATAACCTCACTATCTTCTACTTTCATACTCAAATTTAAGGTAGGAGGTAAATACTAAGAACCCATTTTCCATTTTTGGTGGTGTATTCCTGATATGGTTTTTCAAGGACCATACACTCCTCTAGGTTAGAAAAATTTGGAAAAGGTTTTTCTTAAATTTTCCAACCTTTTCCAAATAAGTGAAAGTGTCCACTGCTCCCATTTTATTAGTATATCGTTTATGGCATTTACACCGTAATTCTTGTTCTTTTTCATTAAAGGCTATAAAAATCATTTTCTTTTATAGTATTTTGAGGAGAGTAAAATAACTATCTAACCTTTTTTATTCTCTTTCGACAAAGAAAGCTAATCAAGAACAATGACTCCTTTATTTGATGGAGTTTAATAGACTTGGACCACCCATGACATAATAACATGCATCTCACAATGAAATGCAAGATTTGGGTAGACATATAAGTTTTATTCATGATTTCATTTATGAATGACTCCTTAGAATAAAAAGATAATCCTTATTAGATTGAAAAAAGGTGATAAAGTTGTCATAAACACAATAAATAGTTCTTTTCATGTAAGAAAAGTCAATCAAGGAAAATTTATCCCTTTGTTCTTAATTAGTTTGCTTTACCAAAAGAGAATTGTTTTTGCTTCAAACTTAACACCGGCATTTGATTCCTTGGGAATATGGCTTCTCCTTTTGTTGTAAGGAATTATTCACACAAAATGACCATGTAATTAGCATCAATGTCTACAAGGAATGATAATTTTAATACAATGTGCACATCGATACATCTGTGGTAGTCTAAATCTGTTGAATTATATCAAACAAAGGAGTCAATTTTCTTGATTAGCTTTTCTTTCATGAGTGGCATGGTTCATTTCTAGAAAGATCAGTTCATCACTTCATTTCTAACCAATAAGGAGCACAATGTGGCAGAAATGGAGGCTGAAGGGTGTGAAACCAAGCTGGAAAAGAGAGATTCCTTTGAAATTAATTTTTCTGCCATGTTGTGTGTTTCATGTGTTTTGCCATGATATTTATGAACTAAATGCATAGCTAGGAATTTGAAGTAACCTAGACAAAATTTGTTTGTCCTGTGCCTGAATTCTAAATCAGTTTGATATTTTTGTTTCATTCATTATGCCTAATTCCATATTGAGTTTGTATCATCTATTATCTATATTCAATATTAACTTAGTGAATATGAGACACACCTAAGGGAAACACCATATCCACATGTTATGTGTACACTCTTGAATGGATTAATTCTTATTGATGCAAACTCTATGCTAAGATAGGATTTTGGTTTTTATCATTCTTATGGGTTTAATGTGTTTTTAGTCATTAAATGAGCTAGATGCCAAGGTAGTTTAATGATTAGGAACACTTGATTATAGCTGAATGCCAATGGAATGATCACACTAAGAGAGAACAAACCCTAAAATTGAATTGATGATTGTCAAAGACATAGAATTGATGTGTATGGTGAAATCAGATTCCTAGAGTGTGTCTCTTTGTGTTTAGTTATAATTGTTAGCTATAACTTAAATTGTTTTTGCTAAGTTTTATTGATGTGGATGCCACAATGAAATTAATGTTTCATCATGAAACTAAATTTTGTATCTACACCAAACATTAGATTCATAGTGATTAGCATGTTGATACACTTTTGATAGTTTAAATCCACTAAAATCAATCAAATGTTATATTCATCTTATTAAGATGAGACCATCCCTTTAGTTTTTTCTAATAAGACTTCTCTTTTTGTTGTAAGATTTATTAGTATAAAATGACCATGAAAGTAAATTTTTATGCTTACACTAAACATATATAGGAATTTTATCTGTTTTTGGCATTTATATCAAGTTTATTAAAGGAATTTCCAATTCTTTATTTGATTTCCTAACTCGTGAATTTTTGTAGAGAACTTCTAAATGAGTAAAAAGCCCCTACTATCTTTGAGATGAGGTGCTTCATCAAAGATAAGATATGTAATATGATCATTGATAGTGGTAGTTACACTAATGTGGTTAGCATGGTATGGTTGAAAAGTTGAATTTACATACTATGAAGCATCTTAGGACAAATAAGCTTTAATGGTTCAATGAGTGTGATAAAGTCTAGGTAAATAAGTAAGTGTTAATGTCATTTTCTATCTAGAGCTACCATGATGAAGTTTCATGTGATGTTGTGCCTACATATATAGGTCAATTCATTTCTTATAAATAAGGCTTCTCCTTCAGTTGTAAGAACTCATTCACATAAAATGATGATGAAATTAACTTTTTTTTTTGCTACACCAAACTTTATAATTATCGCAACAAGCACATAAATACACCTTTATTAGTTTGAAATCTATGGAAATTCATTAAACATATGAGCCATTGGTCTTAATTAGCTTTCCATCAATGGTTTGAATTGTTCAATAGGTAAAAGATGAGACTGCCACTTCATTTCAAGTTGATAGGGCTTCTCCTTTCATTTCAAGGACTCATTCCCCCAAAATGATCATGAAATTCACACTTGTGTGTACATCAAACATTATATTCCTTATAACAAGCACGTCAATACACCTTTGGTTGTCTGAATCCATTGACTTTCATTAAACATGGGATTCATTGATTTTGATAATACTTTTTTACATCATTTGAATGGTAATGCCTAAAAGATGAGATTATCCCTTTATTTCTTACTGACAAAACTTTTCCTTTTATTTCAAGGAGCCATTCATATATAATGATCATGAATTTAGGATAAAATAATCATGAAATTAACTTTGTATCCACTTTAAACATTATATTTATTGTGACATGCACATTAATGCACCTTTTGGTAATTTTAGTCCATTGAATCCCATTAAACATATGATTCATATGTCTTAATTATCTTTTATTGCACAATATAAATGGTCCATTTGCTGAAAGATGTGTCCACTACTTCATTTCTTGCTAATAAAGCTTCGCCTTTCATTGTAAGAGTAATTCACACAAAATGATCATGAAATTCAATTTTATGTATCCACCAAACATTAGATTCATAGTGACATTCATCAAACATAGGAGTCATTGATGTTGATTATACCTTTTTACATCATTTGAATGGTAATGCCTAAAACATGAGATTGTCCCTTCATTTCTTGTTGACAAAACTTTTCCTTTTATATTAAGGAGCCATTCACGTACAATGAACATGAATTTAGTACCAAATAATCATGAAATTAACTTTTGTATCCACTCTAAACATTATATTGATTGCAACATGTACATTAATACACCTTTGATAATTTAAGTCCATTGAATCCCATCAAACATATGATTTGTACATCTTATTTATGTTTTATTGCACAATATAAATGATCCATTTGCTGAAAGATGAGTATATTACTTCATTTCTTGCTAATAAAGCTTCTCCTTTCATTTTAAGAGTAATTCACACAAAATGGTCATGAAATTAAATTTTATGAATACACCAAACATTAAATTCATAGTGACAAGCATGTCAATACACTTTTGGTAGTTTAAATCCACTAAAGTCAATCAAATGTTATAATCATCTTGATTAAGATGAGACTGTCATTTTATTTCTTTCTAATAAGGCTTCTCCTTTCGTGGCAAGAGTTATCACCACAAAATGATCGTGAAATTAAATTTTTATGTTTACACTAAACAATATATTCACTGTGATGGGCATGTCCTTACACTTTTGGTACTTTGAATGCACAAAAATTCTATCAAACAAATGAGTCATTGATAATTATTTGCTTTTCTTGTAGGTATTAAATTGTTCTATTATTAAGGGATGAGATTGTCTTTTCATTTCATGCTAATAAGGATATGGATGCCACACTCCATAAAAGTAACGAATTTAAGAGTGATAGGTTGGGTTAAATGTCATAAGAAGACTTAGTTCTAAAAAAGTTCTTTAGTTCATAAAAGAACTCAAGGAGAAAATTTCAATTTTCAATTCACATAATCATCTGCTCTTTAACAGTGAAATCCTCTTTATAGGCTAAAATAACAACTCTAAAACTCTAAAAGTAGTTATAATGATATACTCTTAAATTATAAGAACACTCCTATTTTATTGTAAATTTCTATTTTATAACAAATTCCTAAAATATAATACACTTGCATGGAATGCCTTGAAGTATTATGCAAAGTTCTTGAACTACTTCAAGAAAACTTTGTGGGGTAAATTAGGTGCTAAACTATTGTTCTCAATTACCTACCATCCATAAACAGATAAGCAAATTGAGGTAGTTAATTGAACTCTTTTTACTTTTCTACATACAATTATTTGCATGAATTTGAAAATATGGGAAGATTATTTGCTGCTTGTAGAGTTTGCATATAATATGAGTGTTCATTCTACTAGTAGTTACTCTCCATTTGAAATTATGTATGGCTTTAATCTTTGGACCCTTTTGGATTTGATGCGTTTACCTGTTGATAAGTATGCTAGCTTAAATGGTGAACACAAGAAGAAATGGTGAAGAAGTTGCATAAAAAGGTGTGCCAACAAATTGCGTGATGAAGTGAGAAATATGCATCCTATGCCAAGAAAGGGCAAAAGAAGGTGGTGTTTGAACCTGGTGATTAGGTTTGGGTGCATATGCTCAAGGAAAGGTTCTAGCTTTGAGGCATTCAAACTTACAGCATAAAAGGGATGGTCCATTTCAAGTGATAGTATGAATTAATGATAATACTTATAAGTTAGACCTTCTAAGTGAGTACAATGTGGGTGCAATATTTAATGTTGCTAATCTTCTCCTTTTGAAACAAGTGATGATTTAAGGATGAATCCTTTTCAGGAGAGGGGAATGATGAGATTTATGAAGGTGCCAAAGCATAAAGGGCTTTTAAGGATCCCTCAGGCATTCAAGAAGGTCCAATGACAAGTTTGAGAGCTAAAAGGATCAAAGAGGCACTTAACAAGTTGATTAAAGACATTTAGGCCAAGGAAGAAGCTAATTAAAGCTTAAAGGGCAACAAAGTATTTCTTAATGCAAGCCAAGGCTCTATTAATTGTAAAGTATGCTAAATCCTATGTTAAGTGATTATGAAGAGTTAAAGTAACAAAATAATAAAATTAGTGAGTTAGATTTATTGCAAAGTCTAAAAAATGAAGAATAAGGAGTCAACTGAATGTAAAATCATCATTAGTTTAATGCTGGATGCATGGCTATAAGAATTTGACTGAATTAACTCCTTTGTTTGATGAAATTCAATGGATTAAGAGTGCTAAGGGTTTATAAATGTACTTATTACAATGAATATGTTGTTTATGGTAGACAAAAAAATTTATTTTAAGATCATTTTGTGTGGATGAACCTTGCAATGAAAGAAGGAGCCATGTTAAGAAGAAATGAAGAGACAATCTCATTATTCTGCAATTGAACTAAAAATACTTCTTAGAAGAGCTAATGATTATCAAAAACTTTTTTGTTTGATGGGATTGAATGGATTTAGAGTATCAAAGGCTTACAAATGTATGTGTTGCAATAAATATAATATTTGTTGTGGGCACAAAAGTTACTTTTAGGATCATTTTGTTTAAATGAGTTCTTCCAAGGAAAGGTGGAGGTGGGGCTTTGTTAGGAAGAAATGAAGGGGTGGTCTCATTATTTAGGAAATGAATTGTTGCATACTTATAAGAAAAGCTAATAATGACCAATGACTCTTTTGTTTGATGGAATTCAATGGATTCATACTACCAAATGTCTATAGATGTGCTTGTTGCAATGAATATAATATTTGTTGGAGACACAAAAGTTAATTTCAAGATCATTTTGTATCAATTTGTCCTTGTAATACAAGGAGGAGCCTTGTTAGGAAGAAATGAACACAGTTACATTATTTAGTAATTGAACCAAAAATATTTGTAAGAAAAGCAAATCATTATCAAAGTCTTCTTTGTCTAATGGAATTCAATGGATTCCTAATACTAAGGGTGTAAAAACATGTCTATTGCAATGGGTATAAAATTTGTTGTGGTTATAAAAGTTATTTTTAAGATTATTTGGTGTGAATGAATTCTTATAATAAAAGGTTGATCCTTGCTAGGAAGAAAACAAGAGACAGTCTCATCATTTAGGAATTGAACCACAAATACTTATAAGAAAAGCTAATCATTATCAAAGACTCTTTTGTTTGATGGAATTCAATGCATTCTTATTGCGATAAATATAATATTTGTTATAGGCACTAAAGTTATTTGCAAGATCACTTTGTGTGAATGAGTTTTTGCAATGAAAGGTGGAGCTTTGTGTTGGAAGAAATGAAGAGGTGGTCTCATTATTTAGGAATTAAACCAAAAATGCTTGTAAGAAAAACCTAATCATTATTAAAGACTCTTTTGTTTGGTGAAATTCAATGGATTCTTAGTTTTCATAGTGGATTCTTAGAAATGGATGTTAATTGCATGATCATTTCGTTTGAATCGTTCCTTGCAATGAAAGGAGAATCTTTATTACCATGGAATTAGGAGATGATGTCAAGTTTCAAGCAGAAATGATTTTCTTTTGAGCAAGAAAGCAAATTAAGAGCAATAACCCCATTATTCGATTGACTTCAATGAATTGGACTACACAAGAAATAATAATATGCATCCCATAATTTAATACATGTTTGGTGTAGACATTTAAGTTAAGTTCATGATTCTTTTGTGTGAATGACTCCTTGGAATGAGAGGATAAGTCTTATTAACTAGAAATGAAGTGATGATTCTCTTTTAATAAAGAAAGCTAATCAAGAGTAATAACTCTATTATTCAATTGACTTCAATAGGTTTAGACTACCTAATAAAGAATAACGTGCATCTCATAATTTAATAGTTGTTTGATGCAGACATTTAAGTTAAGTACATGATTACTCTATATGAACGACTCCTTAAAAGGAAAGGATAATCCTTTTTAGCAAGAAATGAAGCGATGACATCATATTTTAGGCAATGAATGATTCTATCTAAGTGGGAAAGGATAATCAGGAAAAATGACTCCTTTGTTTGATGTAATTCAATGGATTTAGATAACCTAATGTGTATTAACGTGTATGTCACAATGAAATCAATGTTCAGTCTAGACATGGATTTTAATTGCATGATCATTTTGTTTGATTCTAGGGAGTAAAAGGAATCTTGAAGAAAACTTATATGTCTACACAGATCTTGCATTTCATTGTGAGATACACGTTATTATGTAAGAGATCCATTGCACATTTCAGAAGCTCCAATAACATAAGCTAGAGCCAAAAAGATGAAAGAAGCACTAAATGGGTTGATTAAGGACATTTAGGCCAATCAAGTTACAAATGGTGCGAATTCAAGCTTGAAAGAGAGTTAAGGCCATATTAACATGATTGGAGTACTTAATGGGCTAAGGGTAAGTAATAGCATTCACTCATAAATAGGTGTTTATCCTAAATCAGTGATTGTTATAAAATTGAAAGTCTTTTGTATAAGAATTTGTCCTAGATAAGAGTTTGTCCTAAATAAGGATTTGTCCTTAATAGAAATTTATGCCTCTTAAAGATTGCTATCTTATCCTACAGATAGGCACCTCCTTGGAAACTTTGAAAAATAAGACAATTTTGAGAGAAATAAAAAAAGCAAGGGTTTTCTCCTTTGGTTCTTTTTAGAATTCAAGAACTTATAAAGGAGTATGTCTTCTTGTGATGTTCAACTTGACTTATCACTCTCAATTCCCTTCTTTTCTACATCTTCTTGTGGCATTTAACTCGACTTATCACTCCCAATTCCCTTCTTTTTTGGAGTGTGGCATCCATATCCTTCTTAAATACCCTAGGTTTGTGTTCCTTTGAATGTTAGGTTTAGGCTTTGTGTTATTAAAGTTTGATCTAACTTTCCTAAGTATTGTTTGAGTCCTTATGTGTGTTGGGTCCCTAAGCCATGTCCTTTTGGGAACTTTTTTCCATCAGTTGGTATTAGAGTCCAACTCTAAATCAGGTTGGATCAATTAATTTTTCAATTTGCTGCCTTGCGATTTATTTATTTCTATTTAGTTTGTCTATTAAGTGTATTACCATTCAAATGTGCTAATCTGTCCATTTGCAATCCTTCTTACTTTACCCATTTGTTTGAGATCATAACTATCAAAACGTGCATTTTCAATTCCATTAGCTGTCTACAGCTATTTTGTGTTGAGCAAAATAAAAAAAAATGAAAGGAGGAAAGGAAAAAAAAAACAAAGCAACAAACAATTCTATTTTCTTACTCAACTTCAATTCTCTATTTATTTTCTTGTTATATCATTCAAATTTATCCTTTAAGTTTAACCACCTATTTTGATTTATGTGAGTCTAGTTCATTAAATTTGTTTGCCTTAATTCAATTCTATCCTATTTACCTTATTCTGTTCAAAATCAATCCTCTTGATTTAGCTTGTTTAGTTCTTTAAAGAGGTGAAAGGGGAATTTTGAGTGGTAAAAGGTAAGAGTGCAATTTTATATTAAGAAAAAACCATAAAAAGTGTAAAACATAAGGCAGTGTGACACCCTTTTTGAGTGAAACACGTTAAATGAGGAAGACAGTTGGAGAAACTCGTGAGCAACTAATTAATTTGAGGTGCCCTAGCTTATCCCACTTTATGTGGCACAAAGATGTGTTCTTGTCCAAGATTTTTTCACAAGAAGACAATCAAAAAGGTTTTTGGAAGAAGTCCTTATCAAGACTTCCTACTTTATCAAGAATAAGAAATAGGCTTAAGACCAAATAAAGAGGAATAATTCCTTGTGAGGAATATACTTATGGAGAGCTTGTTGTCAAGGTGGTTGCCAAAGGAGCTTTTATCTATAATGAGATTAAACTCCACAAGCAATTAAAGATAAGAAAATGCAAGGTGAAAAGCTTTGAGAGATTTTTGGGACCAAATAGGTTTTCCATCTATTAATTTTCCTAAAGCAAGAAAAAGAAGAAAATATTCACCTTATAAACCTTTTCCAAAAGAAAAAAAGAAAGAATAGAAAAGGTGCATTTAAAAAATAAGAAAAGCCTTATCAACCAAAGAAAAAAAATCAAAGGAAAAGTGTAAAAAGACCTTAGTTTGTTACAAATGTGAAAATTTGGCCATTATGCTAGTAAGTGTAAAGTCAGACAAAAAATCCAAAAATTTGTTACAATGATGGGGATCCTAAAAGATCAGTAATGCATATTTTCTTATCAAAAAGTGATTTTAAAAGAAAAGACTTGGAAGTGGATGTTATGCAAGATGATGATACTTCTAGTATATCTTTTAAAGAGAGTTGTAATAGTCAATGTGACTGTTTTAAAACTCTTTATAAAAGTAATGACTTATTAATCCATACTAAAGAAGATAATATAATATTGGGTCTCATTGATAAAACTTTAGGTCCAAAAGGAAAAAAAAAATAGAAAGAAATATTAGAAAAGTATTTGCATTTTTCAAAAGGAGATAATTTGTCTTCTTTTAAGTTGTTGCATCCTAATGAAGGTTGCAATTTAAAAATTGTAAGAGAACATGCTAAAACTTCTACTTCTAAGGGAAAGAAAAAATGAAATGAACTAGAGCTTAAAGCTAACGTTAATGAGCTTAAAGTTGATATTAAATTGTTAAAAATAGGTTTATCATTTGAGAAACAATTTCTTTAGAAAGGGGAAAAGATAAGGAAGTTTTACCCTTAGTCAAAGAAAGTTATTTAAAGGAAGATGAGATTAATAATCTTTAGTTTGTAAATCTTATTGACTGAGTTATTAATCATGAATGGAATATGAAAATAACAATTTTTGTAAACAAAGAATATATATTTTCAATTGTTATACATGAATTACATCAATGAAGGTCTAGCGCCTTCTAAGTATTTTTCTAAAATAATAGAAGTATTAAACACTACTGATAAAAGTAGTATTATTTAAGCTATCACTTGCAACTATCTGTAACCATGTGATGTGATCCATGGAGAAGCCAATGCATATAGTGTTTCTAAGGATCCATTAAGTATTCATGAAGGGCTAATGACACATTCAAGAGTTAAAAGGATAAAAGATGCACCTAATGAGTTGATTAAAGACATTTCGGTCAAGAAGTAAATTCAAGCTTGAAGCACAACAAAGTATATCTTAATGTGGGACAAGGCTTTATTATTTGTATAACTATGCTCAATCAGCCTAAGTTAGCTAATTGTGAAGAGTTAAGGCAACAAAGTAATGGAATTAGTGAGCTGGATATATCGCAAAGTCTGAAAAATGCAGGACAAGAAGTGGACTGGTTGTAAAATTGGTTACAGGATCATTTTGCTGTTGGAAAGTCAAATTGACATTGGTCATGAGCCTGTTGGCAAACCAATTTGATACTAAACATATGGCTTTAGGAATTTGACTGAACTAACCTTAATTTGTTTGCTATTAGCTTATTTAGAAAGTTTTTCTTATTTCAAGGGTTAGGGTTGTTATTTTAGCCTATAAATAGTTTTCATTTTATTTTTAAAAGATATAGATGATCGACAAAAAAAAAGTGAGAATTTTCTCTTTTGATTCTTATTAAACTTTGTGAACTTATCAAGGTCATGGTTAAAGGTTGAATCTTATAATTATTTCAAAGAAATTGTATTCTAACTTCAAGAAATGTTCCTTTTGCACTAATTAAATCATATTTCTTGGTTGTATTATAAGTGCTAAAGGTATTAAGGTTGATAAGGAAAAAGTTATCGCAATCCATGATTGGCCTACACCTAAGTTAGTTAGTGACCTTTTGGAATGTGTAATGGATCTCTTGCATCTTTTGAAGCCTTCCGTGCATCATCTCTAAGCTTCTCATCATTCCATCCTCTCCTTGGAAGGATTTGTCCTTCAATTATTGCCTACATTAAAAGGAGAAAGATAAGAAATATTAAATGTTGCACTCACATTATACTCATTGGGAAAGTCTAACTTATAGGCATTATCATTAATATATGCTACTACTTGAAATGGACCATTTCTTGCACATATACACCCAAACCTAATTACTAGGTTCAAACACCACTTTCTTTCACCCTTTGTTGACATGGGATGCATATTGCTCAATTCCTTCACAATATTTTACCACACCTTTTCATGCAATTTCTTCACTATGTCAGTCTTGCATTCACCATCTAATCTAGCAAACTTATCGACAAGTATAGGCACCAAATTCAAATGAGTCAAAGGATTAAAACCATTGTCAATTTCAAAATGGAAAGTAACTAGTAGCAAAACAAACATTTTTATTATATGCAAACTTGATATGCAGTAAACAATTTGTTCATATTTTCAAATTCATTCGAATAAGAACACGTAAAAGAGTAAAAAAGAGTTCAATTAACCACCTCAATCTACCCAGTAGTTTGTGGATGACAAGTAATTAACAACAATAGTTTAGTATCTTACTTACCCTACAAAGTCTTCTAGAAGTAGCTTAAGAACTTTGAATCCCCATCTAAAATAATGCTCTATAGCATGCCATGCAAATGTACTACTTCTCTAAAGAATAAGTCAACCATATGGCTTGCATCATTAGTTTTATGGCACAAAATCCCTACCCATTTTTTATTGCCGCAACTCTAGTACAAAGTCATACAAAGTCCATAGATAAATCAACTCAGGGATGGCTAGGTGTGGGTTAAGGGGTATGCAAGTCATGGGGTAAAACTCTAGATTTAGCCTATTTGCATGCTATGCATTTCTCACATATCCTCTCAACATCTCATTTCATATGTGGCAAAAAGAAATGTTCAACTAGGACATCTAGGGTTTTCCTAACCCCAAAATGACCCACTAGACCACCCCCATAAGCTTCTCTCACAACCAACTCCCTTAAAGAAGTCATAGGCACACATAAATGATTTTTCCTAAATAAGAAACTCTTATGCCTATAAAACTTTTCAAAGGCTGACTTCTCACATGCTCCATACACGTTAGCAAAGTCAACATCTTTCATATATAAATCTTTAATATATTCAAATCCTAATCATTTTGTAGTAAGTGTAGAAATAAGGGCATACCTATGAGGTAATGCATCAGCTACCACATTTTCCTTACTTTATTTATATTTGAATATGTAAGGAAAGGTCTCAATGAATTCAACCCACTTAGTATGCCTTTTGTTCAACTTTCCTTGTCCCTTCAAGTGCTTCAAGGATTATGGATGAAAAACTCCTTGGGCCAAAGGTAGTGTTTCCATGTCTCCAAAGTCTATACCAATGCATACATCTCTTTGTCATAAGTAGGATACTTAAGACTTGCTTTCCACTTAGCTTTTTACTAAAGCAGGCAATTGGATGCATTTCCTATATCAAAACAGCTCCAATGCAATGACTTGAAGCATCACACTCAATCTTGAAAGTTTTTGCAAAATCAGGTAAAGCAAGTAAGGGTGCAAAACTTGATTTTTCATTAATGCAATTAAAAACCTTGTCTTGATCACTACCCTAATTGAAACCCTTTTTGATAACCTTAGTGCAACAGAAATGCTGCTAAAGTCCCTAATAAAGTGTTTATAGAAACTAGCTAAACCATGACAATTGCATATATTGCTAACTAACTTAGTCGTAGGCCAATCACAAATTGACCTAATGTTTTCTTCATCAACCTTAATACTATTAGCACTAACAATATAGTCGAGAAATATGATCTGGTTGTACAAAAGGAACATTTCTTGAAATTAGCATACAATTTCTAAGAATGTAAAACAATTAGAATAAAATGTAAATAATCAAGATGCTTTTCTAGAGTTTTTTTATAAACCAAAATATTATCAAAATACACAACCACAAATTTATGAATGAATGGACACAAAATATGATTCATTAATTGCATAAAAGTTCTTGGCGTATTAGTGAGACCAAATGGCATAATCATACAGACCATACTTAGTTTTAAAAGTTGTTTTCCACTCATCTCCCTCTCTCATGCCTAATCTAGTGATATCCACTTGTCAAACCAATTTTAGAAAAGACACATGAACCATGCAATTCATCCAACATGTCATTTAACCTTGGTATGGGGTGACGATACTTTATAGTGATTTTATTAATTGCTCAACAGTCAACACTCATCCTCTAAGTTCCATCTTTCTTAGGTATAATTAAGATAGGAACTACATAGTGACTCATGCTTTCCCTCACATATCTCTTCAAAATAAGCTCTTTAACCTACCTTTGAAGCTCTTTTCTCTCCTTAGGATTACTCCTATATGCTGGCCAGTTTAGGTTGGATGCACCAGGTATAAAATCCATTTAATGCTCAATTCCTCTCGTAGGCGGTAATCTACTTCAAACATTCTCAAGGAACACATCTTCAAATTCCTGAAAAAGAGAACAACACTAAGAAAAAATGGGTCAAACTTGTTAGAGTTAAAATATGCCTCTTTGTACAAAAGTATGATCATAGGCTATTTGGCATAAAATACTCATTTGACATCATTGTCTTTTGCATAAAAACTTTCTATTTTCTTCTCTCTTGTGTCCTCACTTTTTGATAAGAAGCTTGGAGATGATGCATGGAAGGCTTTAAAGGATGCAAAGGTCCATTGCACATTCTAAAAGGTCCAATAACATAAGCTAGAGCCAAAAAGATGAAAGAAATACTAAATGAGTTAACTGAGGACATTTAGGCCAACCAAGTTACTAATGGAGTAAATTCAAGCTTGAAAGAGAGTCAAGACCTTATTAATATGATTGGAGTATTAATGGACCAGGGCTATTTATCCTAAATAAGTGATTGCTATAAAAGTGGAAGTTTTCTACATATGAATTTATCCTAGATAAGAATTTGTCCTAAATAAGAATTTATGCCTCTTTAGGATTGCTATCTTAGCATATAAGTAGGCACCCCCTTGTAACCTCTGAAAAATCAGAAAATATGAGAAATAGAAAGCGAGAGTTTTCTCTTTTGGTTCTTTCAAGAACTAAAGAACTTATCAAGAAGTACCTCTTCTTGTGGCATTCAACTCATCTTATCACTTCTAATTCCCTTCTTTTCTACTATCCTAGGCTAGATGATATGCTTGATGAGTTACATGGTTCTAAAGTGTTTTCAAAGGTAAATTTGAAGAGTAGTTATCATCAAATTCAGATAAAAGACGGAGATGAGTGGAAAACTGCATTCAAGACAAAGTATAACATAGGTTGCATGAGTGACTGATCATGCCCTTTGCCTTGTCTAGCGCGTTAAGT
Organism: Bruguiera gymnorhiza; assembly: GCA_020883675.1. Classification (NCBI taxonomy): domain Eukaryota; kingdom Viridiplantae; phylum Streptophyta; class Magnoliopsida; order Malpighiales; family Rhizophoraceae; genus Bruguiera; species Bruguiera gymnorhiza. Next base: position 355,245 of record JAIRCJ010000117.1, on the reverse strand, counting down.
ACTTTCATGCAATTGATGAATCATGTGCTTTGTAAGTTTATTGGTATATTTATTATGGTTTATTTAATAACATTTTAATTTATAACGGGAATCATAAGGAACAAGTGAAGCACCTTTGGGAAGTCTTTGGAGTACTACAACAAGAGAAATTGTTAGGCAACTTAAAGAAGTACGAATTATGCCAAGACTAGGTCATTTTCTCAATTATGTATTTGCACAACATGGGGTTAGTTGATGGGGAGAAAGTGAAAGCTATTAAGGAGTGGCCTATACCTACTAGTGTTTTAAAGATATGGAGTTTCCACAAGTAGCATCCTTCTATAGGAGGTTTGTGATAAATTTCAGCACTATTCTTGCTCCTTTGACTGAATGTATCAAGAAAGTGGTGACTTTAGGTAGAAAGAGGGTGCCCAAAAATAGTTTTGAGCAAATTAAGGAGAAGATGTGTTCAACAACTATCTTAACTCTCCTTGATTTTTCAAAACTTTTAAAGTGAAGTGTGATGCTTTGAGAGTGGGATTTGGGGTTGTTTTTATGTAAGATAAATGTCCCATGGTCTATTTTAGTGAGAGGTTAGGGGGGACAATCCTAAATTATTCAATATATGAGAAGGAGTTATGTGCACTAATTCAAGTTTTAGAGAGTTATCAGCACTACTCGTTGTTCAGGGAGTTTGTTGTACACACTGATTATGAATCCTTGAAGCATCTCAAGGGACAAAGCAAACTAAATTGAAGGCATGCTAAATGGGTGGAGTTCTTGGAGGCCTTTCCATATGTCATCAAGTACAAAAAGGGAAATGTAAATGTAGTCGAAAAGGTATGCTTCAATCTCATTATTGAATGCTAAGTTAATGGGTTTTAAATTTATTATGAGTCAATATTTGGATGATCTAAAGTTTGCTTCTATTTAGTTGGCTTGTGAGAAAGGGGCAGTTCATGGCTTTTATAGGCTTAAAGGGTGCTTGTTTAGATTTGGAAGGCTTTGTATTCCTAAGGAATCTCTTAGGAAACTTTTAGTAAGGGAGGGGCATGGTGGAAGTTTAACTAGACACAGTGAAAAAAAGACTTTAGAGCTGGTTAAAGAGCATTTTTATTGGTTAGGGATTATTAGAGATGTATATCATGTAATGGACTCTAAAAAAAGGTTTTCCCACTCCCTTCCAATGCAATATGGTTGACCCAAGATTGAAGCTTTTGATTACTATTTATAATATTCATCCACAAAAGTGTATTATATATAATTGAGTCCATTTCTTGTATTTTTGTTCAATTAAGATTTTCAAATATCATGTTTTACTCACGATTCAAAATGCAATAGCTTTAACAATAAATTTAATAATCAAAACATTGCATTTTCTCAACTTTTAGAATTTTAAAGTCCTATAAGGATAAATCCTTTGTTAATAATCAGTTGAATTTAAATTTTATAATTTTTTTAGTTGTCTCCTTTTCCACAATGCAATTTCAAATAATTAATATAATTTTTGGCTAGTAACATATTACTTAAGAAAAGCAAATGTAATGAACTCTAAGAAGATGTTTTCCCACTCCCCTCCAAAGCAATATGGTTGAGCCAAGATTGAAGCTTGCAATTACTGTTTATAATATTCATCCATAAATGTATATGTCATACAATTGAGTCCATTACTTGTATTTTTGTTCAATTAAGATTTTCAAATATTATGTTTTACTCACCATTCAAAATGCAATGACATTAACAATAAATTTAATAATCAAAATATTGTGTTTTCTGAACTTTTAGAATTTATATAATTTTTGCCTACCAACACATCACCTAAGAAAAAACAAATACAATGGACTCTAATAAGAAGTTTCCCCACTCCCCTTAAGCGCAATATACTTGACCCAAGATTGAAACTTGCGATTACTATTGATAATATTCATCCACAAAAATTTATCTTATACAATTGAGTCCATTACTTGTACTTTAGTTCAATTAAGAGTTTCAAATATTCTGTTTTTCTTACCATTCAAATTCAATGACATTAACAATAAATTTAAAAATCAAGACCTTACACTTTTTTAATTTTTAGAATTCTAAAGTCTTGTAAGAATAAATGCATTGTTAATTATCAGTTGAATTTTAGTGTTGTACTTTTTTTAATTATCTCCTTTGTGACATTGCTATTTGAAATAATTTACATAATTTTAGTCTAAAAAATATTACTTTAGAAAAATCTAATGTATGAGACTCTAATATGAAGTTTCCCCACCTCCTTTAAAAGCAATATGCTTGACCCAACATTGAAGGTTGGCATTATTATTTATAATACACGTCCACTAAAGTGTATTTCATACAATTGAGTCCATTACTTGTATTTTTGTTCAATTAAGATTTTCAAATATTATGTTTTACTCATCATTCAAAATGCAACGGCATTAACAATAAATTCAATAATCAAAACATTGCATTTTCTTAACCTTTAGAATTTTGAAGTCCTATAGGGATAAATCCATTGTTAATGATTAGCTGAATTTGAATTTTGTAATTTTTTAATTGTCTCCTTTGCCACAAAGCAATTTGAGATAATTTTTTTCTACCAACATATTACTTATGAAAAAGCAAATGCAATGGACTCTAAGAAGAATTTTCCTCACTCCCCTTTAAAGTAGTATAGTTGAGCCAAGATTGAAACTTGCAATTACTATTTATTATATTCATCTACAAAAGTATATTTTATACAATTGAATCCATTACTTGTATTTTTGTTTAATTGAGATTTTCAAATATCATGTTTTACTCACCATTCAAAATGCAATGGCTTTAACAATAAATTTAATAATCAAAATATTGCATCTTCTCAACTTTTAGAATTTTAAAGTCCTATAGAGTTAAATTCATTGTTAATAATCAATTGAATTAAAATTTTGTAATTTTTTTCATTGTCTCCTTTGTCACAATGCAATTTGAAATAATTCATATAATTTTTGTCTACCAACATATTAGTTAAGAAAAAGCAAATGTAATGGACTTTAACAAGAAGTTTTTCCACTCCCCTCTAAACCAATATGGTTAACCTAAGATTGAAACTTGCGAATACTGTTTATAATATTCATTGACAAAAGTGTATTTTATACAATTGAGTCCATTATTTTTATTTTTGTTGAATTAAGATTTTCAAATATTATATTTTACTTACCATTCAAAATGCAATGACATTAACAATAAATTTAATAATCAAAACATTGCCTTTTCTCAACATTTAGAATTGTAAAGTGTCATAGGAATAAATTCATTGTTAATAATTAGTTGAATTTAAATTTTGTAATTTTTTTAATTGTCTCATTTGCCACAACAGAACTTGAAATAATTTATATACTTTTTGTCTACCAACATACTACATAAGAAAAGGCAAATACAATGTATTCAAATAAGAAGTTTGCCCACTCCCTTCAAGAGAAATATGATTGACTCAAGATTGAAGCTTGTGATTACTATTCGTAATATTCATCTACAAAAGTATATTTTATACAATTGAGTCCATTTCTTGTATTTTTGTTCAATTAAGATTTTCAAATATCATGTTTTACTCACCATTCAAAATGCAATGGCTTCAACAATAAATTTAATAATGCAAATATTGCATTTTCTCAGCTTTTAGAATTTTAAAGTCCTACAGGGATAAATCCATTGTAAATAATTAGTTGAATTTAATTTTTGAAATTTTCTTCATTGTTTCCTTTGTCATAATGTAATTTGTAATAGTTTATATAATTTTTTTCTAGCAACATATTACTTAGGAAAAAGCAAATACAATGGAGTCTAATATGAAGTTTCTCCATTCCCTACAAGAGCAATATCATTGACCTAAGATTGAAATTTGCAATTACTAGTTATAATATTCAACCACAATATTGTATATTATACAATTGAGTCCATTATTTGTATTTTTCTTCAATTAAGATCTTCAAATATTATGTTTTACTCACCATTCAAAATGCAAGGGTATTAAAAATAAAGTTAATAATCAAAAGATTGCATTTTCTCAACTTTTAGATTTTAAAGTCCTATAGGGATAAATCCATTATTAATAATCAATTGAATTTCAATTTTTTAATTTTTTTAATTGTCTCCTATACCACAATGCAATTTGAAATAATTTACATAATTTTTGTCTACTAATATATATTACTTAAGAAAAAGTAAATACAATCGACTCTAATATAAAGTTTCTCCACTCCCCTCAAGTGTAATAAGGTTGACCCAAGATTAAAACTTGTGATTACTATTTATAATATTCATCCACAAAAATATACTTTATACAATTGAGTCCATTACTTATATTTTTGTTGAATTAAGATTTTCAAATATTATATTTTACTCACCATTCAAAATGCAAGGAAATTAACAATAAATTTAATAATCAAAACATTGCCTTTTTTCAACTTTTAGAATTTAAAAGTTTTAAAGGGATAAATCCATTGCTAATAATCAATTGACTTGAAATTTTGTAATTTTTTTAATTGTCTACTAGGCCACAAAGCAATTCGAGATAATATTTATAATTTTTGTCGATGAACATATTACTTAAGAAAAACAAATGTAATGGACTCTAAGAAGATGGTTCCCCACTCCCCTCCAAAGCAATATGGTTGACCCAAGATTGAAATTTGCGATTACTATTTATAATATTCATCCACAAAAGTATATTTTATACAATTGAGTCCATTTCTTGTATTTTTGTTCAATTAAGATTTTCAAATATTAAGTTTTACTTATCATTAAAAATGCAAGGGCATTAATAATAAATTTAACAATCAAAACATTGCGTTTTTTCAAATTTTAGAATTTTAAAGTTTTAAAGGGATAAATCCATTGTTAAAAATTAGTTGAATTTATTTTTTCAAATTTTTTTAATTGTCTCCTTTACCACAATTTAATTTGAAATAATTTATATAATTTTTGTTTACCAACATATCACTTAAGAAAAAGCAAATAGAATGGACTCTAATAAGACATTTCCCCACTCCACTCAAGAGTAATATGCTTGACCCAACATTAAAGCTTGGGATTGCTAGTTACAATATTCATCCACAAATTATATTTTATACAATTGAGTCCATTACTTGTATTTTTATTCAATTAACATATTCAAATATTATATTTTACTCACCATTCAAAATGCAAGGACATTAACAATAAATTTAATATTCAAAACATTGCATTTTTCCAACTTTTAGAATTTAAAAGTTTTAAACGGATAAATCCATTGCTAATAATCAGTTGAATTTAAATTTTGTAATTTTTTTAATTGTTTACTAGGCCACAAAGCAATTCAAGATAATTTTTATAATTTTTGTTGACGAACATATTACTTAAAAAAAGCAAATGTAATGGACTCTAAGAAGAGGTTTTCCCAATCCCCTCCAAAGCAATATGGTTGACCCAAGATTGAAGCTTGCGATTACTATTTATAATATTTATCCATAAAAGTGTATTTTATACAATTGAGTCCATTTCTTGTATTTTTGTTCAATTAAGATTTTCAAATATCATGTTTTACTCACCATTCAAAATGCAATGGCTTTAACAATAAATTTAATAATCAAAACTTTTAGAATTTTAAAGTCCTATAGGGTTAAATTCATTGTTAATAATCAGTTGAATTTAAATTTTGTAATTTTTATAATTGTCTCCTTTGCCACAATGCAATTTGAAATCATTTATGTAATTTTTGTCTACCAGTATATTACTTAAGAAAAAGCACATACAATGGACTCTAATAAGACATTTCCCCACTCCACTCAAGAGCAATATGCTTGACCCAACATTGAAGTTTGGAATTGCTATTTACAATATTCATCCACTAAATTGTATTTTATACAATTGAGTCCATTACTTGTATTTTTATTCAATTAATATATTCAAATATTATGCTTTACTCACCATTCAAAATGCAAGGGCATTAACAATAAATTTAATATTCAAAATATTGCATTTTTTCAACTTTTAGAATTTAAAAGTTTTAAAGGGATAAATCCATTGCTAATAATCAATTGAATTTAAATTTTGTAATTTTTTTAATTGTTTACTAGGGCACAAAGCAATTCGAGATAATTTTTATAATTTTTGTCAACTAACATATTACTTAAGAAAAGCAAATGTAATGGACTCTAAGAAGAAGAAGAGGTTTCCCCAGTCCCCTCCAAAGCAATATGGTTGACCTTAGATTGAATCTTGTGATTACTATTTATAATATTCATCCACAAAAGTGTATTTTATACAATTGAGTCCATTTCTTGTATTTTTGTTAAATTAAGATTTTCAAATATCATGTTTTACTCACCATTAAAAATGCAATGGCTTTAACAATAAATTTAATAATCAAAACATTGCATTTTCTCAACTTTTAGAATTTTAATGTCCTATAGGGATAAATCCTTTGATAATAATTAGTTGAATTTAAATTTTGTAATTTTTTTAATTGTCTCCTTTTCTACAATGCAATTTGAAATAATTTATATAATTTTTGTCTACTAACATATTACTTAAGAAAAAGCAAATGCAATGGACTCTAAGAAGAAGTTTCCCCACTCCCCTACAAAGCAATATGGTTGATCCAAGATTGAAACTTGCGATTACTATTGATAATATTCATCCACAAAAGTTTATCTTATACAATTGAATCCATTACTTGTACTTTAGTTCAATTAAGACTTTCAAATATTATGTTTTTCTCACCATTCAAATTCAATGGCATTAGTAATAAATTTAAAAATCAAAACCTTACACTTTTTTAATTTTTAGAATTCTAAAGTCCTGTAGGAATAAATGCATTGTTAATTATTAGTTGAATGTTAGTGTTGTACTTTTTTTAATTGGCTCATTTGTGACATTGCTATTTGAAATGATTTACATAATTTTAGTCTAAAAAAATATTACTTTAGAAAAAGCTAATGTATAGGACTCTAATAAGAAGTTTCCTCATCTCCCTTAAGAGCAATATGCTTGGCCTAACATTGAAGGTTGGGATTACTATTTATAATATTCGTCCTCTAAAGTGTATTTGATCAAGCCAGATGTAGGCTACTCGGACGTTAGGATCGGGAGATTGACTTGCACACGCGGAACAGGATGAACAGTAATTACAGTCCTATGCAAGCTCGGGAAAATGGGTGTAACTTCGTCGATACAGATCGGAATGACCTGATTCGAAAGCCAAATGAACAAAGACTTCTGAATTAACAATTTCTCTGTTTTGAGTTTTCTCAAATAAGCACTGTAGGCAGGATGAAATCGGGGTGGAAATGGACAGATGTAAATGGACAGAACAGAGGAAAAGATAGAACTTTGTTGGTTGCTCTTCCAGGCCTCCAAGGAAGTGGATAGGGCACCGATTCTTCTAGATCGATGACTGCAACTCTTCAAGGATGCAGATTTGAAAAACCTCTGACTCTTCAAGGACGGAGTGAAAACTCTTCAAGGTTTTCAGGGGTACGAACTCTTCAAGGTTCAAGATAATTGCTTAACGCAAAATTTTTTCATTAATCAAATTCGTCTTTTGAATACATAAAGTAGATGGTCTTTTGTAGCCAAAGAAAAGCAAATGAAAAGACTCGAGCAAATGAAGAGGCTAAAGAGCATTAAAGATCCTAGAAGGCATAAAACATTAAAGAACTTAGAAACTAGAAACTAGGTAAATGTTCAATGTCCTCTTGATCATCCCAAAGTATCTTTTAGGCTTCCAATGTATAGGGAAAGACAAGAACTTTATTATGGCATGGGCTTGCAAATGAAACTCTTGGTCTTCAGATTGTGTCCCTTCGATATCTCCTCGACTGGTTGAGCGACTTGTCAAGCTCGGATGCAGGCTGATCTCCTTGGTCGAGTAAGCTCATCTTCGATGCGGGCGGCATTATCAATCTGGCCTGCATCAGTATTTCATACAATTGAGTCCATTACTTGTATTTTTGTTCAATTAAGATTTTCAAATATTATGTTTTACTCACCATTCAAAATGTAATGGCATTAACAATAAATTCAATAATCAAAACATTACATTTTCTTAACTTTTAGAATTTTGAAGTCTTGTAGGGATAAATCTATTGTTAATGATTAGCTGAATTTGAATTTTCTAACTTTTAATTGTCTTCTTTGCCACAAAGCAATTTGAGAGAACTTTTGTCTACTAACATATTACTTATGAAAAAGCAAATGCAATGGACTCTAAGAATAACTTTCCCCACTCCCCTCGAAAGCAATACGGTTGACCCAAGATTGAAACTTGCGATTATTATTTATAATATTCATCTACAAATGTATATTTTATACAACTCAGTCCATTACTTGTATTTTTGTTCAATTGAGGTTTTCAAATATCATGTTTTACTCATCATTCAAAATGCAATGGCTTTAATAATAAATTTAATAATCAAAACATTGCACTTTCTCAACTTTTAGAATTTTAAAGTCCTATATGGTTAAATTCATTGTTAATGATCAGTTGAATTTAAATTTTGTAATTTTTTTAATTGTCTCCTTTGCCACAATGCAATTTGAAATAATTCATATAATTTTTGTCTACTAACATATTACTTAAGAAAAAGCAAATGTAATAGACTCTAAAAGGAAGTTTCCCCACTCCCCTCCAAAGCAATATGGTTGACCAAAAATTGAAACTTACGATTACTATTTATAATATTCATCCACAAAGTGTATTTTATACAATTGAGTTTATTACTTGTATTTTTGTTGAATTAAGATTTTCAAATATTATGTTTTACTCATCATTCAAAATGCAATGACATTAACAATAAATTTAATAATCAAAATGTTGTCTTTTCTTAACATTAAGAATTTTAAAGTGCTATAAGGATCAATTCCTTGTTAATAATCAATTTAATTTAAATTTTGTAATTTTTTTAATTGTCTCCTTTGCCACAAAGGAACTTGAAATAATTTATATAATTTTTTTCTACCAACATACTACATAAGAAAAAGCATATACTCCCTTCAAGAGAAATATGGTTGACCTGAGATTGAAGTTTGTGATTATTATTTGTTATATTCATCCACAAAAGTGGATTTTATACAATTGAGTCCATTACTTGTATTTTTGTTCAATTAAGATTTTCAAATATCATATTTTACTCACCATTCAAAATGCAATGGCTTTAACAATAAATTTAATAATCCAAACATTGCATCTTCTCAGCTTTTAGAATTTTAAAGTCCTACAGGGATAAATCCATTGTAAATAATCAGTTGAATTTAATTTTGTAATTTTCTTTATTGTTTCCTTTGTCATAATGTAATTTGTAATAGTTTATATAATTTTTTTTCTAACAACATATTACTTAGGAAAAAGCAAATACAATGGAGTCTAATATGACGTTTCTCCACTCCCCATAAGAGCAATATCGTTGACCTAAGATTGAAATTTGTAATTACTATTTATAATATTCAACCACAATATTGTATATTATACAATTGAGTCCATTATTTGTATTTTTCTTCAATTAAGATCTTCAAATATTATGTTTTACCCACCATTCAAAATGCAAGGGTATTAAGAATAAAGTTAATAATCAAAACATTGCATTTTCTCAACTTTTAGATTTTAAAGTACTGTAGGGATAAATCCATTGTTAATAATAAATTGAATTTAAATTTTGTAATTTTTTTAATTGTCTCCTATGCCACAATGCAATTTGAGATAATTTACATATTTTTTGTCTACAAACATATTACTTAAGAAAAAGTAAATACAATAGACTCTAATATAAAGTTTCTCCACTTCCCTCAAGTGCAATAAGGTTGACCCAAGAATAAAGCTTGCGATTACTATTTATAATATTTATCCACAAAATTGTACTTTATACAATTGAGTCCATTACTTGTATTTTTGTTCAATTAAGATTTTCGAATATTATGTTTTGCTCACCATTCAAAATACAAGGAAATTAACAATACATTTAATAATCAAAACATTGTGTTTTTTCAACTTTTAGAATTTAAAAGTTTTAAAGGGATAAATCTATTGCTAATAATCAGTTGAATTTAAATTTTGTAATTTTTTTAATTGTTTACTAGACCATAAAGCAATTCGAGATAATTTAAATTTTGTAATATGGTTGAAAAAGATGTTTAAATGTCTAAGAAGATGTTTCCTGACTCCCCTCCAAAGCAATATAGTTGACCCAAGATTGAAACTTACGATTACTATTTATAATATTCATCCATAAAAGTGTATTTTATACAATTAAGTCCATTTTTTGTATTTTTGTGAAATTAAGATTTTCAAATATCATGTTTTACTCACCATTCAAAATGCAATGACCTTAACAATAAATTTAATAACCAAAACATTGTATTTTCTCAACTTTTAGAATTTTAAAGTCCTATAGGGATAAATCCTATATTAATAATCAGTTGAATTTAAATTTTGTAATTTTTTTAATTGTCTCCTTTGCCACAATGCAATTTGAAATAATTCATATATTTTTTGTCTACCAACACATTACATAAGAAAAAGCAAATGTAATGGACTCTAAGAAGAAGTTTCCCCACTCCTCTCCAAAGCAATATGGTTGACCCAGGATTGAAACTGCAATTACTATTTATAATATTCATCCACAAAAGTTTATTTTATACAATTGAGACCATTACTTGTATTTTGTTCAATTAAGATTTTCAAATATTATATTTTACTCATCATTCAAAATGCAATGACATTAACAATAAATTTAATAATCAAAACATTGCCTTTTCTCACATTTAGAATTTTAAATTGCTACAGGAATAAATTCATTGTTAATAATCAGTTGAATTGAAATTTTGTAATTTTTTTAATTGTCTCCTTTGCCACAAAGGAACTTGAAATAATTTATACAATTTTTGTCTACCAACATACTACATAAGAAAAAGCAAATACAATGGATTCAAATAAGAAGTTTGCCCACTCCCTTCAAGAGAAATATGGTTGACCCAAGATTGAAACTTGCGATTACTATTTATAATATTCATCCATAAAAGTGGATTTTATACAATTGAGTCTATTACTTGTATTTTTGTTCAATTGAGATTTTCAAATATCATGTTTTACTCACCATTCAAAATGTAATGACTTTAACAATAAATTTATTAATCAAAACATAGGGATAAATCCATTGTTAATAATCAATTGAATTTAAATTTTGTAATTTTTTTAATTGTCTCTTATGCCACAATGCAATTTGAAATAATTTACATAATTTTTGTCTACCAACATATTATTTAAGAAAAAGGAAATACAATGGACTTTAATATAAAGTTTCTCCACTCCCCTCAAGTGCAATAAGGTTGACCCAAGATTAAATCTTGTGATTACTATTTATAATATTCATCCATAAAAGTGTATTTTATACAATTGAGTCCATTACTTGTATTTTTGTTCAATTAAGATTTTCAAATATTATGTTTTTCTCACCATTCAAAATGCAAGGAAATTAACAATAAATTTAATAATCAAAACATTGCGTTTTTTAAACTTTTAGAATTTTAAAGTTTTAAAGGGATAAATTCATTGTTAATAATCAGTTGAATTTATATTTCATAATTTTTTTAATTATCTCCTTTGCCACAAAGCAATTTGAAATAATTTTTATAATTTTTGTCTTCCAACATATTACTTAAGATAAAACAAATACAATGGACTCTAATAAGAAGTTTCCCCGCTCCCTTCAAGAGCAATATGGTTGACCCAAGATTGAAACTTGTGATAATATTGATCCACAAAAGTGTATTTTATACAATTGAGTCCATTACTTGTATTTTTGTTCAATGAAGACTTTCAAATGTTATGTTTATCTCACCATTGAAAGCCAATGGCATTAGTAATAAATTGAAAAATCAAAACATTGCATTTTCTCAACTTTTAGAATTTTATAGTCCTATAAGGATAAATTCATTGTGAATAATCAGTTGAATTTAAATTTTGTAATTTTTTTAATTGTCTCCTTTACCACAATGCAATTTGAAATAATTTATATAATTTTTGCCTACCAACATATTACTTAAGAAAAAGCAAATAGAATCGACTCTAACAAGAAGTTTCCCATTCCCCTTAAGAGCAATATGGTTGACCCAAGATTGAAGCTTGCGATTACTATTTATAATATTCATCCACAAAAGTGTATGTTATACAATTAAGTCCATTACTTGTATTTTTCTTCAATTAAGACTTTCAAATATTATGTTTTTCTTACCATTCAAATGCAATGGCATTAGTAATAAATTTAAAAATCAAAACATTGCACTTTTTCAATTTTTAGAATTTTAAAGTCCTTTGGGATTAAATGCATTGTTAATTATCAGTTAAATTTTAATTTTGTAATTTTTTTGGTTGTCTCCTTTGTGACATTGCTATTCGAAATGATTTATTTAATTTTAGTCTAAAAAAATTTTACCTTAGAAAAAGCTAATGTATGGGACTCTAATAAGAATTTTCCCTACTTCCCTCAAGGGCAATATGCTTCACCCAACATTAAAGCTTGGGATTGCTATTTATAATTTTCATCCATTAAAGTGTATTTTATACAATTGTGTCCATTACTTGTATTTTTGTTCAATTAGGATTTTCAAATATTATGTCTTACTCATGATTCAAAATGTAATGACATTAATAATAAATTTAATAATCACAACATTGCATCTTCTCAACATTTAAAATTTTAAAGTCCTTTAGGGATAAATCTATTGTTCATAATCAATTGAATTTAAATTTTGTAATTTTTTAATTATATTCTTTGCCACAATGCAATTTGAAATAATTTTTATAATTTTTGTCTACAAACATATCACTTAAGAAAAAGCAAATAAAATGGACTCTAATAAGAAGTTTTCCCACTCGCCTCAAGAGTAATATGGTTCACCCAAGATTGAAACTTGCAATTACTACATATAATATTCATCCACAAAAGTGTATTTTAGACAATTGAGTCTATTACTTGTATTTTTGTTCAATTAAGACTTTCAAATATTATATTGTTTTCACCATTCAAATGCAATGACCTTAGCAATAAATTTAAAAATCAAAACATTGCACTTTTTCAATTTTTAGAATTTTAAAGTCCTGTAGGAATAAATGTAATATTAAGTATCAGTTGAATTTTAATTTTGTAATTTTTTTAATTGTCTCCTTTGTGACATTGCTATTTGATAAGAGTTTGAACCCTAACTCCACCACAAAAGCTAGCTCAAGAATGGAGGGTTGATCCAACCCTTATAAACAGCCCAAAGACCCTCTCAGGAACTGATGTGGGACACATCATTCCCGACCCCTTTAAACTGCACGTCCCCATGCTGCCTCATCGGCCCGGTGGCAGGGAACCTTTGTACATGCGCCCACCAACCCTCTGAGGTTTGGCTCTGATACCAACTGATGCAGAAAACCCCAAAAAGACGTGGCTTAGGGACCCAACGCACACAATGAATCAAAGAGCAACCAGGAAAGCTAAATCAGAGTTTAATAACACAAACCCTAGACCCAATATTCGAAGGAACACGAACCTAGGGTATTCAAGATGGATATGGACGCCACACTCCAGAAAAGGAAGGAATTGGGAGTGATAAGTCGATTTGAACACCACAAGAAGAAGTACCTCTTGATAAGTTCTTTAGTTCTTAAAAGAACCGTGGGAGAAAAACCCTTGCTTTCTATTTCACTCCAAAGTTGTATGATCTCCAAAGCTTACAAGGGGTGCCTATTTATAGGCTTAGATAGCAATCCTAAAGGGGTAAAATTCCTATTTAGGAGAAATCCCTATTTTGAAGGAATTTCGGACTAATTCCAGCACATACAATGAACTCCTATTTAGGAGTGAATGCTATCATTTAGTTTGACCTATTAAGTAGTCCAATTATATTAATTAGGCCTGGGCTCTCTTTAAAACTTGAATTCGCACCATTTGAAGCCTGGTTGGCCTGAATGTCCAGAATCAGCCCATTTAGTGCTTCTTTAATCTTTTTGGCCCTAGCTCGTGTTATTGGGCCTTTTGGAATGTGCAATGGACCTCTTGTATCAATTGAAACTCTAGCTTGTGTTATTGGGCCTTCTTGAATGTGTGATGGACTTTTTGCATCATTTGAAGCCTTCCACCCATCACTATTTGAAACAATTTATATAATTTTAGTCTAAAAACATATTACTTTAAAAAAGGCTAATGTAAGGGACTCCAATAAGAATTTTCCACACTCCCCTTAAGGGCAATATGGTTGACCAAAGATTGAAGATTGTGATTACTATTTATAATATTCATCTACAAAAGTGTATTTTAAACAATTGAGTCCATTACATGTATTTTTGTTGAATTAAGATTTTCAAATATTATATTTTACTCACCATTCAAAATGCAAGGGTATTAACAATAAATTTAATAATCAAAACATTACGTTATTTCAACATTTAGAATTTTAAAATTTTAAAGGGATAAATCCATTATTCATAATTAGTTGAATTTATAATTTATAATTTTTTTAATTATCTCCTTTGCTACAAAGCAATTTGAAGTAATTTTTATAAATTTTGTCTACCAACATATTACTTAAGAAAGAGCAAATGAAATGGATGCTAATAAGAAGTTTCCCCACTCCCCTCAAGAGCAATATGGTTGACCCAAGATTGAAACCTACGATTACTATTTATTATATTCATCCACAAAAGTCCTATAGCAATAAATGCATTATTAATTATGAGTTGAATTTTAATTTTGTAATTTTTTGATTATGTCCTTTGTGACATTGCTATTTGAAATGATTTATTTAATTTTAGTTTAAAAAAATGTTACCTTAGAAAAAACTAATGTATGGGACTCTAATAAGAATTTTCCCTACTCCCCTCAAGAGCAATATGCTTGACCCAACATTAAAACTTGGGATTGCTATTTATTATATTCATCCACTAAAATTTATTTTATACAATTGTATCCATTACTTGTATTTTTTGTTCAATTAAGATTTTCAAATATTACGTTTTACCCATCATTCAAAATGCAATGACATTAACAATAAATTTAATAATCAAAACATTGCATTTTCTCAACATTTAAAATTTTAAACTCCTATAGGATTAAATCCATTGTTAATAATCAGTTGAATTTAAATTTTGTAATTTTTTTAATTGTCTTCTTTGCCACAATATAATTTGAAATGATTTATATAATTTTTGTCTATAAACATATTACATAAGAAAAAGCAGAAAAAATGGACTCTAATAAGAAGTTTCCCCACTCCCCTCAAGAGCAATATGGTTGACCCAAGATTGAATATTGAAGTTCCCAACTTCACCCTAGGATCTACTAGTCTATAATACTGAGAGGGGGGGTGAATCAGTATCACCACAATTCGCAATTCATAGGAAAGTGAACAACTTCAATCTCTTCTTAAAAGTGAACTCTTTCTCAGATTCGACTAAGGTAGATCTATTGCTACCTACTAATCACAATAGTCCCTGAAGTTACCTTTCAGACACCTTGCCTAATATACAATTCGGATGTTCTTGTTTAGGTCTTCGTTAGGTTATGGGTTGGCTAATACTTTAGCTACGTTCACAACTCAATTCAAAACACAGAACGTAAAGCAAATTAAGGACACACAAGATTTACGTGGTTCCGTCAACGTAACGTACATCCACGGTGGTAGGGACTCTCCCTTACCGAGACTATCCACTATACTTAAGAATTCTAGTTACAATGGATGTCTTAATCTTCTACTCCTTTCACTATTGCAATTACTAAGCAAGTACAATACAAAGAGTGTCACTTACTGTGTCTACCCTTCTTCTAGCTTGTCTTGCCTCTATTGAATTGAAAGGCTGCTCCACTGCCGCTTAGAAGTTCACCGTAACGCTCTCTAACCTCTCTTGAAGAAATCTGGAAATATGTTGAGTTCTTTTCGATGCTTCGCTGAATTCCTTCTCTAGGTTGTTTCACACAACTCCTGCTTTCACCGTCTCACAGTTTCACAGCTTGCACTCAAGCTTCTGGTCTGCCGTTTCACGTCTCACAGCCTGCCCCATGCTTCTGATCAGTCACGTCGTTGCACGTTCTGGTCTCACGCTTCTGGTCTGCTGTTTCACATCTCTTGGCCTGCCTCAAACTACTGGTTTTTCTGGTTCACGTCTCTCGGCCTGCCTCACGCTTTTAGTCTGCTGTATTCTCTTCCGGGTGGTCTCACGGATACCAGGTCTGCTGTCTTCTCTTTCGGGTGGTCTGTTTCTTATTTCTCCTCTTGCTGGTTGTGCATTTCTGGTTTGGTTGCAGGATGTGTTTCTGGTTTGCTTGCAGGAGGCGTTTCTGGTTTGCTTGCAGGACGTGTTTCTGGTTTGCTTGCAGGAGGCATTTCTGGTTGCTTGCAGGAGGTGTTTCTGGTTTGCTTGCAGGACATGTTTCTGGTTTGCTTGCAGGAGGCGTTTCTGGTTTGCTTGCAGGAGGCGTTTCTGGTTTGCTTGCAGGAGGTCGCACGTTCTGGTTTGCTCTCCCGGTGGTGACGTTTCTGGTTTGCTCTCCTGGTGGTGTTGTTTCTGATCTCTTGCCGTTCTGCTCTCTCTTCCTTTTGGCCGGTTGCTGTAGGGTTGCTGTTTATTCAATTGTGTTGGCCCTCTGCCCTAGTTTTGTCTTCCAAGGCCTTTATATACT
>JAIRCJ010000117.1:198237-336499 GCA_020883675.1 Bruguiera gymnorhiza | reverse complement strand
CACTCCCCTCCAAAGCAATATGGTTGACCCAAGATTGAAGCTTGCAATTACTATTTATAATATTCTTCAACAAAAGTGTATTTTATACAATTAAAACCATTACTTGTATTTTGTTCAATAAAAGTTTCAAATATTATGTTTTTCTCACCATTCAAACACAATGACATTAGAAACAAATTTAAAATCAAAACATTATACTTTTCAATTTTTAGAATTCTAAAGTCTTGTAGGAATAAATGCTTTGTTAATTATCAGTTGAATTTTAATTTTGTAATTTTTTTAATTGTCTCCTTTATGACATTGCAATTTCAAATGATTTATATAATTTGAGTCTAAAAAATATTACTTTACAAAAAGATAATGTATGAGACTCTAATAAGAATTTTCTCCACTCCCTTCAAGAGCAATATGCTTGACCCAACATTAAAGTTTGAGATTGTTATTTATAATATTTGTCCGATAAAGTGTATTTTATACAATTGAGTCTGTTACTTGTATTTTTCTTAACTTAACATATTCAAATATTATGTTTTACTCACCATTCACAATGCAAGGGCATAAATAATAAATTTCATAATCAAAATATTCTGTTTTTCAACTTTTAGAATTTAAATTCTTAAAGGGATAAATCGATTACTAAGAATCTAGTGAATTTAATTTTGTAATTTTTTTAATTGTCTATTTTGCCACAAAGCAATTTGAGATAATTTTTATAATTTTTGACTACCAACATATTACTTAAGAAAAAGTAAATGCAATGGACTCTAAGAAAAAGTTTCCTCACTCCCCTCCAAAGCAATATGGTTGACCTAAGATTGAAGCTTGTGATTACTACTTATAATATTCATCCACAAAAGTTTATTCTATACAATTAAGACCATTACTTTTATTTTTGTTCAATTAAGAGTTTCAAATATTATATTTTCCTCACCATTCAAATGCAATGACATTACTATAAATTTAAAAATCAAAACATTGTACTTTTTCAATTTTTAAGTCCTGTAGGTATAAATGTTTTGTTAATTATCAGTTGAATTTTAATTTTGTAATTTTTTCAATTATCTCCTTTGTGACATTGCAATTTCAAATGATTTGCATAATTTGAGTCTAAAAAAATATTACTTTAGAGAAAGATAATGTATAAGACTCTAATAAAACTTTTCCTCACTCCCCTTAAAAGCAATATGGTTGACCCAACATTGAAGTATGAGATTGCTATTTATAATATTCGTCCACTAAAGTTATTTTACACAATTGAGTTCGTTTCTTATATTTTGTTCAATTAACATATCCAAATATTATATTTTACTCACCATTCAAAAGCAAGGGCATTAACAATAAATTTAATAATCAAAACATTGTACGTTTTCAATTTTTAGAATTCTAAAGTCCTGTAGGAATAAATACTTTGTTAATTATAAGGTGAATTTTAATTTTATAATTTTTTAATTGTCTACTTTGTGACATTGCAATTTCAAATGATTTATATAATTTTAGTCTAAAAAATATTACTTTAGAAAAAAATAATGTATGGGATTCTAATAAGAATTTTTGTCACGCCCCTCAAGAGCAATATGTTTGACCCAAGATTGAAACTTGGGATAACTAATTATAATATTCTTCCACAAAAATGTATCTTATACAATTGAGTCCATTACTTGTATTTTTGTTCAATTATGACTTTCAAATATTATGTTTGACTCACCATTCAAAATGTAAGGGCATTAACAATAAATTTAATAATCAAAACATTGCGTTTTTTCAATTTTTAGAATTTTATAGTTTTAAAGAGATAAATCCATTGTTAATAATCAAGTGAAATTAAATTTTGTAATTTTTTTAATTGTCTACTTTGCCACAAAGCAATTTGAGATAATTTTTATAATTTTTTACTACCAACATATTACTTAAGAAAAAGCAAATGCAATGGACTTTAGGAAAAAGTTCCCCACTCCCCTCCAAAGCAATATGGTTGACCCAAGATTGAAACTTGCGATTACTATTTATAATATTAATCCACAAAAGTTTATTTTATACAATTAAGACCATTACTTGTATTTTTGTCAATTAAGAGTTTCAAATATTATGTTTCTTCACCATTCAAATGCAAGGACATTAGTAATAAATTAAAATCAAAACATCATACTTTTTCAATTTTTAGAATTTTAAAGTCTTATAGGGATAAATGCTTTGTTAATTATCAGTTGAAGTTTAATTTTGTAATTTTTTTAATTGTCTACTTTGTGACATTGCAATTTCAAATGATTTATATAATTTTAGTCTAAAAAAATATTACTTTAGAAAAAGACAACGTATGGACTCTAATAAGAATTTTCCCTACTCCCCTCAAGAGCATATGCTTGACCCAACATTGAAGCTTGAGATTTCTATCTATAATATTCGTCCACTAAAGTGTATTTTATATAATTGAGTCCGTTAATTGTATTTTGTTTAATGAACATATTCAAATATTACATTTTACTCATCATTCAAAATGCAAGGACATTAACAATAAATTTAATAGTCAAAATATTTTATTTTTTCAACTTTTATATTTTAAAATCTTAAAAGGATAAATCGATTGTTAATAATCTAGTAAATTTAAATTTTGTAATTTTTTTTATTGTCTACTTTGCCATAAAGCAATTTGAGATAATTTTTATAATTTTGACTACCAACATATTACTTAAGAAAAAGCCAATGCAATGGACTCTGAGAAACGTTTCCCCATTGCCCTCCAAAGCAATATGGTTGACCTAAATTGAAGCTTGCGATTTTATTTATAATATTTTTTGCACAAAAGTTTATTTTATACAATTAAGGACCATTACTTGTATTTTTGTTCAATTAGGAGTTTCAAATATTATGTTTTCCTCACCATTCAAAAGCAATGACATTAGCAATAAATTTAAAATCAAAATATTGTACTTTTTCAATTTTTAGAATTTTAAAAGTGTTGTTGGGATAAATGCTTTGTTAATTAACAATTGAATTTTAATTTTGTAATTTTTTTAATTGTTACTTTTGACATTTGCAATTTCAAATGATTTATATAATTTTAGTCTAAAGAAATATTACTTTAGAAAAAGATAATGTATGGGACTCTAATAAGAATTTTCCCCACTCCCCTGAAAGCAATATGGTTGACCCAAGATTGAAATTTGGGATATTATTTATAATATTCTTCCTCAAAGTGTATTTTATACAATTAAACCTATCACTTGTATTTTTGTTCAATTAGAATTTTCAATATTATGTTTTACTCACCATTCAAAAATGCAATGAAATTAACAATAAGTTTAATAATCAAAACATTGCATTTTCTCAACTTTAAGAATTTTAAAGCCCTATAGAGATAATTCATTGTTAATAATCAGTTGAATTTAAATTTGTAGTTTTTTTTAATATCTTCTTTGCCACAATGCAATTTGAAATAATTTATATAATTTTTCTCTACCAACATATTACTTAAGAAAAAGCAAATGCAATGGACACTAATAAGAAGTTTCCCCATTCCCTCGAGAGCAATATGGTTGAGCCAAAATTGAAGCTTGCGTTTACTATTTATAATGTTCATCCACAAAAGTTTATTTTATACAATTGAGTCCATTACTTATATTTATGTTCAATTAGAAGTTTAAATATTATGTTTTTCTCACCATTCAAATGCAATGACATTAGTAATAAATTTAAAAATCAAAATATTGTACTTTATCAATTTTTAGAATTTTAAAGTCCTGTATGAATAAATGCATTATTAATTATCAATTGAATTTTAATTTTGTAATTTTTTAAATTGTCTCCTTTGTGACTTTGCTATTTGAAATGATTTATATAATTTTAGTTAAAAAAGTATTACTTTAGAAAAGCAAATACAATGGACTCTAATAAGAAAATTCCCCACTCCTTCAAGAGTAATATGGTTGACCTAAGATAGAAGTTTGCGATTATTATTTATTATATTTATCCATTCGATTTATAACAATTGAGTCCATTACTTGTATTTTTTTTCAATTAAGATTTTCAAATATTATGTTTTACACCACCATTGAAAATGCAATGACTTTACCAATAAATTTAATAATCAAAACATTGCATTTTCTCAACTTTTAGATTTCTAGTCTTATAGGGATAAATCCATTGTTAGTTATCAATTAAATTTAAAATTTGTAGTTTTTTCAATTGTCTCCTTTTCACACAATGCAATTTGAAAGTATTTATATAATTTTTTGTCTACCAACATAGTAGTTAAGAAAAAGCAAATAAAATGGATTCTAATAAGAAGTTTTCCCACTCCCCTTAAGAGCAATAAGGTTGACCCAAGATTAGAGCTTGCAATTATACTTATAATATCATCACAAAAGTGTATTTTATACCAATTGAGTCCATTACTTGTATTTTTGTTCAATTAAGATTTTCAAATATTATGTTTTACTCACCATTCAAAAATGCAATGGCATTAACATAAATTTAAAAATTAAAACATTACACCTTTTTAATTTTTAGAATTATAAAGTCTTATGGGAATACATGCATTGTTAATTATTAGTTCAATTTTAATTTTGTAATTTTTTTAATTGTCTCCTTTGTGACATTGCTATTTCAAATGATTTATATAATTTAGTCTAACAAAATACTACTTTAGAAAAAGCTAAGGTATGGGACTCTAATAAGAATTTTCCCCACTCCGCTCAAGAGCAACATGCTGACCTAACATTGAAATTCGATTTGCTATTATAATATTCGTCCACTAAAGTATATTTTATACAATTGAGTCCATTACTTGTATTTTTGTTCAATTAACATATTCAATATTATATTTTACTCATCGTTCAAAATGCAAGGGTATTAACAATAAATTTAATAATCAAAAACATTGCGTTTTTTCAACTTTAGAATTTTAAATTTTAAAGGGATAAATCCATTGTTAATAATCAGTTGAATTTAAATTTTGTAATATTTTAATCGTCTACTTTGGCCACAACGCAATTTGAGATAATTTTATAATTTTTGTCTACCAACAAGTTACTTAAGAAAAGTAATGCAATCAACTCTAAGAAGAGTTTCCCCACTCCCCTCCAAAGCAATATGGTAGACCAAAATTGAAACTTGCGATTACTATTTATAATATTCATTCACAAAAGTTTATTTTATACATTAAGTCCATACTTTATTTGTCAATTACAAGTTGCAAATATTATGTTTTTCTCACTATTCAAAAGCAATGACTTCAACAATAAATTTACAAATCAAAATATTGTACTTTTTTAATTTTTAAAATTCTAAGTCTGTAGGAATAAATGCATTATTAATTATCAGTGAATTTTAATTTTGCAATTTTTAATTTGTCTCCCTTTGAAATGATTTATATAATTTAGTCTAAAAAATATTACTTAGAAAAAGGAAACACAATGGACTCTAATAAGAGTTTCCCTACTCCCCTTAAGAGCGTTGACCTAAGATTGAATTTGCATTACTATTTATAATATTCATACCACAAAGTGTATTTTATACAATTAAATCCATTACTTGTATTTTTTCTCAATTAAGACTTTGAAATATTATGTTTTTCTCACCATTCAAATGCAATAACATTAGTAATAAATTTAAAAATCAAAACATTGCACTTTTGGGAATAAATGCATTGTTAATTATCATTTGGATTTAATGTAGAGATTCTATAAGAATTTTCCCACTCACCCCCTCAAAAGCAATATTACTTGACGCGACATTGAAACTTGGGACTCTAATTTTAATATTCATCCATTTAAAATATATTTTATACAATTGAATCCATTACTTGTATTTTTGTTCAATTAAGATTTTAAATATTATGTTTTACTCACCATTCAAATGCAATGGGATTAACAATAAATTTAATAATCAAAACATTGCATTTTCTCAATTTTTAGTATTTCAAAGTCCTATAGTGATAAATCTATTGTCAATAGTCAGTGAATTTAAATTTTGTAATTTTTTAATTGTCTTCCTTGCCACAATGCAATTTGAAATAATTTATATAGTTTTCGTCTACAAACATATTATTTAAGAAAAAGCAAATAAAATGGACTGTAATAAGAAGTTTCCCCACTCCCCTCAAGAGCAATATAGTTGACTCAAGATTGAAGCTTGCGATTATTATTTATAATATTCATCGACAAAAGTGTATTTATACAATTAAGTCCATTACTTGTATTTTTGTTCAATTAACATTTCAATAATATATTTACTAACATTCAAATGCAAGAGCATTAACAATAAATTTATAAATCAAAACATTGCACTTTTTCAATTTTAGAATTTTAAAGTCTATAGAATAAATGCATTGTTAATTATCAGTTTAATTTTAATTTGTAATTGTTTTAATTATGTCCATTTTAACATTGCAATTTCAAAAGATTTGTATAATTTTAGTCTAAAAAAATATTACTTTAGAAACAGATAATGTATGGGACACTAATAAGAATTTTCCCCACTCTTAAAAGCAATGTGCTTGATGCAATTCTGTAGTTTGTTTAATCCATTGTTAATCATCAGTTGAATTTAAATTTTGTAGTTTGTTTAATATTCCTTTTTGCCACAATGCAATTTGAAATTATTTGTATAATTTTTGTCTACCAACATATTACTTAAGAAAAAACAAATAAAATGGACTCTAATAAGAAGTTTCCCCACTCCCCTCAAGAGCAATATGGTTGATGCAAGATTGAAGCTTGCGATGACAATTTATAATAATAATAATCCACAAAAGTGTATTTTATACAATTGTTTCCATTACTTGTATTTTTGTTCAATTAATATTTTCAAATATTATTTTTTTCTGAACATTTAAATGCAATGGCATAGCAATAAATTTAAAAATCAAAACACTGCACTTTTTCAATTTTTAGAATTCTAAACTCTTGTAGAAATAAATGCATTGTTAATTATCAGTTGAATTTTAATTTTGTAATTTTTTTTATTGTCTCCTTTCTCACATTGGTATTTGAAATGATTTATATAATTTTAGTCGAAAAAAATATTACCTTAGAAAAGCTAATATATGTGACTCTAATAAGAATTTTCCCCACTCCCCTCAAGACTAATATACTTAAACCAACATTGAAACTTGGATTACTATTTATCATATTCATCCATTGTTAATAATTAGTTGAATTTAAATTTGTAATTTTTTAATTGCCTATTTTGCCACAAAGTAATTTGAGATAGTTTTTACAATTTTTGCCTACCAATATATTACTTAAGAAAAAGCAAATGCAATACACTCTGAGAAGAAGTTCCCCCACTCCTCGCCAAAGCAATATGGATGACCCAATATAAAGCTTGCGATTACTTATTATAATATTTATTTCACAAAAGTGTATTTTTATTACAATTGAGTCCATTACTTGTATTTTTATTTCAATTAAGATTTTCAAATGTTATGTTTTACTCACAATTCAAAATGCATATGACATTAATAATAATTTAATAAATCAAACCCTATATTTTCTCAACTTTTAAAATTTTACTGTCCTATAAGGATAAATCCCTTTGTTAATAATCAGTTAAATTTAAATTTTGTAATTTTTTAATTGTCTCTTTTGCCACAGTGCTATTTGAAATAATTTATATAATTTTTGTCTACCAACATATTACTCAAGAAAAAGCAAAATACAATGGACTTTAATAAGAAACTTCCTCACTCCCCTCAAGAGCAATATAGTTGACCCAAGATTGAAACTTTCGATTACTATTTATAATATTCCTCCATAAAAGTGTATTTTATACAATTGAGTCCATTACTTGTATTTTTTATTCAATTAAGATTTTTCAAATGTTATGTTTTACTCACCATTCAAAATGCAATGGCATTAATAATAAATTTAATAATCAAAACATTGCATTTTCTCAACTTTTACAATTTTAAAGTCTTGTAGGTATAAATCCATTGTTAATAATAAGTTGAATTTAAATTTTCTTATTTTTTTAATTGTCTTATTTGCCATAATGCAATTTGAAATAATTTATATAATTTTTGTTTACCATTATAATACTTAAGAAAAAGAAAATACAATGAACTCCAATAAGAAATTTCCCCACTCTCCTCAAGAGCAATATGGTTGACCCAAGATTGAAGCTTGCAATTACTATTTATAATATTCATCCACAAAAATGTATTTTATACAATTGAGTCCATTACTTGTTTTTTTGTTGAAGTAAGATTTTCAAATATTATGTTTTACTCACCCTTACAAATGCAAGGGCATCAACAATAAATTTTAATAATCAAAACATTGCATTTTTCAACTTTTAGAATTTTAAAGTTTTAAAGGGATAAATCCATTGTCAATAACCAGTTGAATTTAAATTTTGTAATTTTTTAATTGTCTACTTTGCCACAAAGCAATTTAAGATAATTTTTGTAATTTTTGTCTGCCAACATATTACTTTAGAAAAAGTAAATGCAATGGACACTAAGAAGAAATTTCCCCACTCCCCACCAAAGCAATATGGTTGACCCAATATTGAAGTTTACGATTACTATTTATAATATTCATTAAAAGAAGAGTATTTTATACAATAGAGTCCATTACTTGTATTTTTGTTCAATTAAGATTTTCAAATGTTATGTTTAACTCTGAATTCAAAATGCAATGACATTAATAATAAATTTAATAATCAAAACATTGCATTTTCACAACTTTTAAAATTTTACAGTTCTATATGGATAAATCTTTTGTTAATAATCACTTAAATTTAAATTTTGTAATTTTTTAAATTGTCTCCTTTGCCATAATGCAATTTGAAATAATTTATATAATTTTTGTCTACCAATGTATTACTTAAGAAAAAAGAAATACAATGGACTCTAATAAGAAGTTTCCCCAGTCCCCGCCAAAGCAATATGGTTAACCCAAAATTGAAGTTTGCAAGTGCTATTTATAGTATTCATTCACAAAAGTTTATTTTAACCAATTGAGTCCACTATTTGTATTTTTGTTTAATTAAGACTTTTAAATATTATGTTTTTCTCACTATTTAAATGCTATGGCATTAGCAATAAATTTAAAAATCAAACCATTGTACTTTTTCAACTTTTAGAATTCTAAAGTCCTATAGGAATAACCGCATTGTTAATTATCAGTTGAATTTTAATTTTGTAACTTTTTTAATTGTCTCCTTTGTGACATTGTTATTTGAAATAATTTATATAATTTTAGTCTAAAAAAATATTACTTTAGAAAAAGCTAATTTATGGGACTCTAATAAAAAGTTTCCCCACTCCCCTCAAGAGCAATATGCTTGACCAAACATTGAAGTTTGGGATTGCTATTTATAATATTCGCCCACTAAAGGGTATTTTATATAATTGAGTCCATTACTTGTATTTTTGTACAATTAAAATTTTCAAATATTATGTTTTACTCACCATTCAAAATGCAATGACATTAACAATAAATTTAGTAATCAAAACACTGCATTTTCTCTACTTTTAGTATTTTAAAGTTATAGCAATAAATCCATTATTAATAATCAGTTGAATTTAAATTTTGTAATTTTTTTCATTGTCTCCTTTGCCACAATGCTTTTTGAAATGATTTATGTATTTTTTGTCTATCAATATATTACTTAAGAAAAAGCAAATAAAATGGACTATAATAAGAAATTTCCCCACTCCCCTCAAGAGCAATAAGGTTGACCCAATATTGAAGCTTGCGATTACTATTTATAATATTCATCCATATAAGTGTATTTTATACAATTGAGTTCATTACTTGTATTTTTGTTCAATTAAGATTTTCAAATGTTATGTTTTACTCACAATTCAAAATGCAATGACATTAACAATAAATTTAATAATCAAAATATTACATTTTCCCAACATTTACAATTTTAAAGTATTATAGGTATAAATCCACTGTTAGTAATGAGTTGAATTTAAATTTTCTTATTTTTTTAATTGTCTTCTTTGCCAGAATGCAATTTGAAATAATTTATATCATTATTCTCTACTGACATATTACTTAAAAAAAAAACAAATATAATCGACTCTAATAAGAAGTTTCCTCACTCCCCTCAAAAACAATATGGTTGACCCAAGATTGAAGCTTGCGATTACTATTTATAATATTTATCCACAAAAGTATATTTTATACAATTGAGCCCTTTACTTGTATTTTTGTTGAAGTAAGATTTTCAAATATTATATTTTATCCACCATTCAAAATGCAAGGGCATCAACAATAAATTTTGATAATCAAAACATTGCGTTTTTTCAACTTTTCGAATTTTAAAGTTTTAAAGGGATAAATCCATTGTCAATAACCAGTTGAATTTAAATTTTGTAACTTTTTAATTGTCTACTTTGCCATAAAGCAATTTAAAATAATTTTTGTAATTTTTGTCTACCAACATATTACTTAAGAACAAGCAAATGCAATGGACTCTAAGAAGAAGTTTGCCCACTCCCCGCCAAAGCAATATGGTTGACTTAATATTAAAACTTGCGATTATTATTTATAATATTCATTCACAAAAGTGTATATTATACAATTGAGTCCATTACTTGTATTTTTGTTCAATTAAGACTTTCAAATATTATGTTTTTCTCACCATTGAAATGCAATGGCATTAGTGATAAATTTAAAAATCAAAACATCGTACTTTTTCAATTTTTAGAATTCTAAAGTCCCGCAGGACTAAATGCATTGTTAATTATCAGTTGAATTTTAATTTTGTAACTTTTTTAATTGTCTCCTTTGTGACATTGCTATTTGAAATGATTTATATAATTTTAGTCTAAAAAATTATTACTTTAGAAAAAGCTAATGTATGGGACTTAAATAAGAAGTTTCCCCACTTCCTGCAAGAGCAATAAGCTTGACCCAACATTAAAGGTTGGGATTGCTATTTACAATATTCATCTACTAAAGTGTATTTTATACAATTGAGTCCATTACTTGTATTTTTGTTCAATTAATAAATTTAATAATTATGTTTTACTCACCATTCAAAATGCAAAGGTATTAACAATAAATTTAATAATCAAAACATTGAGTTTCTTTAACATTTAGAATTTTAAAATTTTAAAGGGATAAATTCATTGTTAATAATCAGTTAAATTTAAATTTTGTAATTTTTTTAATTGTCTCCTTTGGCACAAAGCAATTTGAGATTATTTCTATAATTTTTGTCTACCAACATATTACTTAAAAAAAAGCAAATGCAATAAACTCTAATAAGAAGTTTTCCCACTCCCCTCAAGAGCAATATAGTTGATCCAAGAATGAAGCTTGCAATTAATGTTTATAATATTCCTCCATAAAAGTGTATTTTATACAATTCAGTCTATTACTTGTATTTTTGTTCAATTAACATATGCTAATATTATGTTTTACTCACCATTCAAAATGAAAGGGTATTAACAATAAATTTAATAATCCAAACATTGCATTTTCTCAGCTTTTAGAATTATAAAGTCCTAAAGGGATAAGTCTATTATCAATAATCAGTTGAATTTAAATTTTTAAAATTTTTTAATTGTCTCCTTTACCACTAAGCAATTTGAAATAATTTTTATATTTTTTGTCTACCAATATATTACTTAAGAAAAAACAAATACAATGGAATCTAATAAGAAGTTTCTCCACTCCCCCTAGGAGCAATATACTTAACCCAACATTGAAGTTTGGGATTGTTATTTATAATATTCATCCACTAAAGTGTATTTTGTACAATTATGTCCATTACTTGTATTTTTGTTCAATTAACATATTCAAATATTATGTTTTACTCACCATTCAAAATGCGAGGACATTAACAATAAATTTAATAATCAAAACATTTCATTTTTTCAACTATTAGAATTTTAAAGTTTTAAAGTGATAAATCCATTGTTAATAATCAGTTGAATTTAAATTTTGTAATTTTTTTAATTGTCTACTTTGCCACAAAACAATTTGAGAGAATTTTTATAATTTTTGTCTACCAACATATTATTTAAGAAAAAGTAAATGCAATGAACTCTAAGAAGAAGTTTCCCCACTCACCTCCAAAGCAATATGGTTGTCCCAAGATTGAAGCTTGCAATTACTATTTACAATATTCATTGACAAAACTTTATCTCATACAATTGAGTCCATTACTTGTATTTTTGTTCAATTAAGACTTTCAAATATTATTTTTTTCTCACTATTCAAAGTCAATGGTATTAGTAATAAATTTAAAAATCAAAGCATTATACTTTTTCAATTTTTAGAATTCTAAAATCCTGTAGGAATAAATACATTGTTAATTATCAATTGAATTTTAATGTTGTAATTTTTTTAATTGTCTCCTTTGTGATATTGTTATTTGAAATGATTTATATAATTTTAGTCCAAAAAAATACTACTTTAGAAAAAGCTAATGTATAGGACTTTAATAAGAAGTTTCTCCATTTCTCTCAAGAGCAATATACTTCACCTAATATTGAGGGTTGGGATTGCTATTTATCATATTCATCCACTAAAGTGTATTTTATACAATTGAGTGCATTACTTGAATTTTTGTTCAGTTAAGATTTTACTCCAATTAAGCAATTTGAGATATTTTTTATAATTTTTGTCTACTAGCAATAAATGCAATGGACTCTAAGAAGAAGTTTCCCTACTCCCCTCCAAAGCAATATGGTTGACTCAAAATTGAACCTTGCGATTACTATTTATAATATTCATCCACAAAAGTGTATTTTATATAATTAAGTCCATTACTTGTATTTTTGTTCAATTAAAATTTTCAAATATTATGTTTTACTCACTATTCAAAATGCAATGACTTTAACAATAAATTTAATAAACAAAACATTGCATTTTCTCAACTTTTAGAATTTTAAAGTCTTACAGGGATAAATCCTTTATTTATAATTAGTTGAATTTAAATTTTATAATTTTTTTAATTGTCTCCTTTGCTACAATAAAATTTGAAATAATTTATATAATTTTTGTCTACCAACATATTACTTAAGAAAAAAAAATAAAATGGACTTTAATAAGAAGTTTCCCCCTCCCCTCAAGAAGAATATGGTTGACCCAAGATTAAAACTTGAGATTATTATTTATAATATTCATCTATAAAAGTGTATTTTATACAATTGAATGCTTGTATTTTTGTTGAATTAAGATTTTCAAATATTATGTTTTACTCACGATTCAAAATACAAGGGCATTAATTTGAAATATTGCATTTTCTCAACTTTTAGAATTTTAAACTCTTACAGGGATAAATCCTTTATTTATAATTAGTTGAATTTAAATTTTGTAATTTTTTTAATTGTCTCCTTTGCTACAATAAAATTTGAAATAATTTATATAATTTTTTTCTACCAACATATTACTTAAGAAAAAAAAATAAAATGGACTTTAATAAGAAGTTTCCCCCTCCCCTCAAGAGGAATATGGTTGACCCAAGATTGAAACTTGAGATTATTATTTATAATATTCATCTATAAAAGTGTATTTTATACAATTGAATGCTTGTATTTTTGTTGAATTAAGATTTTCAAATATTATGTTTTACTCACGATTCAAAATGCAAGGGCATTAATAATAAATTTAATAATCAAAACATTGAATTGAAATTTTTTAATTTTTTTAATTTCCTCCTTTGCCACAATGCAATTTGCAAAAATTTATATAATTTTTGTTTACCAACATATTACTTAAGAAAAAGCAAATGCAATGGACTCTAAGAAGAAGTTTCCCTACTCCCCTCTAATGTAATATGGTTTACCCAAGATTGAAGCCTGCGATTACTATTTATAATATTCATCCACAAAAAGTGTATTTTATGCAATGGAGTCCATTATTTCTATTTTTGTTCAATTAAAATTTTCAAATATTATATTTTACTCGCAATTAAAAATGTAATGGCATTAACAATAAATTTAATAATCAAAACATTGCATTTTCTAAACATTTCAAATTCTAAAGTCTTATAGTGATAAATTCATTATTAATAATCATTTGAATTTAAATTTTCTAATTGTTTTAATTTTCTTCTTTACCATAATACAATTTGAGATAGTTTATATAATTTTGTCTACCACCATATTACTTAAGAAAAAGCAAATACAATGAACTTTAATAAGAAGTTTCCCCACTCCGCTCAAGAGCAATATGGTTAACCCAAGATTGAGACTTGCAATTACTATTTATAATATTCATCCACAATAGTGTATTTTATACAATTAAGTTCATTACTTGTATTTTTGTTCAATTAAGATTTTCAAATGTTATATTTTACTCACCATTCAAAATGCAATGACATTAACAATAAATTTAATAATCAAAACATTGCATTTTCTCAACTTTTAGAATTTTACAGTCCTATAAGGATAAATCCTCTGTTAATTTTCAGTTGAATTTACATTTTGTAATTTTTTTAATTATCTCTTATGCCACAAACCAATTTGAAATAATTTATATAATTTTTCTCTACCAACATATTACTTAAGAAAAAGCAAATACAATGGACTCTAATAAGAAGTTTCCCCACTCCGCTCAAGAGCAATATGGTTAACCCAA
Source organism: Bruguiera gymnorhiza (assembly GCA_020883675.1). NCBI lineage: Eukaryota > Viridiplantae > Streptophyta > Magnoliopsida > Malpighiales > Rhizophoraceae > Bruguiera > Bruguiera gymnorhiza. The sequence goes on along the minus strand of JAIRCJ010000117.1, from coordinate 321,953 downwards.
GATTGAGACTTGCAATTACTATTTATAATATTCATCCACAATAGTGTATTTTATACAATTAAGTTCATTACTTGTATTTTTGTTCAATTAAGATTTTCAAATGTTATATTTTACTCACCATTCAAAATGCAATGACATTAACAATAAATTTAATAATCAAAACATTGCATTTTCTCAACTTTTAGAATTTTACAGTCCTATAAGGATAAATCCTCTATTAATTTTCAGTTGAATTTACATTTTGTAATTTTTTTAATTATCTCTTATGCCACAAACCAATTTGAAATAATTTATATAATTTTTCTTTACCAACATATTACTTAAGAAAAAGCAAATACAATGGATTCTAATAAGAAGTTTCCCCACTCCCTTTAAGGGCAATATGGTTGACCCAAGAATGAAACTTGCGATTACTATTTATAATATTCATCCACAAAAGTATATTTTCTACAATTAAGTCCATTACTTGTATTTTTGTTGAATTAAGATTTTCAAATATTATATTTTACTCACCATTTAAAATACAAGTACATTAGCTTTAAATTTAATAATCAGAACATTGCGTGTTTTCAACTTTTAGAATCTTAAAGTTTGAAAGGGATAAATCCATTGTTAATAATCAATTGAATTTAAATTTTATAATTTTTTTAATTGTCTACTTTGTCATAAAGCAATTTGAGATAATTTTTATAATTTTTGTCTACCAACATATTACTTAAGAAAAAGTAAATGCAATAGACTCTAAGAAGAAATTTCCTTACTCCCCGCCAAAGCAATCTAGTTGACCCAAGATTGATGCCTGTGATTACTATTTATAATATTCATTCACAAAAATTTATTTTATACAATTGAGTCCATTACTTGCATTTTTGTTCAATTAAGACTTTCAAATATTATGTTTTTCTTACCATTTAAATGCAATGACATTAGCAATAATTTTAAAAATCAAAACATTGTACTTTTTCAATTTTTAGAATTCTAAGGTTCAGTAGGAATAAATGCTTTATTAATCATTAGTTGAATTTTAATTTTGTAACTTTTTTAATTGTCTCCTTTTCCATAATGCAATTTCAAATAATTAATATAATTTTTGCCTAGTAACATATTACTTAGGAAAAAGCAAATGCAATGGACTCAAAGAAGAACTTTCCCCACTCCCTTCCAAAGTAATATGGTTGACCCAAGATTGAAGTTTGCGATTACTATTTATAATATTCATCCACAAAATTGTATTTTATACAATTGAGTGCATTTCTTGTATTTTTGTTAAATTAAGATTTTCAAATATCATGTTTTACTCACCATTTAAAATGCAATGACTTTCACAATAAATTTAATAATCAAAATATTGCATTTTCTCAACTTTTAGAATTTTAAAGTCCTATAGGGTTAAATTGATCGTTAATAATCAATTGAATTTAAATTTTGTAATTTTTTTAATTGTCTCCTTTGTCACAATGCAATTTGAAATAATTCATATAATTTTTGTCTACCAACATATTAGTTAAGAAAAATCAAATGTAATGGACTTTAAGAAGAAGTTTTCCCACTCCCCTCCAAACCAATATGGTTGACCCAAGATTGAAGCTTGCAAATACTATTTATAATATTCATTGACAAAAGTATATTTTATACAATTGAGTCCATTACTTTTATTTTTGTTGAATTAAGATTTTCAAATATTATATGTTACTCACCATTCAAAATGCAATGACATTAACAATAAATTTAATAATCAAAACATTGCCTTTTCTCAACAATTAGAATTTTAAAGTGCCATAAGAATAAATTCATTGTTAATAATCAGTTGAATTTAAATTTTGTAATTTTTTTAATTGTCTCCTTTGCCACAACGGAACTTGAAATAATTTATATAATTTTTGTCTACCAACATACTACATAAGAAAACGCAAATACAATAGATTCAAATAAGATGTTTGCCCACTCCCTTCAGGAGAAATATGGTTGACCCAAGATTGAAGCTTATGATTACTATTCACAAAACTGTATTTTATACAATTGAGTCCATTTCTTGTATTTTTGTTGAATTAAGATTTTTAAATATCATGTTTTACTCACCATTCAAAATGCAATGGTTTTAACAATAAATTTAATAATCAAAACATTGCATTTTCTCAACCTTTAGAATTTTAAAGTCCTATAGGGATAAATCAATTGTAAATAATCAGTTGAATTTAATTTTTGTAATTTTCTTCATTGTTTCCTTTGCCATAATGTAATTTGTAATAGTTTATATATTTTTTTTTCTAGCAACATATTACTTAGGAAAAAGCAAATACAATAGAGTCTAATATGAAGTTTCTCCATTCCCTACAAGAGCAATATCGTTGACTTAAGATTAAAGCTTGCAATTACTAGTTATAATATTCAACCACAATATTGCATATTATACAATTGAGTCCATTATTTGTATTTTTCTTAAATTAAGATCTTCAAATATTATGTTTTACTCACCATTCAAAATGCAAGGGTATTAACAATAAAGTTAATAATAAAAAGATTGCATTTTCTCAACTTTTAGATTTTAAAGTCCTGTAAGGATAAATCCATTGTTAATAATCAATTGAATTTCAATTTTATAATTTTTTTAATTGTCTCCTATACCACAATACAATTTGAAATAATTTACATAATTTTTGTCTACCAATATATTACTTAAGAAAAAGTAAATACAATCGACTCTAATATAAAGTTTCTCCACTCCCCACAAGTGCAATAAGGTTGACCCAAGATTAAAGCTTGTGATTAGTATTTATAATATTCATCCACAAAAGTATACTTTATATAATTGAGTCCATTACTTATATTTTTGTTGAAGTAAGATTTTCAAATATTATGTTTTACTCAACATTCAAAATGCAAGGAAATTAACAATAAATTTAATAATCAAAACATTGCCTTTTTTTCAACTTTTAGAATTTAAAAGTTTTAAAGGGATAAATCTGTAATTTTTTTAATTATCTACTAGGCCACAAAGCAATTCGAGATAACTTTTATAATTTTTGTCGATGAACATATTACTTAAGAAAAACAAATGTAATGGACTCTAAGAAGATGATTCCCTACTCCCCTCCAAAGCAATATGACTGACACAGGATTGAAACTTGTGATTACTATTTATAATATTCATCCACAAAAGTATATTTTATACAATTAAGTCCATTTCTTGTATTTTTGTTCAATTAAGATTTTCAAATATTACTTACCATTAAAAATGCAAGGGCATTAATAATAAATTTAACAATCAAAATATTGCATTTTTTCAAATTTTAGAATTTTAAAGTTTTAAAGGGATAAATCCATTGTTAATAATTAGTTAAATTTATTTTTTATAATTTTTTTAATTGTCTCCTTTGCCACAATTTAATTTGAAATAATTTATATAATTTTTGTCTACTAACATATCACTTAAGAAAAAACAAATACAGTAGACTCTAATAAGACATTTCCCCACTCCACTCAAGAGTAATATGCTTGACCCAACATTGAAGTTTGGGATTGCTATTTACAATATTCATCCACAAAATTGTATTTTATACAATTGAGTCCATTACTTGTATTTTTATTCAATTAACATATTCAAATATTATGTTTTACTCACCATTCAAAATGCAAGGGTATTAACAAGAAATTTAATATTCAAAACATTGCATTTTTTCAACTTTTAGAATTTAAAAATTTCAAAGGGATAAATCCATTGATAATAATCAATTGAATTTAAATTTTGTAATTTTTTAAATTGTTTACTCAGCTACAAAGCAATTCGAGATAATTTTTATAATTTTTGTCGACGAACATATTACTTAAGAAAAGCAAATGTAATGGACTCTAAGAAGAGGTTTCCCCACTCCCCTCCAAAGCAATATGGTTGACCCAAGATTGAAGCTTGCAATTACTATTTATAATATTTATCTACAAAAGTGTATTTTATACAATTAAGTCCATTTCTTGTATTTTTGTTCAATTAAGATTTTCAAATATCATGTTTTACTCACCATTCAAAATGCAATGGCTTTAACAATAAATTTAATAATCAAAACATTGCATTTTCTCAACTTTTAGAATTTTAAAGTCCTATAGGGATAAATCCTTTGTTAATAACCAGTTGAATTTAAATTTTGTAATTTTTTTAATTGTCTCCTTTTCAACAATGCAATTTGAAATAATTTATATAATTTTTGTCTACTAACATATTATTTAAGAAAAAGCAAATGCAATGGACTCTAAGAAGAAGTTTCCCCACTCCCGTCCAAAGCAATATGGTTGACCCAAGATTGAAACTTGCGATTACTATTGATAATATTCATCCACAAAAGTTTATCTTATACAATTGAATCCATTACTTGTAGTTTAGTTCAATTAAGACTTTCAAATATTATGTTTTTCTCACCATTCAAATTCAATGGCATTAGCAATAAATTTAAAAATCAAAACCTTACACTTTTTTAAATTTTAGAATTCTAATGTCCTATAGGAATAAATGCATCATTAATTATCAGTTGAATTTTAGTGTTGCACTTTTTTTTAATTGTCTCCTTTGTGACATTGCTATTTGAAATGATTTACATAATTTTAGTCTAAAAAAATCTTACTTTAGAAAAAGCTAATGTATGGGACTCTAATAAGAAGTTTCCCTACCTCCCTTAAGAGCAATATGCTTGGCCCAACTTTAAAGGTTGGGATTACTATTTATAATATTCGTCCTCTAAAGTGTATTTTATGCAATTGAGTCCATTACTCGTATTTTTGTTCAATTAAGATTTTCAAATATTATGTTTTACTCACCATTCAAAATGCAATGGTATTAAAAATAAATTTAATAATCAAAACATTGCATTTTCTCAACTTTTAGAATTTTCAAGTCCTATAGGGATAAATCCATTGTTAATGATCAGCTGAATTTGAATTTTGTAATTTTTTAATTGTCTCTTTTGCCACAAAGCAATTTGAGATAATTTTTGTCTACCAACATATTACTTATGAAAAAGCAAATGCAATGGACTCTAAGAATAACTTTCCCTACTCCCCTCTAAAACAATATGGTTGACCCAAGATTGAAGCTTGCAATAACTATTTATAATATTCATCCACAAATGTGTATTTTATACAATTGAGTCCATTACTTGTATTTTTGTTCAATTGAGCTTTTCAAATATCATGTTTTACTCACCATTCAAAATGCAATGGCTTTAACAATAAATTTAATATTAAAAACATTGCATTTTCTTAACTTTTAGAATTTTAAAGTCTTATAAGGTTAAATTCATTGTTAATGATGAGTTGAATTTAAATTTTGTAATTTTTTTAATTGTCTCCTTTGCCACAATGCAATTTGAAATAATTCATATAATTTTTGTCTACCAACATATTACTTAAGAAGAAGCAAATGTAATGGACTCTAAAAGGAGGTTTCCCCACTCCTTTTGAAAGCAATATGGTTGACCCAAGATTGAAGCTTGTGATTATTATTTATAAAATTCATCGGCAAAAGTGTATTTTATACAATTGAGTCCATTACTTGTATTTTTGTTGAATTAAGATTTTCAAATATTATGTTTTACTCACCATTCAAAATGCAATGGCATTAACAATAAATTTAATAATCAAAACAGTCTTTTCTTAACATTTAGAATTTTAAAGTGCTATAGGGATAAATTCATTGTTAATAATTAGTTGAATTTAAATTTTTTAATTTTTTTAATTGTCTCCTTTGCCCTAAAGGAACTTGAAATAATTTATATAATTTTTGTCTACCAACATACTACATAAGAAAAAGCAAATACAATGGATTCAAATAAGAAGTTTGCCCACTCCCTTCAAGAGAAATATGGTTGACCCAAGATTGAAACTTGCAATTACTATTTGTTATATTCATCCACAAAAGTGGATTTTATACAATTGAGTCCATTACTTGTATTTTGTATCAATTGAGATTTTCAAATATCATGTTTTACTCACCATTCAAAATGCAATGGATTTAACAATAAATTTAATAATCAAAACATTGCATTTACTCAATTTTTAGAATTTTAAAGTCTTACAGGGATAAATCCATTGTAAATAATCAGTTGAATTTAATTTTTGTAATTTTCTTCATTGTTTCCTTTGCCATAATGTAATTTGTAATAGTTTATATAATTTTTTTCTAGCAACATATTACTTAGGAAAAAGCAAATACAATGGAGTCTAATATGAAGTTTCTCCACTCCCCATAAGAGCAATATCGTTGACGTAAGATTGAAGTTTGCAATTACTATTTATAATATTCAACCACAATATTGTATATTATACAATTGAGTCTATTATTTGTATTTTTTTTTCAATTAAGATCTTCAAATATTATGTTTTACCCACCATTCAAAATGCAAGGGTATTAACAATAAAGTTAATAATCAAAAGATTGCATTTTCTCAACTTTTAGATTTTAAAGTCTTGTAAGGATAAATCTATTATTAATAATAAATTGAATTTAAATTTTATAATTTTTTAATTGTCTCTTATGCCATAATGTAATTTGAAATCATTTACATAACTTTTGTCTACCAACATATTACTTAAGAAAAAGTAAATGCAATAGACTCTAATATAAAGTTTCTCCACTCCCTTCATGTGCAATAAGGTTGACCCAAGAATAAAGCTTGCGATTACTATTTATAATAATTATCCACAAAAGTGTACTTTATACAATTGAGTCCATTACTTGTATTTTTGTTGAATTAAGATTTTCAAATATTATATTTTACTCACCATTCAAAATGTAAGGAAATTAACAATAAATTTAATAATCAAAACATTGTGTTTTTTCATCGTTTAGAATTTAAAAGTTTTAAAGGGATAAATCCATTGCTAATAATTAGTTGAATTTAAATTTTGTAATTTTTTTAATTGTCTACTAGGCCACAAAGCAATTCGAGATAATTTGTATGGTTTTTGTCGACGAACATATTACTTAAGAAAAGTAAATGTAATGGACTCTAAGAAGATGTTTCCCTACTACCCTCCAAAACAATATGGTTGACCCAAGATTGAAGCTTGCAATTACTATTTATAATATTCATCCATAAAAGTGTATTTTATACAATTGAGTCCATTTCTTGTATTTTTGTGAAATTAAGATTTTCAAATATCATGTTTTACTCACCATTCAAAATGCAATGGCTTTAACAATAAATTTAATAATCAAAACATTGTATTTTTTCAACTTTTAGAATTTTAAAGTCCTATTGGGATAAATCCTTTGTTAATAATCAGTTGAATTTAAATTTTGTAATTTTTTTAATTGTCTCCTTTGCCACAATGCAATTTGAAATAATTCATATAATTTTTGTCTACCAACATATTACATAAGAAAAGGCAAATGTAATGGACTCTAAGAGGAAGTTTCCCCACTCCTCTTCAAAGCAATATGGTTGACCCAAGATTGAAACTTGCAATTACTATTTATAATATTCATCAACAAAAGTGTATTGTATACAACTAAGTTCATTACTTGTATTGTTGTTGAATTACAATTTTCAAATATTATGTTTTACTCACCATTCAAAATGCAATGGCATTAACAATAAATTTAATAATCAAAACATTGCCTTTCCTCAACATTTAGAATTTTAAAGTGCTATAGAAATAAATCCATTATTAATAATCAGTTGAATTTAAATTTTGTAATTTTTTACATTGTCTCCTTTGCCACAAAGGAACTTGAAATAATTTATATAATTGTTGTCTACCAACATACTACATAAGAAAAAGCAAATACAATGGATTAAAATAAGAAGTTTGCCCACTCCTTTCAAGAGAAATATGGTTGACCCAAGATTGAAACTTGCGATTACTATTTATAATATTCATCCACAAAAGTGGATATTATACAATTAAGTCAATTACTTGTATTTTTGTTCAATTGAGATTTTCAAATATCATGTTTTACTCACCATTCAAAATGCAATGACTTTAACAATAAATTTAATAATCAAAACATAGGGATAAATCCATTGTTAATAATTAATTGAATTTAAATTTTGTAATTTTTTTAATTGTCTCCTATGCCACAATGCAATTTGAAAGAATTTACATAATTTTTGTCTACCAACATATTATTTAAGAAAAAGGAAATACAATGGACTCTAATATAAAGTTTCTCCACTCTCCTCAAGTGCAATAAGGTTGACCCAAGATTAAAGCTTGTGATTACTATTTATAATATTCATCCATCAAAAGTGTATTTTATACAATTGCGTCCATTACTTGTATTTTTGTTAAATTAAGATTTTCAAATATTATGTTTTACTCACCATTCAAAATGGAAGGAAATTAACAATAAATTTAATAATCAAAACATTGCGTTTTTCCAACTTTTAGAATTTTAAAGTTTTAAAAAGATAAATCCATTGTTAATAATCAGTTGAATTTATATTTCATAATTTTTTTAATTATCTCCTTTGCCACAAAGCAATTTGAAATAATTTTTATAATTTTTGTCTTCCAACATATTACTTAAGATAAAACAAATATAATGGACTCTAATAAGAAGTTTCCCCACTCCTTTCAAGAGTAATATGGTTGACCCAAGATTGAAACTTGTGGTAATATTGATTCACAAAAGTGTATTTTATACAATTGAGTTCATTATTTGTATTTTTGTTTAATGAAGACTTTCAAATATTATGTGTATCTCACCATTGAAAGCCAATGGCACTAGTAATAAATTGAAAAATCAAAACATTGCATTTTTTCAACTTTTAGAATTTTATAGTCCTATAAGGATAAATCCATTGTGAATAATCATTCGAATTTAAATTTTGTAATTTTTTAATTGTCTCCTTTGCCATAATGCAATTTGAAATAATTTATATAATTTTTGCCTACCAATATATTATTTAAGAAAAAGCAAATAGAATTTGACTCTAACAAGAAGTTTCCCACTCCTCTTAAGAGTAATATGGTTGACCCAAGATTGAAACTTGTGATTACTATTTATAATATTCATCCACAAAATTCTATTTTATGCAATTTAGTCCATTACTTGTATTTTTGTTCTATTGAGACTTTCAAATATTATGTTTTTCTCACCATTAAAATGCAATGACATTAGCAATAAATTTAAAATCAGATTGAAGCTTGTGATTAGTACATATAATATTCATCCACAAAAGTGTATTTTATACAGTCGAGTCCATTACTTGTATTTTTGTTCAATTAACATATTCAAATTTTATGGTTTACTCTCCACTCAAAATGCAAAGGCATTAATAATAAATTTAATAATCAAAACATTACCTTTTTTCCACTTTTAGAATTTAAAAGTTTTAAAGGGATAAATCCATTTGAGATAATTTTTACAATTTGAGATAATTTTTACAATTTTTGTCGACCAATATATTACTTAAGAAAAGGCAAATGCAATGAATTCTAAGAAGAAGTTTCCCCACTCCCTTCCCCACTCCCCTCCAAAGTAATATGGTTGACTCAAGATTGAAGTTTGCAATTACTATTTATAATATTCATCCACAAAAGTGTATTTTATATAATTGAGACCATTACTTGTATTTTGTTCAATTAAGATTTTCAAATATTATCTTTTACTCACCATTCAAAATACAATGGCTTTAACAATAAATTTAATAATCAAAACTTTGCATTTTCTCAACTTTTAGAATTTTAAAGTCTTATAAAGATAAATCCATTATTAATAATTAGTTGAATTTAAATTTTCTAGTTTTTTTAATTGTCTCCTTTGCCATAATGCAATTTGAAATAATTTATATAATTTTTGTCTACCAGCATATTACTTAAGAAAAAGCAAATGCAATGGATTCTAAGAAGAAGTTTCCCTACTTGCCTCAAGAGCAATATGGTTAACTCATGATTGAAGCTTGCGATTACTATTTATAATATTCATCTATAAAAGTGTATTTTATACAATTGAGTCCATTACATGCATTTTTTTTCGATTAATATTTTCAAATATTATGTTTTACTTATCATTCAAAATGCAATGGCATTAACAATAAATTTAATAATCAAAACATTGCATTTTCTTTACTTTTAGTATTTTAAAGTCTTATAGCAATAAATCCATTGTTAATAATCACTTTATTTTAAATTTTGTAGTTTTTTTAATTGTCTCTTTTACCACAATGCAATTTGAAATAATTTATATAATTTTTGTTTACCACCATAATACTTAAGAAAAAGCAAATAAAATGGACTCTAATAAGAAGTTTCCCCACTCCCCTTAAGTGCAATATGGTTGACCTAAGATTGAAACTTGCAATTACTATTTATAATATTCATCCACAAAAGTGTTTTTTATACAATTGAGTCCATTATTTGTATTTTTGTTGAATTAAGACTTTCAAATATTATCTTTGTCTTACTATTGAAATGCAATGACATTAGCAATAAATTTAAAAATCAAAACATTACACTTTTTCGATAAATTTTTGTATATTTTTTTTAATTGTCTCCTTTGTGACATTACTATTTGAAATTATTTATATAATTTTAGTCTAAAAAAATATTACTTTAGAAAAAGCTAATGTATGAGACTCAAATAAGAATTTTCCCCACTCCCCTCAAAAGTAATATGCTTGGCCTAACATTGAAACTTGGGATTGTTATTTATAATATTTGTCCATTAAAGTGTATTTTATACAATTAAGTCCATTATTAATTTTTTTAATTGTCTCCTTCGCCATAAAACAATTTCAAATAATTTTTATAATTTTTGTATATCAACATATTACTTATGGAAAAGCAAAAGCAATGAACGCTAATAAAAAGTTCCCCCACTCCCTTTGAGAGCAATATGGTTGACCCAAGATTAAAACTTTTGATTACTATTTATAATATTCATCCACAAAAGTGTATTTTATACAATTGAGTCCATTACCTATATTTTTATTCAATTAAGATTTTCAAATATTATGTTTTTTGACTATTCAAAAGGCAAAGGCTTTAACAATAAATTTAATTATCAAAACATTGCATTTTCTTAACTTTTAGAATTTTAAAGTCCTATAACAATAAATCCATTGTTAATAATCAATTGAATTTAAATTTTGTAATTTTTTTAATTGTCTCCATTGCCACAATGCAATTTGAAATAATTTATATAATTTTTGTCTACCAACGTATTACTTAGGAAAAAGCAAATACAATGGACTCTAATAAGAAGTTTCCCACTCCCCTTAAGAGCAATATGGTTGACCCAATATTGAAACTTGCGATTACTATTTATAATATTCATCCACAAAATTATATTTTACACAATTGACTCCATTACTTCTTTTTTTGTTCAATTAAGATTTTCAAATATTATGTTTTACTCACCATTCAAAATGCAATAACATTAATAATAAATTTAATAATCAAAATATTGCATTTTCTTAACTTTTAGAATTTTAAAGTGCTATAGGGATAAATCCATTGTTAATAATCAGTTGAATGTAAATTTTGTAATCTTTTTAATTTGAAATAAGTTATATATTTTTTGTCCACCAACATATTACTTAAGAAAAAGCAAATATAATGGACTCTAAGAAGAAGTTTCCCTACTTCCCTCCAAAGCAATAGGGTTGACCGAAGATTGAAGCTTGCGATTACTGTTTATAATATTTATCCACAAAAGTGTATTTTATACAATTGAGTCCATTACTTGTATTTTTGTTCAATTAAGATTTTCAAATATTATATTTTATTCACCATTCAAAATGTAATGGCATTAACAATAAATTTAATAATCAAAACATTGCATTTTCTCAACTTTTAGTATTTTAGTGTCCTATAACGATAAATCTATTGTTGATAATCAGTTGAATTTAAATTTTTTAGTTTTTTTAATTGTCTCCTTTGCCACAATGCAATGTGAAATAATTTATATAATTTTTGTGTACTAACATATTACTTAAGAAAAAGCAAATAAAATGGACTCTAATAAAAAGTTTCCCCACTCATCTCAAGTGCAATATGGTTGACCTAAGATTGAAACTTGCGATTACTATTTATAATATTCATCCATAAAATTGTATTTTATACAATTAAGTCCATTACTTGTATTTTTGTTGAATTAAGACTTTCAAATATTTTGTTTTTCTCACCATTGAAATGCAATGACATTAGCAATAAATTTAAAAATCAGATTGAAGCTTGCGATTACTACTTATAATATTCATCCACAAAAGTGTATTTTATACAATTGAGTCCATTACTTGTATTTTTGTTCAATTAAGACTTACAAATATGATCTTTTTCTCACCATTAAAATGCAATGGTATTAGTAATAAATTTAAAAATTGAAACATTGCACTTTTTCAATTTTTTGAATTCTAAAGTCTTGTGGGAATAAATGCATTGTTAATTATCATTTGAATTTTAATTTTTGTAATTTTTCTAATTGTCTCCTTTATGCCATTGCTCTTTGAAATGATTTATATAATTTTAGTGTAAGAAAATATTACTTTAGAAAAGGCTAACCTATGGGACTCTAATAAGAAGTTTCCCCACTCCCTCAAGAGCAATATGGTTGACCCAAGATTGAAGCTTACGATTACTATTTATAATATTCATCCACAGAAGTGTATTTTATACACTTGAGTCCATTACTTGTATTTTTATTAAATTAAGATTTTCAAATATTATGCTTTACTCACCATTTAAAATGCAAGGGCATTCACAATAAATTTCATAATCAAAACATTGTGTTTTTTTCAACTTTTAGAATTTTAAAGGGATAAATCCATTGTTAATAATCAATTGAATTTATATTTTATAATTTTTTTAATTGTCTCCTTTGCCACAAAGTAGTTTGAAATAATTGTTATAATTTTTGTCTACCAATATGTTACTTAAGTAAAAGTAAATGTAATGGACTCTAATCAGAAGTTTCCCCACTCCCCTCAAGAACAACATGCTTGACCCAACATTGAAGCTTGACATTCCTAATTAAAATATTCCTCCACTAAAGTGTATTTTATACAATTGAGCTCATTACTTGAATTTTTGTTCAATTAATATGTTCAAATATTATGTTTTACACACCATTAAAAATGCAAGGGCATTAACAATAAATTTAATAATCAAAACATTGTGTTTTCTCAACTTTTAGAATTTTAAAGTCCTATAAGGATAAATCCATTGTGAATAATTAGCTGAATTTAAATTTTCTAATTTTTTTAATTGTCTCCTTTGCCACAATGCAATTTGAAATAATTTATATAATTTTTGTCTACCAACATATTACTTAAGAAAAAACAAATACAATAGACTCCAATAAGAAGTTTTCCCTGTCACTTCAAGAGTAATATAGGTGACCCAAGATTGAAGTTTGCAATAACTATTTATAATATTCATACATAAAAGTGTATTTTATACAATTGAGTTCATTACTTGTATTTTTGTTCAATTAAGATTTTCAAATATTATGTTTTACTAACCATTCAAAAGGCAACAACTTTAACAGTAAATTTAATTATCAAAACATTGCATTTTGTCAACTTTTAGAATTTTAAAGTCCATTAAGGATACATCCATTGTTAATAATCAGTTGAATTTAAATTTTGTAATTTTTTTAATTGTCTCCATTGCCACAATGCAATTTGAAATAATTTATATAATTTTTGTCTACCAACATAAAACTTAAGAAAAAGTAAAAACAATAGACTTTAAAAAGAAGTTTCCCAACTGTCCTTAAGAGCAATATGGTTGACCCATAATTGAAAATTGCGATTACTATTTATAATATTCATCCACAAAATTTAATTTTATGCAATTGAGTCCATTACTTCTTTTTTTGTTCAATTCAGATTTTCAAATATTATGTTTTACTCACTATTCAAAATGCAATGACATTAACAATAAATTTAAAAATCAAAACATTGCATTTACTCAACTTTTAGAATTTTAAAGTCCTATAAGGATAAATCTATTTTGAATAATCAGCTGAATTTAAATTTTCTAATTTTTTTAATTATCTCTTTTGCCACAATGCAATTTGAAATTATTTATATAATTTTTGTCTACCAACCTATTACTTAAGAAAAAGCCGATACAATGGACTTTAAAAAGAAGTTTTTCCACTCCCCTCAAGAGCAGTATGGTTGACCTAAGATTGAAACTTGCGATTACTATTTATAATATTCCTGCACAAAATTTTATTTTATGCAATTGAGTCCATTACTTCTTTTTTTGTTCAATTAAAATTTTCAAATATTATGTTTTACTCAATATTCAAAATGCAATGACATTAACAATAAATTTAAAAATCAAAACTTGCATTTACACGACTTTTAGAATTTTAAAGTCTTATAAGGATAAATCCATTGTGCATAATCAACTGAATTTAAATTTTCTAATTTTTTTAATTATCTCCTTTGCCACAATGCAATTTGAAATAATTTATATAATTTTGTCTACCAACATATTACTTAAGAAAAAGTAAATACACTAGACTCTAATAAGAAGTTTCCCTAGTCCCCTTAAGAGCAATATGGGTGACCCAAGATTAAAGTTTGTGATTACTATTTATAATATTCATTTACAAAAGTGTATTTTATACAATTGAGTCCATTACTTGTATTTTTGTTCAATTAAAATTTTCAAATATTATGTTTTATTGACCCTTCAAAAGGTAATGGCTTTAACAGTAAATTTAATTATCAAAATATTGCATTTTCTCAACTTTTAAAATTTTAAAGTTTAATAAGGATAAATCTATTGTTAATAATCAGTTGAATTTAAATTTTGTAATTTTTTTAATTGTCTCCATTGCCACAATGTAATTTGAAATAATTTATATAATTTTTTGTCTACCAACACTTTACTAAAGAAAAAGCAAATACAATGGACTCGAACAAGAAGTTTCCCACTCCCCTTAAGAGCAATATGGTTGACCTAAGATTAAAGTTTGCGATTACTATTTATAATATTCCTCCACAAAATTTTATTTTATGCAATTGAGTCCATTACTTCTTTTTTTGTTCAATTAAGATTTTCAGATATTATGTTTTACTCACCATTCAAAATGCAATGACATTAACAATAAATTTAACAATCAAAGCATTGCATTTTCTCAACTTTTAGAATTTTAAAGCCTTATAAGGATCAATCCATTGTGAATAATCGGTTGAATTTAAATTTTTTAATTTTTTAAATTGTCTTCTTTGCCACAATGCAATTTGAAATAATTTATATAATTTTTGTCTACCAACCTATTACTTAAGAAAAAGCCAATACAATGAACTCTAAAATGAAGTTTCCCCACTCCCCTCAAGAGCAATATTAGTGACCCAAGGTTGAAGCTTGCGATTACTATTTATAATATTCATCAACAAAAAGTGTATTTTATACAATTGAGTCCATTACTTGTAGTTTTGTAAAATTAAAATTTTCAAATATTATGTTTTACTGATTATTCAAAAGGCAATGGCTTTAACAATAAAATTAGTTGTCAAAACATTGCCTTTTCTCAACTTTCAGAATTTTAAATTCCTATAAGGATAAATCCATTATTAATAATCAGTTGAATTTAAATTTTGTAATTTTTTTAATTGTCTCCATTGCCGCAAAGCAATTTGAAATAATTTATAAAATTTTTGTCTACCAACATATTACTTAAGAAAAAGCATATACAATGGACTTTAATAAGAAGTTTCCCACTCCCCTTAAGAGCAATATGGTTGAACCAAATTTGAAGCTTGCGATTACTATTTATAATACTCATTCACAAAATTTTATTTTATGCAATTGAGTCCATTACTTCTCTTTTTGTTCAATTAAGATTTTCAAATATTATGGTTTACTCACCATTCAAAATGCAATGACATTAACGATAAATTTAATAATCAAAACATTGCATTTTGTCAACTTTTAGAATTTTAAAGTCCTATAAGCATCAATCCATTATGAATAATTAGTTGAATTTAAATTATGTAATTTTTTTAATTGTCTCTTTTGCCACAATGCAATTTGAAATAAT
This sequence comes from Bruguiera gymnorhiza, assembly GCA_020883675.1. Taxonomy (NCBI): domain Eukaryota; kingdom Viridiplantae; phylum Streptophyta; class Magnoliopsida; order Malpighiales; family Rhizophoraceae; genus Bruguiera; species Bruguiera gymnorhiza. The sequence continues at coordinate 305,959 of JAIRCJ010000117.1, read as the reverse complement.
TTATATAATTTTTGTATACCAACGTAAAACTTAAGAAAAAGAAAAAACAATAGACTCTAAAAAGAAGTTCTCCAAGTCCCCTCAAAAGAAATATAGTTGACCCATGATTGAAGCTTGCAATTACTATTTATAATATTCATCCATAAAATTTTATTTTATGCAATTGAGTCAATTGCTTCTTTTTTTGTTCAATTAAGATTTTCAAATATTATATTTTACTCACTATTCAAAATGCAATGACATTAATAATAAATTTAAAAATCAAAACATTGCATTTACTCAACTTTTAGAATTTTCAAGTCCTATAAGGATCAATCCATTGTGAATAATCAGTTGAATTTAAATTTTCTAATTTTTTTAATTATCTCCTTTGCCACAATACAATTTGAAATAATTTATATAATTTTTGTCTACAACATATTATTTAAGAAAAAATAAATACAATAAACTCTAATAAAAAGTTTCCGCAATTCCCTTAAGAGCAATATGGGTGACCCAAGATTGAAGTTTGCGATTACTATTTATAATATTCATCCACAAAAGTGTATTTTATACAATTGAGTCCATTACTTGTATTTTTGTCCAATTAAGATTTTCAAATATTATATTTTACTCACCATTCAAAAGGCAATGGCTTTAATAGTAAATTTAATTATCAAAACATTGCATTTTCTCAACTTTTAAAATTTTAAAGTCTAATAAGGATAAATCCATTGTTAATAATCGGTTGAATTTAAATTTTGTAATTTTTTTAATTGTCTCTTTTGCCACAATGCAATTTGAAATAATTTATATAATTTTTGTCTACCAATATAAAACTTAAGAAAAAGCAAAAATAATATACTCTAAAAAGAAGTTTCCCAACTCCCCTCAAGAGCAATATGGTTGACCCATGATTGAAACTTGCGATTACTGTTTATAATATTCATCCACAAAATTTTATTTTATGCAATTGAGTCTATTACTTCTTTTCTTGTTCAATTAAGATTTTCAAATATTATATTTTACTCACTATTTAAAATGCAATGACATTAACAATAAATTTAAAAATCAAAACATTGCATTTACTCAACTTTTAGAATTTTAAAGTCTTAAAAGGATAAATCCATTGTGAATAATCAACTGAATTTAAATTTTCTAATTTTTTTAGTTGCCTCCTTTGCCACAATGCAATTTGAAATAATTTATATAATTTTTGTTTACCAACATATTACTTAAGAAAAAGCCGATACAATGGACTCTAAAAAGAAGTTTTCCCACTCTCCTCAAGAGCAATATCGGTGACCCATGATTGAAGCTTGCAATTACTATTTATAATATTCATCCGTAAAAGTGTATTTTATACAATTAAGTCCATTACTAGTATTTTTGTTCAATTAAGATTTTCAAATATTATGTTTTAGTAACCATTCAAAAGGCAATGGCTTTAAGAGTAAATTTAATTATCAAAACATTGCATTTTCTCAACTTTTAAAATTTTAAAGTCTAATAAGGATAAACCCATTGTTAATAATCAGTTGAATTTATATTTTCTAATTTTTTTAATTATCTCCTTTGCCACAAAGCAGTTTCCAATAATGTTTATAATTTTTGTCTACCAACATATTACTTAAGGAAAAACAAATACAATGACTCTAATAAAAAGTTTCCCCACTCCCCTCAAAAGCAATATGGTTGACCCAAGATTGAAACTTGCGATTACTATTTATAATATTTATCTACAAAATTTTATTTTATGCAATTGAGTCCATTACTTCTTTTTTTGTTCAATTAAGATTTTCAAATATTATGTTTTATTCACTATTCAAAATGCAATGACATTAACAATAAATTTAAATATCAAAAAATTGCATTTACTCAACTTTTAGAATTTTAAAGCCTTAGAAGGATAAATCCATTATGAATAATCAACTAAATTTAAATTTTGTAAGTTTTTTAGTTGCCTCTTTTGCCACAATGCAATTTGAAATAATTTATATAATTTTTGTCTACCAACATATTACTTAAGAAAAAAGCAAATACAATAGACTCTAATAAGAGGTTTCCCAAGTCCCCTTAAGAGCAATATAGGTGACTCAAGATTGAAGTTTGCGATTACTATTTATAATATTCATTTACAAAAGTGTATTTTATACAATTGAGTCCATTACTTGTATTTTTGTTCAATTAAGATTTTCAAATATTATATTTTACTAACCATTCAAAAGGCAATGACTTTAACAGTAAATTTAATTATCAAAACATTGCATTTTCTCAACTTTTAAAATTTTAAAGTCCAATAAGGATAAATCCATTGTTAATAATCAGTTGAATTTAAATTTTGTAGTTTTTCTAATTGTCTCCATTGCCACAATGCAATTTGAAATAATTTATATAATTTTTGTCTACCAACATATTACATAAGAAAAAGCAAATACAATGGAGTCTAATAAGAAGTTTCCTTACTCCTCTAAAGAGCAATATGCTTGACCCAACTTTGAATCTTGACATTTGTAGGTAAAATATTTGTCTGCTAAAGTGTATTTTATGCAATTAAGTTCATTACTTGTATTTCTGTTCAATTAACATATTCAAATATTATGTTTTACTCACCATTCAAAATGCAAGGGCATTAACGATAAAGTTAATAATCAAAACATTGCATTTTTTCAACTTTTAGAATTTTAAAGTCCTATAGGGATAAGTCCTTTGTTAATAATCAGTTCAATTTATATTTTATAATTATTTTAATTGTCTCCTTTGCCACAAAGTAATTTTAAATAATTTTTATAATTTTTGTCTACCAGCATATTACTTAAGGAAAAGTAAAAGCAATGGATTCTAATAAAATATTTCCCCACTCCCCTCAAAAGTAATATGGTTGATGCATGATTAAAGCTTGCGATTACTATTTATAATATTCATCCACAAAAGTGTATTTCATACAATTGAGTCCATTACTTGTATTTTTGTTCAATAAAGATTTTCAAATATTATATTTTACCCACCATTCAAAAGGAAATGACATTAACAATAAATTTAATAATCAAAACATTGCATTTTTTCAACTTTTAGAATTTTAAAGGGATAAATCCATTGTTAATAATCTATTGAATTTATATTTTATAATTTTTTTAATTGCCTCCTTTGCCACAAAGCAATTTGAAATAATTTTTAAAATTTTTGTCTACCAACATGTTACTTAAGAAAAAGTAAATGTAATAAACTCTAATAAGAAGTTTTCTCACTCCCCTCAAGAGCAATATGCTTGACCCAACATTGAAACTTGACATTGCTAGTTAAAATATTCGTCCACTAAAGTGTATTTTATACAATTGAGTTCATTACTTATTTTTTTTGTTCAATTAAGACTTTTAAATATTATGTTTTTCTCACTATTGAAATGCAATGGCATTAGTAATAAATTTAAAAATCAAAATATTGCACTTCTTCAATAAAGTTTTGTAATTTTTTTAATTGTCTCCTTTGTGACATTGTTATTTGAAATGATTGATATAATTTTAGTCTGAAAAAATATTACTTTAGAAAAAGCTAATGTATGAGACTCAAATAAGAATTTTCCCGACTCCCCTTAAGAGTAATATGCTTGGCCCAACATTGAATCTTGGGATTGCCATTTATAATATTCATCCACTAAAGTGTATTTTATGCAATTAAGTCCATTACTTGTATTTCTGTTCAATTAACATATTCAAATAGTATGTTTTACTCACCTTTCAAAATGCAAGGGTATTAACAATAAATTTAACAATCAAAACATTGCATTTTTTCAACTTTTCGACTTTTAAAGTCCTATAAGGATATATCATTTGTTAATAATTAGTTCAATTTATATTTTATAATTTTTTTAATTGTCTCCTTTGCCACAAAGCAATTTCAAATAATTTTTATAATTTTTTTCTACCAACATATTACTTATGGAAAAGCAAAAGCAATGGACTTTAATAAAAAGTTTCCCCACTCTCCTCAAGAGCAATATGGTTGACCCAAGATTAAAGCTTGTGATTACTATTTATAATATTTATCTGCAAAAGTGTATTTTATACAATTGAGTCTATTACCTATATTTTTGTTCAATTAAGACTTTCAAATTTTATGATTTTCTCACCATTGAAATGCAATGACATTAGCAATAAATTGTATAATCAGATTGAAGTTTGCAATTACTACTTATAATATTCATCCACAAAAGTGTATTTTATACAATTGAGCCCATTACTTGTTTTTTTTGTTCAATTAAGACTTTCAAATATTATGTTTTTCTCACCATTGAAATGCAATGTCATCAGTAATAAATTTAAAAATCAAAATATGACACTTTTTCAATAAATTTTTGTAATTTTTTTAATTGTCTCCTTTGTAACATTGCTATTTGAAATGATTTATATAATTTTAGTCTAAAAAAATATTACTTTAGAAAAAGCTAATGTATGAGACTCAAATAAGAATTTTCCCGGCTCCCCTCAAGAGGAATATGCTTGGCTGAACAATGAAACTTGGGATTGCTATTTATAATATTTGTCCACTAAAGTGTATTTTATGCAATTAAGTCTATTACTTATATTTTTGTTCAATTAACATATTCAAATAGTATGTTTTACTCAGCATTCAAAATACAAGGATATTAATAATAAATTTAACAATCAAAACATTGCGTTTTTTTAACTTTTTGACTTTTAAAGTCCTATAAGGATATATCATTTATTAATAATTAGTTTAATTTATATTTTATAATTTTTTTAATTGCCTCCTTTGCCACAAAGCAATTTCAAATAATTTTTATAATTTTTGTCTACCAACATATTACTTATGGAAAAGCAAAAGCAATGGACTCTACTAAAAAGTTTCCCCACTCCCCTCAAGAGCAATATGGTTGACCCAAGATTAAAGTTTGTGATTACTATTTATAATATTTATCCGCAAAAGTGTATTTTATACAATTAAGTCCATTACCTATATTTTTGTTCAATTAAGATTTTCAAATATTATGTTTTCTAACCATTTAAAAGGCAAAGCCTTTAACAATAAATTTAATTATCAAAACATTGCATTTTCTCAACTTTTAGAATTTTAAAGTCCTATAACGATAAATCCATTGTTAATAATCAGTTGAATTTAAATTTTGTAATTTTTTTAATTGTCTCCTTTGCCACAATGCAATTTGAAATAATTTATATAATTTTTGTCTACCAACATATTATTTAAGAAAAAGCAAATACAATGGACTCTAATAAGAAGTTTCCCACTCCCTTTAAGAGCAATATGGTTGACCCAAGGTTGAGACTTGCGATTACTATTCATAATATTCATCCACAAATTTGTATTTTATACAATTGAGTCCATTACTTCTTTTTTTGTTCAATTAAGATTTTCAAATATTATATTTTACTCACCATTTAAAATGTAATGACATTAATAATAAATTTAATAATCAAAACATTGCATTTTCTCAACTTTTAGAATTTTAAAGTGCTATAGGGATAAATCCATTGTTAATAATCAGTTAAATGTAAATTTTGTAATTTTTTTAATTGTCTCCTTTTCCATAATGTAATTTGAAATAAGTTATATAATTTTTGTCCACCAACATATTACTTAAGGAAAAGCAAATATAATGGACTCTAAGAAGATGTTTCTCCACTCCCCTCTAAAGCAATATGGTTGACCCAAGATTGAAACTTGCGATAACTATTTATAATATTTATCTACAAAAGTGTATTTCATACAATTGAGTCCGTTACTTGTATTTTTGTTCAATTAAGATTTTCAAATATTATATTTTACTCACCATTCAAAATGTAATGGCATTAACAATAAATTTAATAATCAAAACATTGCATTTTCTTAACTTTTAGTATTTGAAAGTCCTATAGCGATAAATCCATTGTTAATAATCAGTTGAATTTAAATTTTATAATTTTTTTAATTGTCTCCCTTACCACAATGCAATGTGAAATAATTAATATAATTTTTGTCTACCAATATATTAATTAAGAAAAAGCAAATAAAATGGACTCTAATAAAAAGTTTCCCCACTCCCCTTAAGTGCAATATGGTTGACTAAAGATTGAAACATGCAATTTCTATTTATAATATTCATCCACAAAAGTGTTTTTTATACAATTGAGTCCATTACTTGTATTTTTGTTCAATTAAGACTCTCAAATATTATCTTTTTCTCACCATTAAAATGCAATGGCATTAGCAATAAATTTAAAAATCATATTGAAGCTTGCGATTATTACTTATAATATTCATCCAGAAAAGTGTATTTTATATAATTGAGTCCATTACTTGTATTTTTGTTCAATTAAGACCTTCAAATATTATGTTTTTCTTACCATTGAAATGCAATGACATTAGCAATAAATTTAAAAATCAAAACATTGCACTTTTTCAATTTTTAGAATTGTAAAGTCTTATAGGAATAAAAACATTGTTAATTATCTGTTGAATATTAATTTTTGTAATTTTTTTAATTGTCTCCTTTGTGCCATTACTATTTTAAATGATTTATATAATTTTAGTCTAAGAAAATATTACTTTAGAAAGGGCTAATCTATGGGACTCTAATAAGAAGTTTCCCCACTTCCCTCAAAAGCAATATGCTTGGCCCAACATTGAAGTTTGGGATTGCTATTTATAATATTCGTCTGCTAAAGTGTAATTTATACAATTAAGTCCTTAACTTGTATTTTTGTTCTATTATTATTTTCAAATATTATGTTTTACTCACCATTCAAAATAAAAGGGCATTAACAATAAATCTAATAATTAAAAGATTATGTTTTTTCAACTTTTAGAATTTGAAAGTCCTATAAGGATAAATCTTTTGTTAATAATCAATTGAATTTATATTTTATAATTTTTTTAATTGTCTCCTTTGCCATAAAGCAATTTCAAATAATTTTTATAATTTTTGTCTACCAACATATTACTTTAAGAAAAGCAAATGCAAAGGACTTTAATAAAAAGTTTCCTTACACCCTTTAAGAGCAATATGGTTGACCCAAGATTAAAGCTTGTGATTACTATTTATAATATTCAACCACAAAAATGTATTTTATACAATTGAGTCCATTACTTGTATTTTTGTTCAACAAAGATTTTTAAACACTATATTTAACTCACCATTCAAAATGCAAGGGTATGAACAATAAATTTAATAATTGAAACATTGCATTTTCTCAACTTTCAAAATTTTAAGGTCATATAAGGATAAATCCTTTGTTAATAATCAGTTGAGTTTAAGTTTTGTAATTTTTTTAATTTTCTCCTTTGCCACAATGCAATTTGAAATAATTTAGATAATTTTTGCCTACCAACATATTACTTAAGAAAAAGCAAATAGAATGGACTCTAAGAAGAAGTTTCCCACTCCCCTTAAGAGCAATATCATTGACCCAAGATTGAAATTTGCGATTACTATTTATAATATTCATCCACAAAATTGTATTTTACGCAATTGAGTCGATTAGTTGTATTTTTGTTCAATTAAGACTTTCAAATATTATGGTCTTCTCACCATTGAAATGCAATGACATTAGCAATAAATTTAAAAATCAGATTGAAGCTTGCGATTACTAATAATATTCATCGACAAAAGTGTATTTTATACAATTGAGTCCATTACTTGTATTTTTGTTCAATTAAGACTTTCAAATATGATGTTTTTCTCACCATTGAAATGTAATGGTATTAGTAATAAATTTAAAAATCAAAACATTGCACTTTTTCAATTTTTTGAATTCTAAAGTCTTATAGGAATAAATGCATTGTTAATTATTAGTTGAATTTTAATTTTTGTAATTTTTCTAATTGTCTCTTTTATGCCATTGCTATTTCAAATGATTTATATAATTTTAGTCTAAGAAAATATTACTTTAGAAAAGGCTAATCTATGGGACTCTAATAAGAAGTTTCCCCACTCCCCTCAAGAGCAATATGGTTGACCCAAGATTGAAGCTTACAATTACTATTTATAATATTCATCCACAAAAGTGTATTTTATACACTTGATTCCATTACTTGTATTTTTGTTGAATTAAAATTTTCAAATATTATGTTTTACTCACCATTCAAAATGCAAGGGCATTAACAATAAATTTCATAATCAAAACATTGCGTTTTTTTAACTTTTAGAATTTTAAAGGGATAAATTCATTGTTAATAATCAATTGAATTTATATTTTATAATTTTTTTAATTGTCTCATTTGTCACAAAGTAATTTGAAAGAATTTTTATAATTTTTGCCTACCAACATGTTACTTAGGAAAAAGCAAATGTAATGGACTCTAATAAGAAGTTTGCCCACTCCTCCAAGAGCAATATGCTTGACCCAACATTAAAACTTGACATTGCTAGTTAAAATATTCGTCCACTAAAGTGTATTTTATATAATAGTGTTCATTACTTGTATTTTTGTTCAATTAACATATTCAAATATTATGTTTTACTCACCATTCAAAATGCAAGGGCATTAACAATAAATTTAATAATCAAAACATTGTGTTTTTTCAACTTTTAGAATTTTAAAGTCCTATAAGGATAAATCCTTTGTTAATAATTAGTTGAATTCATATTTTATAATTCTTTTAATTCTCTCATTTGCCACAAAGCAATTTCAAATAACTTTTACAATTTTTATCTGCCAACATATTACCTTAAGGAAAACCAAAAGCAATGGACTTTAATAAAAGGTTTCCCCACTTCCCTCAAGAGCCATATGGTTGACCCAAGATTAAAGCTTGCAATTACTATTCATAAATCCTTTGTTAATAATCAGTTGAATTTATATTTTATAATTCTTTTAATTGTCTCCTTTGCCACAATGTAATTTGAAATAATTTATATAATTTTTGTCCACCAACATATTACTTAAGAAAAAAAAAATACAATGGACTCCAAGAAGAAGTTTCCCCACTCCCCTCCAAAGCAATATGGTTAACCCAAGATTGAAGCTAGCGATTACTATTTATAATATTCATCCACAAAAGTGTTTTTTATACAATTGAGTCCATTACTTGTATTTTTGTTCAATTAAGACTTTCAAATATTATGATTTCCTCACCATTGAAATGCAATGGCATTAGCAATAAATTGTATAATCAAATTAAAGCTTAAGATTACTACTTATAATATTCATCCACAAAAGTGTATTTTATACAATCAAGTTCATTACTTGTATTTTTGTTCAATTAAGACTTTCAAATATTATGTTTTTCTCACCATTGAAATGCAATGACATTAGCAATGAATATAAAAATCAAAACATTGCACCTTTTCAATTTTTCAAATTCTAAGGTTCTGTAGGAATAAATGCATTGTTAATTATTAGTTGAATTTGAATTTGAATTTGTGTAACTTTTTTAATTGTCTCCTTTGTACCATTGCTATTTAAAATGATTTATATAATTTTAGTCTAAGAAAATATTAGTTTAGAAAAGGCTAATCAATGGGACTTTAATAAGAAGTTTCCTCACTCCCCTCAAGAGCAATATACTTGACCCAACATTGAAGCTTGACATTGCTAGTTAAAATATTCGTCCACTAAAGTGTATTCTATACAATTAAGTTTATTACTTGTATTTTTGTTCAATTAACATAATCAAATATTATATTTTACTCACCATTCAAAATGCAATGGCATTAACAGTAAATTTAATAATGAGAACATTGCGTTTTTTCAATTTTTAGAATATTAAAGACCTATAGGGATAAATCCTTTATTAATAATCAATTAAATTTATAGTTTATAATTTTTTTAGTTGTCTCCTTTGCAACAAAGCAATTTCAAATAAATTTTATAATTTTTTTTACCAACATATTACTTAAGGAAAAGCATATGTAATGGACTCTAAGTGGAAGTTTGCCCACTCCCCTTAAGAACAAGATGGCTGACCCAAGATTAAGGCTTGCGATTACTGTTTATAATATTCATCCACAAAATTTTATTTTATGCAATTGAATCCATTACTTTTTTTTTTGTTCAATTAAGTTTTTCAAATATTATGTTTTACTCACCATCCAAAATGCAATGACATTAACAATAAATTGATTAATCAAAATATTACATTTTCTAAACTTTTAGAATTTTAAAGTCCTATAAGGATAAATTCATTATGAATAATCAGTTGAATTTAAATTTTGTAATTTTTTTAATTGTCTCCACAGCCACAATGCAATTTGAGATTTTCAAATATTATATTTTATAATTGTATTACTTGTATTTTTGTTGAATTAAGATTTTCAAAGATTATGTTTTACTCACCATTCAAAATGCAAGGGCGTTAACAATAAATTTCATAATGAAAACATTGCGTTTTTTCAACTTTTAGAATTTTAAAGGGATAAATCCATTGTTAATAATCAATTTAATTTATATTTTATAATTTTTTTAATTGTCTCCTTTTCCACAAAGTAATTTGAAATAATTTTTATAATTTTTGTCTTCCAACATGTTACTTAAGAAAAAGCAAATGTAATAGACTCTAATAAGAGGTTTCACCACTCCCCTCAAGAGCAATATGTGTGACCCAACATTAAAGCTTGACATTACTAGTTAAAATATTCGTCCTTTAAGGTGTATTTTATACAATTGACTTCATTACTTGTATTTTTGTTCAATTAACATATTCAAATATTATATTTTACTCACCATTCAAAATGCAAGGGCATTAACAATAAAATGAATAATCAAAACATTGTGTTTTTTTAGCTTTTAGAATTTTAAAGTCCTATAAGGATAAATCCTTTGTTAATAATTAGTTGAATTCATATTTTATAATTCTTTTAATTCTCTCATTTGCCACAAAGCAATTTCAAATAACTTTTACAATTTTTATCTGCCAACATATTACCTTAAGGAAAACCAAAAGCAATGGACTTTAATAAAAAGTTTCCCCACTTCCCTCAAGAGCAATATGGTTGACCCAAGATTAAAGCTCGCAATTACTATTCATAATATTTATCCACAAAAATTTATTTTATACAATTAAGTCCATTACTTGTATTTTTGTTCAATTAAGATTTTCAAACACTATGTTTTGCTCACCATTCAAAATGCAAGGACATTAACAATAAATTTAATAATCGAAACATTGCATTTTCTTAACTTTTAGAATTTTAAAGTCCTACAGGTATAAATCCTTTGTTAATAATCAGTTGAATTTAAATTTTGTAATTTTTTAATTGTCTTCTTTGCCCCAAAGTAATTTGAGATAATTTTTATAATTTTTATCCACCAATATATTACTTAGGAAATAGTAAATGCAATGGACTCTAAGCAGAAGTTTCCCCACTCCCCTTAAGAGCAATATGGTTGACCTAAGATTGAAACTTGCAATTATTGTTTATAATATTCATCCACAAAATTTTATTTTATGCAATTGAGTCCATTATTTCTTTTTTTGTTCAATTAAGATTTTCAAATATTATATTTTACTCACTATTTAAAATGCAATGACATTAACAATAAATTTAATAATCAAAATATTGCATTTTCTCAACTTTTAGAATTTTAAAGTCTTATAAGGATAAATCCATTATGAATAATTAGTTGAATTTAAATTTTGTAATTTTTTTAATTGTCTCCTTTGCCACAATGCAATTTGAAATAATTTATATAATTTTTGTCTACCAACATATTACTTAAGAAAAAGCAAATACAATGGAATAATAAGAAGTTTCCCCACTCCCCTCATGAGCAATATGGTTGACCCGAGATTGAAGCTTGCGATTACTATTTATAATATTCATCCACAAAAGTGTATTTTATACACTTGAGTCCATTACTTGTATTTTTGTTAAATTAAGATTTTCAAATATTATATTTTACTCACCATTCAAAATACAAGGGCATTAACAATAAATTTTATAATCAAAATATTGCGTTTTTTGAACTTTGAGAATTTTAAAGGGATAAACCCATTGTTAATAATCAATTCAATTTATATTTTATAATTTTTTTAATTGTCTCTTTTGCCACAAAGCAATTTAAAATAATTTTTATAATTTTTGTTTACCAACATGTTACTTAGGAAAAAGCAAATGTAATGGACTCTGATAAGAAGTTTCTCCACTCCCCTCAACAACAATATGTTTGACCTAACATTAAAACTTAACATTGCTAGTTAAAATATTTGTCCATTAAAGTGTATTTTATACAATTGAGTTCATTACTTGTATTTTTGTTCAATTAACATATTCAAATATTATGTTTTACTCTTCATTCAAAATGCAAGGGCATTAACAATAAATTGAATAATCAAAATATTGCGTTTTTTCAACTTTTAGAATTTCAAAGTCCTATAGGGATAAATCCTTTGTCAATAATCAGTTGAATTTATATTTTATAATTATTTTAATTATCTCCTTTGCCACAAAGTAATTTCAAATAATTTTTATAATTTTTGTCTACCAACATATTACCTTAAGGAAAAGCAAATGCAATGTACTCTAATAAAAAGTTTCCCCACTCCCCTTAAGAGCAATATGGTTGACCCAAGATTAAACCTTGTGATTACTATTTACAATATTCATCCACAAAATTGTATTTTATGCAATTGAGTCCATTACTTGTTTTTTTGTTCAATTAAGATTTTCAAATATTACGTTTTACTCACCATTCAAAATGCAATGACATTAACAATAAATTGAATAATCAAAATATTGCATTTTCTCAACTTTTAGAATTTTAAAGTTCTATAAGGATAAATCCATTGTGAATAATCAGTTAAATTTAAATTTTGTAATTTTTTTAATTGTCTCCATTGCCATAATGCAATTTGAGATTTTCAAATATTATATTTTATAATTGTATTACTTGTATTTTTGTTGAATTAAGATTTTCAAATATTATCTTTTACTCACCATTCAAAATGCATGGGCGTTAACAATAAATTTCATAATAAAAACATTGCATTTTTTGAACTTTTAGAATTTTAAAGGGATAAACCCATTGTTAATAATCAATTCAATTTATATTTTATAATTTTTTTAATTGTCTCCTTTGCCACAAAGCAATTTGAAATAATTTTTATAATTTTTGTGTACCAACATGTTACTGAAGAACAAGCAAATGTAATCTCTCTAATAAGAAGTTTCCCTACTCCTCTCAAGAGCAGTATGCTTGACCCAACATTGAAGCTTGACATTGCTATTTATAATATTTGTCCACTAAAGTGTATTTTATACAATTGAGTTCATTACTTGTATTTTTGTTCAATTAACATATTCAAATATTATATTTCACTCACCATTCAATATGCAAGGGCATTAACAATAAAATGAATAATCAAAACATTGTGTTTTTTCAACTTTTAGAATTTTAAAGTCCTATAAGGATAAATCTTTTGTTAATAATTAGTTGAATTCATATTTTATAATTCTTTTAATTCTCTCCTTTGCCACAAAGCAATTTCAAATAATTTTTATAATTTTTCTCTACCAACATATTACCTTAAGGAAAACCAAAAGTAATGGACTTTAATAAAAAGTTTCCCCATTTCCCTCAAGAGCAATATGGTTGACCCAAGATTAAAGCTTGCAATTACTATTCATAATATTCATCCACAAAAATGTATTTTATACAATTAAGTCCATTACTTGTATTTTTGTTCAATTAAGATTTTCAAACACTATGTTTTGCTCACCATTCAAAATGCAAGGACATTAACAATAAATTTAATAATCGAAACATTGCATTTTCTTAACTTTTAGAGTTTTAAAGTCCTACAGGTATAAATCCTTTGTTAATAATCAATTGAATTTAAATTTTGTAATTTTTTCATTGTCTCCTTTGCCTTAAAGTAACTTCAGATAATTTTTATAATTTTTGTCCACCAACATATTACTTAGGAAAAAGCAAATGCAATGGACTCTAAGCAGAAGTTTCCCCACTCCCTTTAAGAGTAATATGGTTGACCCAAGATTGAAACTTGCAATTACTGTTTATAATATTCATCCACAAAATTTTATTTTATGCAATTGAGTCCATTATTTCTTTTTTTGTTCAATTAAGATTTTCAAATATTATGTTTTACTCATTATTTAAAATGCAATGACATTAACAATATATTTAATAATCACAACATTGCATTTTCTCAACTTTTAGAATTTTAAAGTCTTATAAGGATAAATCCATTATGAATAATCAGTTGAATTTAAATTTTGTAATTTTTTTAATTGTCTCCTTTACCACAATGCAATTTGAAATAATTTATATAATTTTTGTCTACCAACATATTACTTAAGAAAAAGCAAATACAATGGAATAATAAGAAGTTTCCCCACTCCCCTCAAGAGCAATATGGTTAACCTGAGATTGAAGCTTGCGATTACTATTTATAATATTCATCTACAAAAGTGTATTTTATACACTTGAGTCCATTACTTGTATTTTTGTTAAATTAAGATTTTCAAATATTATATTTTACTCACCATTCAAAATGCAAGGGCATTAACAATAAATTTCATAATCAAAACATTGCGTTTTCTGAACTTTTAGAATTTTAAAGGGATAAATCCATTGTTAATAATCAATTCAATTTATATTTTATAATTTTTTTAATTGTCTCCTTTGCCATAAAGCAATTTGAAATAATTTTTATAATTTTTGTCTACTAACATGTTACTTAAGAAAAAGCAAATATAATGGACTCTAATCAAAAGTTCTCCACTTCTCTCAAGAGTAATATGCTTGACCCAGCATTGAAGCTTGACATTGCTATTTATAATATTCGTCCACTAAAATGCATTTTATACAATTGAGTTCATTACTTGTATTTTTGTTCAATTAACATATTCAAATATTATGTTTTACTCTCCATTCAAAATGCAAGGGCATTAACAATAAATTAAATAATTAAAACATTGCGTTTTTTCAACTTTTAGAATTTTAAAATCCTATAAAGATAAAACCTTTGTTAATAATCAATTGAATTTAAATTTTGTAATTTTTAAATTGTCTCTTTTGCCCCAAAATAATTTGAGATAATTTTTATAATTTTTGTCCACCAACATATTACTTAGGAAAAAGCAAATGCAATGGACTCTAAGTAGAAGTTTCCCCATTCCCCTTAAGAACAATATGGTTGACCCAAGATTGAAGCTTGCAATTATTGTTTATAATATTCATCCACAAAATTTTCTTTTATGCAATTAAGTCCATTACTTCTTTTTTTGTTCAATTAAGATTTTCAAATATTATGTTTTCCTTACCATTCAAAATGTAATGACATTAAAAATAAATTTAATAATCAAAACATTGCATTTTCTCAACTTTTAGAATTTTTAAGTCCTATAAGGATAAATCCATTATGAATAATCAGTTGAATTTAGATTTTCTATTTTTTTTAATTGTCTCCTTTGCCACAATGCAATTTGAAATAATTTATTTAATTTTTGTCTACCAACATATTACTTAAGAAAAAACAAATACAATAGACTCTAATAAGAAGTTTCCCCACTCCCCTCAAGAGCAATATGGGTGACCCAAGATTGAAGCTTGCGATTACTATTTATAATATTTATCCACAAAAATGCATTTTATATAATTGAGTCCATTAATTGTATTTTTGTTCAATTAAGATTTTCAAATATTATGTTTTACTCACCATTCAAAATGCAGTGGCTTTAAGAATAAATTTAATGATCAAAACATTGCATTTTCTTAACTTTTAGAATTTTAAAGTCCTATAGGGATAAATTCATTATTAATAATCAGTTGAATTTAAATTTTCTAATTTTTTTAATTGTCTCCTTTGCCACAATGGAATTTAAAATAATTTTTATACTTTTTGTCTACCAACATATTATTTAAGAAAAACCAAATGTGATGGACTCTAATAAGAAGTTTCCCCACTCCCCTCGAGAGGAATATGATTGACCTAAGATTAAAGTTTGCAATTACTATTTATAATATTCATCTACAAAAGTGTATTTTATAAAATTGAGTCCATTAATTGTGTTTTTGTTCAATTAAGATTTTCAAATGTTATGTTTTACTCAGCATTCAAAATGCAATGGCTTTAACAATAAATTTTGATAATCAAAATATTGCATTTTCTCAACTTTTAGAATTTTAAAGTATTATTGGGATAAATCTATTATGAATAATTAGTTGAATTTAAATTTTCTAATTTTTTTAATTGTCTCTTTAAGAAAAAGCAACTACAATGGACTCAAATAAGAAGTTTCCCCACTTCTCTCAAGAGCAATATGGTTGACCTAAGACTGAAACTTGCAATTGCTATTTATAATATTTATTGACAAAAGTGTATTTAATACAATTGAGTCCATTATTTGTATTTTTGTTCAATTAATATTTTCAAATATTATGTTTTTCTCACCATTCAAATGCAATGACACTAGTAATAAATTTAAAAATCAAAACCTTGCATTTTTTCACTTTTTAGAATTCTAAAGTCCTATAACAATAAATACATTGTTAATTATTAGTTGAATTTTAATTTTGTAATTTTTTTAATTGTCTCCTTTATGACATTGCTATTTGAGATGATTTATATAATTTTAGTCTAAAAAAAATTACTTTAGAAAAAGCTAATATATGAGACTCTAATAAGAAGTTTTCCCACTTCCCTCAATAGTAATATGCTTAACCCAACATTGAAGATTGTGATTGCTATTTATAATATTCGTCCACCAAAGTGTATTTGAAACAATTGAGTCCATTACTTGAATTTTTGTTTAATTAAGATTTTCAAATATTATGTTTTACTCACCATTCGAAATGCAATGGCATTAACAATAAATTTAATATTCAAAACATTGCATTTTCTCAAGTTTTAGAATTTTAAAGTCCTATAAGGATAAATCTATTGTTAATAATTAATTGAATTTAAATTTTGTAATTTTTTTAATTGTCTCCATTGCCACAATGCAATTTAAAAGAATTTATATAATTTTTGTCTACAAACGTATTACTTGAGAAAAAGCAAATAAAATGCACTATAATAAGAAGTTTCCCCACTCCCCTCAAGAGCAATATGGTTGACCTAAGATTAAAGCTTACGATTACTATTATAATATTCATTCACAAAAGTGTATTTTCTACAATTGAGTCCATTACTTGTATTTCTTTTTCAATTAAAATTTTCAAATATTATGCTTTTCTCACCATTTAAATGCAATGGCATTAGCAGTAAATTTAAAAATGAACACATTGCACTTTTTCAATTTTTAGAATTGTAAAATCCTATAGGCATAAATGCATTGTTAATTATTAGTTAAACTTTATTTTTTTAATATTTTTAATTGTCTCATTTGTGACAATGCTATTTGAAAGAATTTGTATAATTTTTGTCTACAAAGAAATTACTTAAGAAAAGCAAATGTAATGGATTTTAATAAGAAGTTTTCCCACTCCTCATAAGAGTAATATGCTTGACCCAACATTAAAACTTGAGATTACTATTTATAATATTCATCCACTAAAGTGTACTTTATACAATTAAGTCCATTACTTGTAGTTTTGTTCAATTAACATACTCAAATATTATGTTTTACTCACCATTCAAAATGCAATGGCATTTACAATAAATTTAGTAATCAAAATATTGCATTTTTTCAACTTTTAGAATTTTCAAGTCTTATAGGGATAAATCCATTGTTAAAAATCATTTAAATTTAAATTTTATAATTTTTTTTAATTTTCTCCTTTGCCACAATGCAATTTGAAATAATTTATATAATTCTTGTCTACAAACATATTACTTAAGAAAAAGCAAATGCAATGAACACTAATAAGAAATTTCTCCACTCCCCTTAAGAGCAATATAATTGACCCAAGATTGAAACTTGGGATTACTATTTATAATTCTCACTATTCAAAATGTAATGGCATTAACAATAAATTTAATGATCAAAATATTGTGTTTTTTCAACTTTTAGAATTTTAAAGTCTTATAGGGATAAATCCATTGTTAATAATCATTTGAATTTAAATTTTGTAATTTTTTTAATTGTCTCCTTTGCCACATTGCAATGTGAAATAATTTATATAATATTTCTCTACAAACATATTACTTAAGAAAACGCGAATGCAATGGACACTAATAAGAAGTTTTCCCACTTCCCTTAAGAGCAATATGGTTGACCTAAGATTGAAACTTTGGATTACTACTTATAATATTCATCCACAAAATGTATTTTATATAATTGAGTCCATTACTTGTATTTTTGTCTAATTAACATTTTCAAATATTATGTTTTTCTCACTATTGAAATGCAATGATATTAGCAATAAATTTAAAAATGAACACATTACACTTTTTCAATTTTTAGAATTCTAAAGTCTTATAGGCATAAATGCATTGTTAATTATCAATTAAATTTTACTTTCGTGATTTTTTTAATTGTCACCTTTGCAACAATGCTATTAGAAATTATTTATATAAGTTTAGTCTAAGAAAATATTACTTTAGAAAAAGCTAATGTATGAGACTTTAATAAGAAGTTTCCCTACTCCCCTCAAGAGCAATATGCTTGACCCAACATTGATGGTTGGGATTGTTATTTGTAATATTTGTCCACCAAAGTGTATTTGATACAATTGAGTCCATTACTTAAATTTTTGTTCAATTAAGATCTTCAAATATTATATTTTACTCACCATTCAAAATGCAATGACATTAACAATAAATTTAAAAAGCAAAACATTGCATTTTTTCAACTTTTAGAATTTTGAAGTTTTATTAGGATAAATGCATTGTTAATAATTAGTTGAATTTAAATTTTGTAATTTTTTTTAATTGTCTCCTTTACAACAATGCAATTTGAAATGATTTATATAATTTTAGTATACAAACATATTACCTAGGAATAAGCTAACGCATGATGAAGTTCCATTTCTGCGAACGTGGATTTGGCATCGGACTTATTGTTGCATGAGATAAATGGATTTGAATGTCAGATTTGTGTATTGGATTTGTTGTCAACAGTGTTATGACAGGTCTTTGTTTATTTGAAAGCCAGGAGTAACTTGAAGATATATGAGCTGAATGTTCCAGATGGAGAGAGTCGACTCCATGTCAAAGGAGAGTCGACTCCATGCGGCTATTTGTCGAAGAGTTCCAGAAGAGTCGACTCCACGGCCCAGGAGAGTCGACTCACGTTGTCAGATTGGATCAGTCGACTCTTGTATTAAGATGAGTCGACTCTTCATCCGATCAGTCGACTCTTGCAATAAGTTGAGTCGACTCTTGCATTTCCGAAGACTTCGAAGAGTTGTTGATTGAAGATTTTCCAGCTCGAAGATTTGCCTTCGAAGATCTGAGAGTTAGAAATATTTCTGAGTTGTTAAAGTGAAGACTTCGAAGATTCAGGAGATAGACAAATTTCTGAGACGTCGAAGTTCGAAGATCTAGGAGATAGCCAAAAATTGAGACGTCGAAGAAATGCAGACTTCGAAGATTCGGGAGATAGAAAATTTTGAGACTTCGAAGATGTCTCACTCCGAAGATCGAAGATATGTTACTCCGAAGTTCGAAGGTCTGGGAGATAGAGAAATATAGATCTTCAGGAGAAGAGTCGACTATGGAGAGTCGACTCAAGGCGAAGAGTCGACTATGGAGAGTCGACTCCATCCAACAGAGAGTGCGCATCGATTATGGAGAGTCGACTCTTGCATTACGATGAGTCGACTCAACCTCGGAGAGTCGACTCTTGCATTACGATGAGTCGACTCAACCTCGGAGAGTCGACTCTTGCATTACGATGAGTCGACTCTTGCAGATCTGATCGTAACTTGTTTTTACACGTACAGGATTATGGACGGCCAGGATTCATGATTTCAGTAATCTACGGTCTACGGTCAGCTGCGCATTAGGGCTACACTATAAATATGCGTTGCGTTGAGAAATGAGCAGATTTTTGTGCGCAAGCAAAAGAGAAAACTAGAAAGGGAGAAAATACACGATCAGCGCATAAGAGAGGTTGTAGAACATGAGAGAATATACAGATTCTTAGTGCAACCAGGAGAGTTAGAATAGCTTGAGTGAATAAGCTATTCAGGAGTTCTTGATCAAAGGAAACCCAGATCCATCGAGCAGATATACCAGTACGTGCAGAAGGTTCAAGAGGTGATCTCCAATCAACTGATATTCTTCTTTGTCGGGTTTCAGATCGAGAGTAAGGTGACTGCTATCTCATTTACTATACTTCAACGAAGCAGTATCATCAAGAGACTGAGATCTATTATTTCATACATGCGTAAAAGAGATTCTCGGTGTAATATTTATTTATTCAGTGTACTTGTTTGCAAGCCGTGCTAAGGCACGTATTTTGATTGAGGTTTAGTGAAACCCATCTGTAGGGGGATTAAAGGAAGAAAAGATCCTTTCCCTACCACTGTAAAGATCCATTGGAAGATTATAGTGCAATCCGTGTGGTGAGGTTAGCACTCATCACACCAAGGACGTAGCCTTCACATTGAAGGTGAACCTTGTAAATCTCTGTGTCTGATTTGTGGGATTGTTTGTGTTTAAAGACCTGATCTTAACAGGATAACGAAGGGTTTAAGTGAAAAAGATTTTAAGAGATTAAAATTGGATACCACTGATTCACCCCCCCTCTCAGTGGTGTGTGTGTGATCCTGAGTGGACTTTCACATGAGACTCCCATAAAAAGTTTCCCCACTCCCCTTAAGAGCGACATGCTTGGCCCAACATTGATGCTTGAGATTGTTATTTATAATATTCCTCCACTAAAGTGTATTTTGTAAAATTGAGTCCATTACTTGTATTTTTTTTCAATTAACATTTTCAAATATTATGTTTTTCTCACCATTCAAAATGCAATGGCATTAACAATAAATTTAATAATCAAAACATTGCGTTTTTTCAACTTTAGGAATTTTAAAGTCTTATAGGGATAAATCCATTGTTAATAATCATTTGACTTTAAATTTTGTAACTTTTTTAACTATCTCCTTTGCCACATTGCAATTTGAAATAATTTATATAATTTTTCTCTACAAACATATTACTTAAGAAAAAGCAAATGCAATGGACACTAATAAAAAGTTTCCCCACTCCCCTTAAGAGCAATATGGTTGACCTAAGATTGAAACTTCGAATTACTACTTATAATATTCATCCACAAAATGTATTTTATATAATTGAGTCCATTACTTGTATTTTTGTTCAATTAACATTTTCAATTAACATAGGACTAGTCAAACAACTTTAATTAAAATTACTTTAGCAAAAGTAAGGAATTAAGGGCAACTTTACTTTACAAAAGAGATTCCTTCAATAAAGGTTATCACCTTTTCTTTTGTATAAATAGACCTCTTGGCTACTTTAAGAGGCAAAGTCCAATTTCCCATTTTTGTAAGTCTAAGTTTTCCCCTTTTCCTTTATATCCTACCTTCTCTCTTCTTCTGTAAACTATTCACTTGTAATGATGCTTTATTCAATGGAAACCTTACTACTATAAGTCATTTAATTCTATTATTTTACAAGACCACTTGTTTGTTTGCTTGTTTATTAGTTCTAATTTCTTTCTTATATATGTATCTTTGTAATCCCATATGCTTGTCTTAATTTCTTTATATATTTGTGTGATGGTGTGCTATCAAGATAGGAATTAGATTAGAGCTGCCATGCTTTCATTGAATAGAGCATTGTTATTGTTGTATAGTTTGCAAAATAAGAAGAGAGAAGGAGGGATATAAAGGAAGAAGAGAAAAACTTAGACTTAGAGAGATGGGAAATTAGACTTTGCATCTTTGAGTAACTGAGAGGCCTTTTATACAAGAGAAACAGTTTTAACCATTATTAAAGGAATCTCATTTCTGAAGTAAAGTTGTCCTCAATTCCTTTTGTAAAGTAGCTTTAATAAAAACTATCCAACAAGTCTAGAAACTACTTTTTCACCAAAAGTAGCTTATCCATTTGTCCTTTAGAGCTCATATGGGTCTTGAGAATCTTGTATGATATCATCATTAAGATGTCATTGATTGCTTTTGTCCTAGTTTACTTGCATGTCTTACTTTGGTTAGAGCAATGCAGCCATTATTTCTAATAACCTTTCACATTATATAGACTTCAATAAAGTCTTTAAATTATCTTTTGGATTAGAAGGAGTGGGCTTTAGTGGTGGAGCTTTAAGCTCATTTATACAAATGGTCCCTTTGCTAATATAGACTCCATCATTAAAGAAATTGAATTTCTCCCACCATCGAATATTAATCCTTTATGCCAACCATGGGAAATGCTTAATATCCACATTCAAAATGTTGACTTGTTTAGTTATAATAGTATAATTGAAGTTCCCAACTTCACCCTAGGATCTACTAGTTTGTGATACTGAGAGGGGGGGTGAATCAGTATCACCACAATTCACAATTCGCAGGAAAGTGAACAACTTCAATCTCTTCTTAAAAGCGAACTCTTTCTCAGATTCGACTAAGGTAGATCTATTGCTACCTACTAATCACAATAGTCCCCAAAGTCACCTTTCAGACACCTTGCCTAATAGACAACTCGGATGTTCTTGTTTAGGTCTTCGTTAGGTTATGGGTTGGCTGATACTTTAGCTGCGTTCACAACTCAATTCAAAACACAGAACGTAAAGCAAATTAAGGACACACGAGATTTACGTGGTTCCGTCAACGTGACGTACATCCACGGTGGTAGGGACTCTCCCTTACCGAGACTATCCACTATACTTGAGAATTCCAGTTACAATGGATGTCTTAATCTTCTGCTCCTTTCACTATTGCAATTACTAAGCAAGTATAATACAAAGAGTGTCACTTACTGTGTCTACCCTTCGTCTAGCTTGTCTTGCCTCTGTTGAATTGAAAGGCTGCTCCACTGCCGCTTAGAAGTTCACCGCAACGCTCTCTAACCTCTCTTGAAGAAATCTAGAAATACGTTGAGTTCTTTCTGATGCTTCGCCAAATTCCTTCTCTAGGTTGTCTCACACAGCTCCTGCTTTCACCGTCTCACGGTTTCACAGCTTGCACTCAAGCTTCTGGTCTGCCGTTTCACGTCTCACGGCCTGCCCCACGCTTCTGATCAATCACGTCGTTGCACGTTCTGGTCTCACGCTCCTGGTCTGCTGTTCCACGTCTCTTGGCCTGCCTCACACTACTGGTTTTTCTGGTTCACGTCTCTTGCCCTGCCTCACGCTTCTAGTCTGCTGTCTTCTCTTCCGGGTGGTCTCACGGATACCAGGTCTGCTGTCTTCTCTTCCGGGTGGTCTGTTTCTTATTTCTCCTCTTGCTGGTTGTGCGTTTATGGTTTGCTTGCAGGAGGCGTTTCTGGTTTGCCTGCAGGATGTGTTTCTGGTTTGCTTGCAGGACGTGTTTCTGGTTTGCTTGCAGGAGGTTGCACGTTCTGGTTTGCTCTCCCGGTGGTGACGTTTCTGGTTTGCTCTCCTGGTGGTGTTGTTTCTGATCTCTTGCCGTTCTGCTCTCTCTTACTTTTGGCCGGTTGCTGTAGGGTTGCTGTTTATTCAATTGTGTTGGCCCTCTTCCCTAGTTTTGTCTTCCAAGGCCTTTATATACTCTCTTCCATAAAACCCTAATAGGGCTTACATGGCGGATTTACGTTCTTGCCCTTACGCGGCAGATTTACTTTCTTGCCCTTCCATGTGACTTTACTGCTCTTCCATATGACTTTACTCTCTTGCACACTTAACCCTAGTTGACAACAATTACAACCCATACAAGGCTGTGGGAACAACAATCTCCCCCTTTGTAATTGTTGGCAACATTCATAACAAAAGCCATTATGCAGCAGTCTTTCATAATCTTCTTGGAGTAACAATCCAGAAGCAGATGGATTACAACTCCCCCTAAATATGCACTCCCCCTTCCTTAACAGCTCCCCCTGCACTGTTACTTCTCTCCCCCTTTGCCAACTAATTACAAATCTGAAAAACTCACAAAGTAGAGATGGAGGATTCACCTGATTTTCAGGCTTGAGGAGGCATTTGCACAGAGAGACTCATTCTGTGCTTTTCAAATAGCTCTGTGGACAGAGATTTAGTTAGATCTTGTGTAGCCTCTTCAACAGATTTAGGTTCAACTTGTGAGAGTAAAGTAGTAGCTCCCACAATTCTTCTTTTTGTTGTAACTCCTGCTGATGGGTCACCTATGATCTGATTTTCTTGATGAGCACTGGTCCATGTCTTCTTTGTCTTTCTTTCTTGCACAGTCTTAGTTGCAAGAGAATCTCCTTCTTCATCTTCAGACTCACTCTTCTCTGAGTCTGAACTTACTTCTTTTCTCACTTCTTCATGTTGGTCAGATTCTTCATCTATCTTGAAGTCATCTTCTTCACTATCCTCAGCTTCTCCATTATGCGTTGTTTTCCAGTTTTCATCTATTCTCACCTCACTGGAAGTGACCACTTTTCCCAGTTTATGTAGAAAAACTCTGTAACCTTTTGTCTTTGCTGAGTATCCCACAAAGATGCCTTCATCTGACCTAGCATGGAATTTTCCCAAGTTTTGCTCCTTGTTCTTCACAAAACATGGGCTGCCAAAGATTCTAAGATACTTGGCTGTTGTCTTCTTCCCACTCCATAGCTCATATGGAGTCTTATCAGTATTGGGCCTTAGTGAAACTCTGTTCAATAGGTGCACGGCTGTAAATGTTGCTTCTGTCCAAAATCTTGTGTGAAGCTTGGATTCCAGCAGTAGAGTTCTTGCCATTTCAACCACAGCTCTATTTTTCCTCTCTACCACCCCGTTCTGTTGAGGAGTTCTTGCTGCTGCCATCTGATGGTGAATTCCATGCTTCTCAAGGTAATCTTCAAAAGCTCCATTTGTGAATTCAGTGCCTTGATCTGACCTCAATACTTTGATCTTCTTTCCACTCTCATTTTCAGCCAATCTTCTGTATCTCTTGAAGCATTTCAAAACTTCTGACTTATGTGTGAGGTGCATGATGCAGGTCCTTCTAGAATAATCATCAACAAACAAGATGAAGTACCTCTCACCATTCAACCCTTTTGTTCTCATCGGCCCACACAAATCAGTATGCACAATGTCAAGCACTGCTTTAGAACTGACTTCTTTGGTCTTATACTGCTTTCTGACCTGTTTTCCTTTAGAGCATGCTGAGCAAACATACTCCCTCTCTCTCTTAAGGTCTGGAATGTCTCTGATTGCATGAGTAGTGGTCAGCTTCCTCATGTTCTTCTGTGTTAAGTGTCCCAGCCTCCGATGCCAGAGTTGATTTTCTTCTTCTTTTGTAAGTAAACAGCTGTTTGTCTTGTCCTCATCAATTACATATAAATTTCCAGCTGTTCTTTTCCCAGCTGCAACAGTATTGCCTTCTTTACTCTTTACTTGGCAACCTGTTTTTGTGAATATCACTTTATGGTCTTCATTGCATAGTTGGCTGACAGATGCTAGATTATATCTGAGTCCTTCAACATGCAGAACATCTTTCAGCTTTCCTTTTCCAATATTTACTGACCCTTGACCACTGATGTTGAGTGAATCATCATTGCCAAACTTGACTCTGCCTTCTCTTGACTTGTTTAGCTTTGACAATTTACTCTTGTCTCCCGTCATGTGTGAAGTGCATCCACTGTCAAGGATCCACTGCTTATCCTTGTAGTCAGCTTTGAGTGCAATTTCAGCTATATTAGCCACCTCCCTTTTAGCTTTATATTCCTTCTTTTGAATTGGCTGGAAGATAGCTTTCTCCTTTTTCTCAGCTTTGACTACACCGCTTGTTTTCACTATGCCATTGAGTGCCTTCTCTTGCTCAGGGAGAAGTGTCATGCATCTCTTGGCATTATGGTCATCCTGCCCACACCTTTCACACTGTTCCAAGTCTCCCAATATAGCAAACTTGTTCTTTGAAACCACTGGTTTGGGCTTCCACCAACAATCCTTGTTAGTGTGTCCTTGCTTTTTACAGTATGTGCAAGAACTCACGACAGGTGTTCTCCTCTGAATTTTGTATTGTCTCCCCCTGTATACAGCATCATATCTTCTCAAGTTGGAGACATATACTGGCCTTCTCCACCAGCAGTTACTTGCCTTATGACCCCAAACTCCACAATAAAGACAGTGACCTTGAAACTGCCTCTTCTTGGGTCTAATCACAGCTTGTTTTCTTTTGTTCATTACTTGCTGTGTAGGCAACATGGCTGGCTTCTTTGCTTGTGTGGCTTTCATTTCAGCCACCTTTTTCTCCTTCTTCTGTTCAGCCATAGCCCTTTGCTGGCTGACCTTCTTTTCTTCATTTTTGTTTGCCACCCTAGGTTGCTTCTTCAAATCCTCTTTATTCTCAGCTATCTTCTCCTGAGTCACAACCTTCTCTTTCAACTTCTGTGGCACATTCTTATTATCTTTAGGCAATGCAGCCTCAGATTGCTGCACTTTCTCTTCATTCTTCTTTTCTCTTGCAGAACTTGTTTCTCCTATCATTTCAAGCTTCTGCACATTCTCTTCACTCCTTTTGAGTTGTTGCTGAAGTTTCAGCAACTCTTTCTCCATTCCTTCAATTTTTGAAGTCCTTGAACCAAGCTCCATTGTAAGGTCTTCACATATTTTGATCTGTTCTTCAAATCTTCTCTTCAAGTCAATATGTTCAGCCCTTATGTCATCCTTTTGACTTTCAGCTTCCTCAGACTTTGCTTCAACTTGTTTTATGTGGGCCTCCAACCTTCTTATGGTTCTGCCCCTTCTGATTATCTCCTTTGAAGCTGCTTCCAACTCAGCTTCAAGATCTGGTTCTTCTTCATCAACCTCCTCTTCCTCTTCAGAGGTTGAACTACCACCTTGAGTTGATGCCATAAAGGCATGCTCATCTGATGAGTCTATATCTTCCTCCTCATCGGCTTCTTTTGTCTGGCTCACATAACTCTTGAATGAGCCTCTCTTCTTCTTCTGTGGGCTAGCAGTCTTCTTGCTGGACTTCCTTGACTTGAATGATGGTCTTCTCCATTTTGAATTCTGCTCATCATCACCATCCTCATCTTCATCATCAAGTTTCACTTTGCACTGAGAAGCAAAGTGTCCAGTCTGTCCACAACGATAACATCTCAAGGACAATTGTCCTTTTCCTTTCTTAGACCCCTTTTTGAATTTCCTTGTGAAGTATGCCAACACTTCACCTTCACTTTCTTCCTCATCATCATCATCATCCTCACTGGAGGATTCTTCCTCTTCTTTTATCTTCAAGTGTTTCATAGCTTTGAAAGCTGCCTCCTTTGATACCTTTGACATTGAGGAGCTTTCAGTTGACTTTATTCTCATCTCATATGCAATGAGATTGCACTGGAGATCATGCAGAGACATAGAATTGAGATCTCTACGCTCCTCTATGGCTGCCACCTTTGAGGCAAACCTCTCAGGCAGAATTCTCAGAATTTTCTTCACAATAGATGAGTCCTTCTTGTTCTTCCCATGACTTCTAAGATCGTTTACAGCATCAATAACCCTAGTGAAGAACTCTTGGACTGTCTCATTTTTCTGCATTCTGAGAGATTCATATCTCTCCTTGAAAACTTGAAGCTTGGCCTCCTTCATTCTGCCATCACCTTCATAGACTTTCTGCAATCTGTCCCATATCTCCTTGGCAGATTTGCAGTCCATAACTTTAGCATATTCAGCATCTGTCAATGCTGAAATGATAACATTTGAGGCCTTTCCATTTATCTCAAACTGTCTTAATTCCTCTGGGGTTGGATCTTTACCTTCTTCTGGAGGCTCAAAACCCTCCTGTACAGATTTCACCATGTTCATGCCCATGGTTGCAAATACCACCTGCATTCTCGCTCTCCACATATGGTAGTTGGTTCCGTTGAAGATTGGAACCTTCTTGCTGTAAGTAGTGCTGGTGCTAGTACCGGCGTCCATTTCTCAGTATGCTAAACAAGTTAAAACTTCTGGAGCTCTTCAAACTAGTACACCAAGCTGTTAAGCCTTATCCTGGTGAACCTGTGCTCTGATACCAATTGAAGTTCCCAACTTCACCCTAGGATCTACTAGTTTGTGATACTGAGAGGGGGGTGAATCAGTATCACCACAATTCACAATTCGCAGGAAAGTGAACAACTTCAATCTCTTCTTAAAAGCGAACTCTTTCTCAGATTCGACTAAGGTAGATCTATTGCTACCTACTAATCACAATAGTCCCCAAAGTCACCTTTCAGACACCTTGCCTAATAGACAACTCGGATGTTCTTGTTTAGGTCTTCGTTAGGTTATGGGTTGGCTGATACTTTAGCTGCGTTCACAACTCAATTCAAAACACAGAACGTAAAGCAAATTAAGGACACACGAGATTTACGTGGTTCCGTCAACGTGACGTACATCCACGGTGGTAGGGACTCTCCCTTACCGAGACTATCCACTATACTTGAGAATTCCAGTTACAATGGATGTCTTAATCTTCTGCTCCTTTCACTATTGCAATTACTAAGCAAGTACAATACAAAGAGTGTCACTTACTGTGTCTACCCTTCGTCTAGCTTGTCTTGCCTCTGTTGAATTGAAAGGCTGCTCCACTGCCGCTTAGAAGTTCACCGCAACGCTCTCTAACCTCTCTTGAAGAAATCTAGAAATACGTTGAGTTCTTTCTGATGCTTCGCCAAATTCCTTCTCTAGGTTGTCTCACACAGCTCCTGCTTTCACCGTCTCACGGTTTCACAGCTTGCACTCAAGCTTCTGGTCTGCCGTTTCACGTCTCACGGCCTGCCCCACACTTCTGATCAGTCACGTCGTTGCACGTTCTGGTCTCACGCTCCTGGTCTGCTATTTCACGTCTCTTGGCCTGCCTCACACTACTGGTTTTTCTGGTTCACGTCTCTCGGCCTGCCTCACGCTTCTAGTCTGCTGTCTTCTCTTCCGGGTGGTCTCACGGATACCAGGTCTGCTGTCTTCTCTTCCGGGTGGTCTGTTTCTTATTTCTCCTCTTGCTGGTTGTGCGTTTCTGGTTTGGTTGCAGGATGTGTTTCTGGTTTGCTTGCAGGAGGCGTTTCTGGTTTGCCTGCAGGATGTGTTTCTGGTTTGCTTTCCTGGTGGTGTTGTTTCTGATCTCTTGCCGTTCTGCTCTCTCTTCCTTTTGGCCGGTTGCTGTAGGGTTGCTGTTTATTCAATTGTGTTGGCCCTCTTCCCTAGTTTTGTCTTCCAAGGCCTTTATATACTCTCTTCCATAAAACCCTAATAGGGCTTACATGGCGGATTTACGTTCTTGCCCTTACGCGGCAGATTTACTTTCTTGCCCTTCCATGTGACTTTACTGCTCTTCCATATGACTTTACTCTCTTGCACACTTAACCCTAGTTGACAACAATTACAACCCATACAAGGCTGTGGGAACAACAATAATCCTATTTGACTATCCATGGGACATGATACCAAACTACAAATATTAATAATGGGTGTTTAACCTCTTCATTTATTTCACAAAATTGTTTATAAGCAGTTTCACTTTGTAAGGTAGGGTTAGATGATGTAAATCTCACTTGAAAAATTCAGTTTTAAACCAATTTGTAAATTTCTTTTGATAATTTGGAAGGTGTATTTGAATGAACCAACTAAATTTCCTTTGCCTTTTTTCATATAATAAGTGATGCAAAAAACCCTAAAAGACATGGCTTAGGGACCTAACGCACACACAAAATCATAGAATTTCCAAGAAAACTAAATCAAACTGTAATACCACAAACTCTAGACCTAACATTCAAAGGAACACAAACCTAGGGTATTTAAGAAGTATATGGATGCCACACTCCAAAAAAAAAGAAAAGAAAAAGGAATTGGGAGTAATAAGTCGAGTTGAATACCATAAGAAGAGGTACCTCTTGATAAGTTCTTTAGTTCTTGAAAGACCTGAAGGAGAAAACCCTTACTTTCTATTTCTCTTAAAGTTGTTTGATCTTCTAGAGCTTACAGGGAGGTGCTTATTTATAGGCTAAGATAGCAATCCTAAAGAGATATAAATTCCTATCTAAGACAAATTCTTACACAAAAAAACTCATTTTTGTACAATCACTTATGTAGGATAAACTATTATGAAGTTCCTAACTTCACCCTAAGATCTACAAGTTTGTGATATTAAGAGGGGGCGTGAATTAGTATCACCACAATTCACAATTCACAGGTAAGTGAACAACTTCAATCTCTTCTTAAAAGCGAACTCTTTCTCAAATTCGACTAAGATAGATCTATTACTTCCTACTAATCACAATAGTCCCCAAAGTCACCTTTCAAACACCTTGCCTAATAGACAATTCAGATGTTCTTGTTTAGGTCTTCGTTAGGTTATGGGTTGGCTAATACTTTAGTTGAGTTCATAACTCAATTCAAAACACAAAACGTAAAGCAAATTAAGGACACACGAGATTTACGTGGTTCCATCAACATGACGTACATCCACGATGGTAGGGACTCTCCCTTACCGAAACTATCCACTATACTTGAGAATTCCAATTACAATGGATGTCTTAATCTTCTGCTCCTTTCTATTGCAATTACTAAGCAAGTACAATACAAAGAGTGTCACTTACTGTGTCTACCTTTCTTCTAGTTTGTTTTGCCTCTGTTGAATTGAAAGGCTGCTCCACTGCTGCTTAGAAGTTCACTGCAATGCTCTCTAACCTCTTTTGAAGAAATCTAGAAATAGGAGTTCTTTCTGATACTTCGCTGAATTCCTTCTCTAGGTTGTCTCACACAGCTCCTGCTTTCACCGTCTCATGGTCTCATCTATCTCCTATTTCACAGTCTTACTATTTCACGGCCTGTCCTCACGCTTCAGGTCTGTCACGCCGTTGCACATTCTGGTCTCACGCCGTTTCCTGACGTACAACCACACTTCTGGTCTGCCGTTTCACGTCTCTTGGCCTGCCTCATGCTACTGGTTTTTCTGGTTCACGTCTTTCGGCTTGCCTCATGCTTCTGGTCTGCTGTCTTCTCTTCCGGGTGGTCTCACAGATACCAGGTCTGCTGTCTTCTCTTCCTGGTGATCTCACGGATACCAGGTCTACTGTCTTCTCTCCCGGGTGGTCTCACAGATACCAGGTCTGCTATCTTCTCTTCCGGGTGGTCTGTTTCTTATTTCTCCTTTTGCTGGTTGTGCATTTTTGGTTTGCTTGCAGGATGTGTTTCTGGTTTCCTTGCAGGAGGTCGCACATTCTGGTTTGCTCTCCCGGTGGTGACGTTTTTGGTTTGCTTTCCTGGTGGTGTCATTTCTGATCTTTTGCCGTTCTGCTCTCTTTTCGGCCGTCTCCTTTTGACCTCTGTTCTTCATTCAGCCCCCCTTCGGCCGTCTCCTCTTTTTCTCCCTTTGTTTTTTTGCCGACGATGGGGTTCCCTTTTGGTATATTATTTTCTCTTCTTTTTGGCCAGTTGTTGTAGGGTTGCCATTTATTCAATTTTGTTGGCCCCCCCTTTTGTTTTGTCTTCCAAGGCCTTTATATACTCTCTTCCATGAAACCCTAATAAGGCTTATGTGGCGGATTTATGTTCTTGCCCTTACACGGCAGATTTACTTTCTTACCCTTCCATGTGGCTTTACTTTCTTGCACACTTAACCCTAGTTGACAACAATTACAACCCATACAAGGCTGTGGGAACAACATACTATTTAGGAGTGAATGCTATTTCTTAGTCCTGATTCATTAAGTACTCCAATCATATTAATAAGATCTTAACTCTCTTTCAAGCTTGAATTCGCACCATTTGTTGCTGGGTTGGCTTGAATGTCCTCAATCAACTCATTTAGTGCTTCTTTCCTCTTTCGGCTCTTGCTCGTGTTATTGGACCTTTCAAAGTGTGTAATGGCCCTTTACATCCTTTGAAGCCTTCTACCCATCATCTCTAAGGTTGTCATTATTAAAGCTCTTTCTCACCCTTTAATATAATCAAAATAAATATAAGATTTAACTTTTGACCATTCTTTTAGATCTTTGTAGTCAAAGAGATCACCTTGCCAATTTTTTGGATAAGGAGTTTTATATTTTATTCTTAATTTTCTAAAATTTAAGTGTATTTTTTAATACAAATGACATCACATTTCATTCCTAGTGTCCAAATGAAACTGTAAAGACTATCTTATGCTCATCTCTCTCATGCATATAGATTTGCCAATAACTAGATTATAATCAAATTTTAAATATATTTAAACTTTATAGCCTATTAGGTAAGTTTTCTTTTATTAGGTATAAGATACTTAATTCATCTTAATATCTTACTTAAAGGTTTAAAGGTAATTACTAATTTAGGACCATCTCTTTCTAATTGAGTTGCATTTTTTGCATGAAAAATAGGACAACTCCAAGTACTATTATTTTTTCTAATAAGTTGTTTTTCTAAAAGATCATTTATTTTATTTTTGCATATTTCCAAATGTGTTAGCCCTATAGCTATAGACCTGAATTTTAATTGCTCTCTTTTTTCTTTTATATTTGATATCTTATGAATAGGATCTAGAATCAATTTGTCTTCTTTTGTTAAGACTAATAAGCGAGTACCTTTACACATTGCTTAATAATAGTTGCATTTCCCATTACAGCTATCATTCGAATTAGTGTTACATGTAGTTTCTTCTTCTTCAAGAAGGTCTACTTCTAAATTTGATTCTTTTAACTCATTATTTGATAAGAAAAGATGCATCAGTGACCTTTTAAGATCTTCATCCAAAGATAGCTCTTGGATTTTCTATTTCATTTTGCATTTATTTAATAATGCCTTGCCTTTCTGCATTTATAACATATTACTATCTTTTTGTTTTGCAAACTACGCCTTTTCTTTTGTTTTGTTTTTTCTTCTTTCTTTTCCTTTGAATAAAAGGTTTTCTTTTAAGTTAAAGGTTTGTAACCTTTGTTCCTATGTTCACAAATCTCTACAAAGAGCTTTATCCTTTTGTAACTGCTTATGCAGTTTAATTTTGTTATAGAGTTTAACTCTTTTAGCTACTATTTTAACAACCAATTCTCTATAGTTAATTCCTCATGCATGATAGGATTTTAACCTATTCGTAACTCTTTATGTAAACAATGTAGGTAACCTAATAAGGAATTTTTTTTTTAGTAGATGCTTTAGTTATTTTCCCTAATGAAAACTTTAAAGAAGAGTACATCTTTATACCACCTAAAATGAGATGGGGTGAGCATCTCAAATTAATAAGCTACTCATATGTCTTATTATTAACAAGATAGTTGTACCAATGAAATTATTGGTAAATGTATATATTAGTGTATTAACACTATCTACTAGTTAAACTCTTGATATATCTTTATAGTAGAAAAAATATGAGCTTTTGCACCTTTACATAGATAAAAGTCTCACCAACCTTTTAGGAATTTTGTGAATCCACTAGTTATAAATTTTATTATTTGAGAGTTTGAATTACCTTTGAACTTTGCAGTAGTTGCAAATATCATTATATAATGAAGTAAAATAAGAATTTGATTTTTAAACATCTTTTCTAGATTTCACTCTACTATACTACTATCGGCATACTAAATATAATTATATTTAGATTGTTCCTCCAATAAAAGGTTGACAAGGGTTGGCCTAAGATAATGTAGTTTTGTAAAGACCTTATTAAATGTCATTTTATTAATATTCATAGTTTCCTTCTCATAAGAAGGTGATGGATTCTTTTGTATTGGATTTTTTTTTATAAGAACATTTCTTGAATTTATCTATCTATTCTTCAGCCTCTTTTTTATTTTCCTTAATTTATTCTTCTTTTCCTAGAATAGATGCTTCTTTTTCTTTAAACTTAAGATTCTTAAGCCTTTTAACCATTTAATCTAATAGTTCTGTCTTTTCAAGACTTTAACTAGTCATATCATACTTTACTTCTTTTAAAGAAAAAAGTTTGAATAAAACCCTTTTTCTACTTTAGTTTAACAAGAGGTTTTGGACCTTGTAAAAGAATTTCTTCAAACTGAAGATATAAATTGGTACAATTTCCTTGTTAAACCACAACACTAGTTGTAATTTCAGCTTTGTATGGAAAGGCCATAACCTCATTATCCTTAATTTTAGGCTCAAATTTAAAGTAGGAAGGTGGACACTAATAACTCTCTTTCCCTTTTTTGTAATATATACTTGATAGACTTTTTCAAGAACCATACATTCCCTTAGAGCTGAAAAATTAGGAAAAGTTTTCCTTTTGACCTTGAATTAGGAATTTCTATTGAGAATAGATTGTAAGGTAGTAAAAGATGTCCTTACTAAAGATGTTAAGAGCATCATTTCAAAACAAATCTTTGCTTAATGGTAGGGATTTTTATTTGTGTTTAATTTTGATAGATTTTATTAAAGCAAATTCTAATTTTTACCCAATTTCCTAACTCGTGAGTTTTTATAAGGAATTATGTCATGATTAAGAGGTCCCTCATATAAAGACCTCAGTTCCCAGCAAAGTTGATTAATTCACTAGCTAAAGATGAAAAATTAAAGGAAGTTGATAAGTTTCATAATGATGCTTATGAGCCAACTTTTGATAAATCCATAACATAGCCTTTAATTCCAAACTACATAGACTTTTTTATATGCTATTGAAAATAATTGCACTCAATTGAAACCTAATGAGGTTGCTCATTTTTATCTTAAAGATAATATGTATCCTCGTACCAATATGAAGGATTGATTGCCTATACTATTAATAGATATTACATGAAACAGGCTTAGTAGTTATTTAACCCATATAAGGATGATCTAGATTTGGATATGGTTTTAAAGATTAGGAGTACACCAAATTCAAGATAAAGAAAATTCTTTATCCAAAAGATTGGTAAGGTGATCTCTTTGGCTACAAAGATTTGAAATAATGGTGGAAGGTTAAATCTTATAATTACTTTGATTATATATCAAAGCATGGGAAAGAGACTTATTATATGGAAATAGGCAAAGGAAATTTAGTTGGTTCATTTAGATACACCTTTTGAATGATCCAAAGAAATTCCCAAACTAGCTTGAAACCTAATTTTTTAAGTGGGGTTTACATCATCTAACCCTACCTTACAAAGTGAGAATTGTTTGTGAACAATTTTACATAATAAATGAAGTTAAAGACCCATTATTAATGTTTACAATTTAGTATCATGTCCCATGGATTATAAATGAGATTTTACTATTATGGCTAAACAAGTCAAAGTTCTAGATGTGCACATTAAGTATGTCCTATGGTTGGTACAAAGAATAAATGTCTAAAAGTGGGAAAATTTTGATTTCTTTAATGATGGAGTCTATACTAGCAAAGGGGTCTTTTGTATAAATGGGCCTAAAAACTCCACCACTAAAGTCTATTCCTTCTAATCCCAAAAAATTGATAAAGACCTTAATGGAATCAATTTTAAAGGTGAGGTTATTAAAAATGATGGTTGCATTGCTACAATTGGAAATAGACATGCAAATAAACTAGGTTGAGTAGTCATAGACACACTTCAATGATGATATCATGCAAGATTCTTAGGACCTATATAAACTATAAAAAGCAAATGGACAAACTATTTTTAGTGGAAAAGTAGCCTTAAGAATAGTTAGATGGCTTTTACTAAAAAAGAGATTCTTTCAATAATGGTTATCACCTTTTCTTTTGTATAAATAGACCTCTTGACTACTCCAAGAGGTAGAATCCAATTTCCTATCTCTCTAAGTCTAAGTTTTCTCTTCTTCCTTTGTATCCCTCCTTCTCTCTTCTTCTTCTATAAACTATTCACCTATAATGACACTATTCAATGAAAACCTTATTATTGTAAGTCATTTAATTCTGTTAGTTTACAAAATTGCTTGTTTGGTTTCTTGTTTATTAGTTTTAATTTCTTTCTTATATGTGTATCACTATAATCTTGTGTGCTTGTTTTTATTTCTTTATATCTCTATGTGATCCTATGCTACCAAGATAGGAATGACATTAGAGCTGCCATGCTTTCATTGAATTAAGTGTCATTTTAGCTGTATAGTTTACAAAAGAAGAAGAGAGAAGGGGGATACAAAGGAAGAAGAGGAAACCTAGACTTAGGGAGATGGGAAATTGGACTTTACCTCTTTGAGTAGCTGAAAGTCCTTTTATACAAGAGAAAAGGTATTAACCATTATTGAAGGAATCTCTTTTCTAAAGTAAATTTGTCTTGGATTCCTTACTTTTATAAAGTAGCTTTAATAGAAATTGTTTGAGAGGTCTTGAGACTACCTTTCATCAAAAGTAATTTGTTCATTTGTTCGTTCGAGTTCACATAGGTCTTGAGAGTCCTGCATGACATCATCATTAAGGTGTCTTTGACTACTTTTGACCTAGTCTACTTGCATCTCTTGCTCTGGTTAGACCAATGCAACCATCATTTGTAATAACCTTTCACATGATACTAACTCAATTAAAGTATTCAAAATCTCTTTTGGATTAAGAGTGGGCTTTGGTGGTGAACCTTTAGGCCCATTTATATAGATGAACCCTTTGCTAGTATAGACACCACCATCAATAAAATTGAATTTCTCCCACTATTGGATATTAATCCTTTGTGCCAACCATGGGACATTCTTAATGTCCATATCCAAAACGTTGACTTATTTAGCCATAATAGTATAATTCCATTTGATAATCCGTGGGACATGATACCAAACTACAAATATTAATAATGATTCTTTAACCTCTTCATTTATTACACAAAATTGTTCATAAATAGTTCTCACTTTGTGAGGTAGGATTACATGATGTAAACCCCACTTAAATATTTAGGTTTTAAACCAGTTTGAAAATTTCTTTGGATCATTTGGAAAGTGTATTTGAAAGAACCAACTAAATTTCCTTTGCCTATTTTCATATAAAGCTCTTTCACATGCTTCAATATAATCAAAATAATTATAAGATTTAACCTTTAACCATTCTTTCAAATCTCTATAGCCAAAAAGATCACTTTGCCAATTTTTTGGATAAAGAGTTTTCTTTATCTTGATGTCATAAGTCATGAATTAAACCATGGCCTTCTTGTGAGAAAAGCTAATAATGATCAATGATTCCTTTGTTTGATGGAATTCAATGAATTCCCAATACCAAAGGTCTATAGACATGCTTGTTGCAAGAATGTTTGTTGTAGGCATAACATAATGAGATTCATGGAATTTTCAATGCATAGAGGGCTTCCAAGGATCCATTGACCATTCAAGAAGGGCCATTGACAAGTTCTAAAGCTATAAGGACAAAAGAGGCACTTAAGTGGTTGATAAATGACATTTGGGCCAAATAAGCTAATTCAAGCTTAAAAAGTAACAAATTATATCTTAATACAGGTCAAGGCTTTATTAATTGTATAAGTATGCTAAATTGGCATAGGTTAACTAATTGTGTAGAGTAAATGCCACAAAGTAGTGGAATTAATGAGTTAGACCTATCTTAAAGTCTGAAAAATGGAAAATAAGGAGTGCACTAGTTGTAAAATGAGTAATATGACTAATTCACTATAGAAGGTTGGATCAGTGCCAATCATGAGCTGGTTGGTGAACAAGTTTGATGCAGAATGCATGGCTTTGTGAATTTGACTAAACCAAATTTGGCTGAACCAAATCCGATTTGTTTGTTATTAGCTTATTTAGGAGGTTTTTCTTATTTCTACGGTTAGGGTTGTTACTTAAGCCTATAAATAGGCTTGATTTCATTGTTAAAAGGGATACATCATTGGTGAAAAAAAAGTGAGAATTTTCTCTCTTAGTTATTCATTAAACTTTGTGTACTTATCAAGATTATGTCATGTGGTATTTCAACCCAACTTATCACTCTCAATTGCCTTCTTTTATGAGAGGGGCATCCATATTCTTCTTTATACCTTTGGTTCATGTTCCTTTGAACATTAGGTGTAGGTTTCTTCCTACATTCATGTTCCTTTAAACATTGGCTCAAGGTTTTACTCTTGTTAAGCAAAATTTAACTTTCTTAGAGTTTTGAATTCCTAGTTTTGCTTATGCATTTCATTGTACTCTATGGGGTTCACATTAGTTGGTATTAGAGCATTAGGGTTTAAATTAGGTTTGCTTATATGTAGGCCAATCATGGATTACCCTAACTTTTCCTCGTCAATCTTAATACCTTTAACACTCATAACATAGCCAAGAAATATGATATGATTAGTACAAAAGGAACATTTTCTAAAGTTAGCATACAATTTTCTCATAATGTAAAATAATTAAAACAAAACATAAATGATCAAGATTCTTTTTTAGGCTTTGACCATAAAGCAAAATATCATCAAAATACACAACCACAAATTCACCAACAAATGGACACAAAAAATGACTCATTAACCACATAAAGGTGCTTGGTGCATTAGTGAGACCAAATGGCATAACAAGCCATTCATATAAACCATACTTAGTTTTGAAAGTTATTTTCCACTCATTCCTTCTCTCATCCTAATCTAGTGATATCCACTTTTTAAATCAATTTTAGACAAGACATATGAATTATACAATTCATCTAGCATGTCATTTAACCTAGATATGGGGTGAAAATACTTTATAGTGATTTTGTTGATCGCTTAATAGTCAACATACATCCTTCAAGTTTCATCTTTGTTGGGTATAAGTAGGACAAGAACTACATAGGGACTTATGCTTTCTTTCACATATACTTTTGACATAAGTTCATCAACTTACCTTTGAAGCTCTTTTGTCTCCTTGAGTTACTCCTATATGCTGGCCAGTTTAGGATGGATGCACCAAGGATAAAATCAATTTGATGTCAATTCCTCTTAGGTGGCAATGCACTCAAAACATCCTTAGGGAATACATCTTCAAATTCCTACAAAAGAGAAATAACAATACTAGGTGAAGATGAGTCAAACTTGTTAGTGCTAAAATAAGTCTCCTTGTACAAAAGTACAATCATAAGCTATTTGGTATAAAATACTCTTTCAACATTACTTTCTTTTGCATAGAAACTTTATATTTTCTTCTCTCTCTCTCTCTTTGTGTCTTGTGTCGCCACTTTTTCTCCTTCTTTTTTGTTTTGATTATCTCTCTCTTTTCAATCTCTCTTTTCAGTTCACTCTCATGCATGACTCATTTATCAAAATGTCATCACCTTCCTAATAGAATATGGCCTGCATGTATAGGTTTAACATCACATAAAACTTCAACATGGTATCGTCCGGTAGAAAATGACACAAGTATTTATTTATTTACCCTAACTTCACCAATGTCATTCAACCATTGAAGTTTATATGGCATAAGATGCTTTATAGTTGATAAATTCAGCTTTTCAACCATAATTGTGCTAGCTACATTATTGCAACTTCCACCATCAATAATCATACTACATACCTTATCTTTGATGAGACACCTCTTATGAAAGATTTTATCTCATTGCATCTCCTTTTCTTCCTTCACTTGCACATTCAATTCAAGCCTTGTGATGAGAGTTACTCCATTAACTAGATACTCCTTTCCATGACTTTTACCCTTTGATGGTGGCACGATATCATCATCATTTGATTTACTTAGAGTTTCAACATCATCATTACCTTTCAAGAGCATTGCTCACATATTTGGACATTGAGATGCAACATATTTGGACATTGAGATGCAATGTGACATCTTCCCAAACACTTAAAGCATTTAATATCCCCATTTTTACTTGGTTAAGGTTCAGGATTACTTGTCTCCTTGCTAAAACTCACATTCTTGCTCTTGGATAGCACAACTTTGGACATGTAATTGAACTTCTCCTCCCTTTTACTCCAATTCAGCTTCCAAAATGTGGTAGAACTTGAATTCTACCCAAACAATGCAGAATCCTTTCGTTTAACTTTCATTGCGATGTGCATCATGTCTTCTAATTCCACGTAGTGTTGCAACTCAACCACCTTGGCTATGTCTCTATTTAGCCATTGCAAAAATTAAGCAATGGTTGCCTCTTTATCTTCTTTTGCATTATATATTATATATATATATATTTATTTATTAATAATTATTTATTTTATTTTTTAAAATTTTAAAATATTAATATTAAAATATTAATAATTTTTTAATTATTATTTAAAATTATTTTTAATTTTTGTATTAATTATTATTTATATTTTGCCTTAATCACGACAATCTCGATCTCCTTATGGTAGTTGTCATAGGGCCAACTGTCTTGTACAAATTTTTGGCCCTGTGAAGGCACTAAGTAGCTTGCTTAGTCTCAGTCAAACTCACACATATAGACAGCATCACACTTACGGGAAACCCTCCCAACCTTTACTACTTAATACAAAGTATAAAGGATTGCCAAGACTTACAAGTATTTCTCTCTCTACACTTTCTCTCTCTCGTGTCTAGATATATGCTAATATCCTTGGTGTCCTTGGCCAACACCTTACACACCCATACATATAGGCTGCATGACTTAGATGCCAAGCCAATCATGCTTAGTGGGGCATTCCCCATTACTAAGAGCACTTCCTACAAACTAGGCAGAACATGAGTCTGCAATCAAGGAGAGCCTGCCACCTCACATTGGACTGGTTCAACTTTTATCTACTGCCTGCCCATATTTTCCTTGCTTCAAGGAGAGTCTGTTAGTACATCAGACTCATGCAGTCATCCCTTCCCATGATCTCTACAAATAAGGTTGCAGAGGCTTTAGTGGTTCTACCCTATATGCCATGAACTCCTCCTTTCATCGTGCATGGGCAGAACTTTGCCAATGCTGCCACCTATCCCTTTACTGCCCAGCTTGTGTGCTAGCCTGGACCCCTGCCGATGAGCCAATTTCATGTGGGGTTCCTGTTAACCACTCTTTCTTTGGCTAATCTCTCAAAGAGACATGTACACCCCCCTATAGAATATCAGGGAATCTAGCTTTCTAATAGGAGGACTCATTAGAGTAATTGAGTGATCACTCCCTCAATTGGCAGCTTGCTAGCACAACCTGCTGCCCAACCAATGATCTAACACCCTCTCCTTTGCACCAATGCCCTAACCTACTGCCTTATTTCCTTTGACGTGTCTGACTCACGCGGACTCCATGCCAAGCATTGGCATAAGATATTGCTAATGCTTTCATTTTTGTATCAAGGACTCTAAAAGGCTAACAAACCACCCCCACTCGTTGAACCCAATGTCTTCGTTGGTAGGGTTGATTGGTAGTACTAGATCTGCTTCTTAAACTACCGTAATGTCATGTCCCTCTCCCAACTATCCTCCCTGTTCGGAGCATCTTTCCACTTCACCAGGTATTCCACCTAGCGATTCTTCTTGCTTTGTCCTTGCATCCTTTGGTTCAGAATATTCTCTACTTAACGTTGGAACTCCGCTCAAATGGTTGGGGGAGCACGCCTTGTCTGCCTCCTTAGAGGTTTGACCCCATCTTCCTCATGAAAGGGTCTCAAGAAGCTCACATGGAAAGTCAGATGGACCTTTAACCTTTCTAGTAGTTGCAATTGATAAGCAACATTGCCAACTTTCTTTACCACCGCAAATGAACCATCATACTTGGGAATCAACCTGCGATGCATCATCTTGCTGCTAATCTTCTTCCATATTTAAGGAGTTAGTTTAAGTAGAACTTTGTCCCCAACTTGGAACTGAAGGCCTCGCCTTCCCCTGTCTGCATACTTCTTCATGCGTCAGGCCGCTTTATTTAAGCTGTCGTGGGCCTCATCAAACAACTCCTGTTTAGAACAAGCATATCGGTAAGCTACTGGACACTTCCCTCCAGGGCCTGTCTGTGCTATCTCATTTGGAGTAAGGGGTTGATGCCCCATTGCCAGCTCAAAGGGACTCATCCCTGTTGATGATGCTCGGTGAAGATTGTAGCAAAACTGTACATAATCTAGTAACTCTGGCCAATTTTGTTGGCTTGCAGTCATGTAATGCTGAAGATACTCCTCCAATAGGCCATTAATTCGCTCTATCTAGCCATCTGTTTGAGGATGGTTGGCAGTGGAAAACTTTAACTCTGAT
Organism: Bruguiera gymnorhiza; assembly: GCA_020883675.1. NCBI lineage: Eukaryota > Viridiplantae > Streptophyta > Magnoliopsida > Malpighiales > Rhizophoraceae > Bruguiera > Bruguiera gymnorhiza. The sequence continues at coordinate 264,072 of JAIRCJ010000117.1, read as the reverse complement.
CCCATCATGTTGAACAGAGTTGTCCAAAACCTGCCCGTAAAGTAAGGATCTCGATCGCTCATGATATCTTCTGGCAAACCAAAGTACTTAACCACCTGTTTGTAGAATAATTCAGCAACCATCTCTGCTTGACATGAAGACAGGGTTGGAACAAACACAGCATACTTTAAGAACCAATCAACCACCACCATGACAAAACCCTTGCCATCAACTTTTGGAAGCCCACTAATGAAGTCTATTGAAATCGACACCTCAGGTTTCGTTGGAATGGGTAGTGGTTGCAGCAACCCTGCTTCCTTTTGTCTCTTAACCTTGTCCTGTTAACAAACAATGCACGTCTTTATGTGCACCTCAATGTCGTCTTTCATCTTTGGCCAATAGTAGCTACGGGCCAATAAGGCTATCATCTGCTCCATGCCTGGATGACCAGCTCATTAGGAGTCATGGCACTCTTGCAAGATCTCCCTCTTGAAGCCTACACCTTTGGGAACATATAACCTGTTACCCTTCACGTGTAATAGTCCGTCATCGAGCTAGTATCGTCTCACCACGCCCTTGCTCACTTGTTGTATGAGCTTTTGATAATCGCTATCATGTGGCGTTTGTGACTTAACTCAGTCCAACAAGTCACTTTGCACCTTGGTGAGGGTAGGGACCACTTCTTGCATTTGATGACTCAGAGCATCCGCAACCTGATTGTGCCTTCCTAGCTTGTGTTCCCACACAAAATCATACTCCACCAAGAGCTAGGTAATATGTTTGTAGACCAAAATTATATAAATCATTTCAAACTGCATTGTGGCAAAGGAGACAATTAAAAAAATTACAAAATTTAAATTCAATTGATTATTAACAATGCATTTATCCCTATAAGATTTCAAAAGTCTCAAAATTGAAAAAATGCAATGTTTTGGTCTTTAAATTAATTGCTAAAGCCATTGTATTTAAATGGTGAGAAAAATATAATATTTGAATATGTTAATTGAAATAAAATACAAGTAATGGATTCAATTGTATAAAATACAATTTAGTGGATGAATATTTTAAATTGCAATCCCAAACTTCAATGAAAACTTCTTATTAGAGTCCATTGCATTTGCTTTTTCTTAAGTAATATGTTTTTAGACTAAAATTATATAAATCATTTCAAATATCATTGTGACAAAGGAGAAAAAATTTACAAAATTGAATTTCAACTGAATATTAACAATGCATTTATCCCTATAAGACTTTAAAATTCAAAAAGTTGAAAAAATGCAAAGTTTTGATTTTTCAATATATTGTTAATGCCATTGCATTTATATGGTGATAAAAATAAAATATTTAAATATGTTAAATAAATAAAAATACAAGTAATGAACTTAATGATATAAAATACACTTTAGTGGATGAATATTATAAATGGCAATCTTAAACTTCATTGTTGGGCCAAGCATATATCTCTAGAGGGGAATGAGAAATTTTCTTATTAGAGTCTATTGCATTTGCTTTTTCTTAAATAATATGTTTGTAGACTAAGACTATATAAATCATTTCAAATTGCACTGTGGCAAAGCAAACAATTAAAAAGATTACAAAATTTAAATTCAGCTGATTTTTAACAATACATTTATCTATAAAACACTTTAAAATTCTTAAAATTGAAAAATGAAATGTTTTGATTTTTAATTTTATTTTTAATGTCATTGCATTTTGAATGGTGAGAAAAAACATAATAATTGAACATGTTAATTGAACAAAAATACAAATAATAGACACAATTGTATAAAATACACTTTAGTGGATGAATATTATAAATTGCAATCTCAAGTTTCATTATTGGGTCATGCTTATATCTCTATAGGGGAGTGGCAAAACTTCTTATTAAAGTCCATTGCATTTGCTTTTTCTTAGGTAATATGTTTGTAGACTAAAATTATATAAATCATTTCAAATTGCATTGTGACTAAGGAGCCAATTAAAAAAGTTGCAAACTTTAAATTTGACTAATTATTAACAATACATTTATCCCTTTAGGACTTTAAAATCCTTAAAATTGAAAAAATGCAAGGTTTTGATTTTTAATTTTATTGCTAATGTCATTGCATTTTGAATGGTGAGAAAAAACATAATAATTGAATATGTTAATTGAACAAAAATACAAGTAATGGACTCAATTGTATAAAATACACTTTAGTGCATAAATATTTTAAATAGCAATCACAAGTTTCATTGTTGGGTCATTCATATATCTTTAAAGGGGAGTAGGAAAACTTCTTATTACACTACATTGTATTTGCTTTTTCTTAAATAATATGTTTTTAGAATAAAATGATATAAATCATTTCAAATAGCATTGTGGCAAAGGAGAAAAAATTTATAAAATTTAATTTCAACTTATTATTAACAATGCATTTATCCTTATAGGACGTTAAAATTCTAAAAGTTGAAAAAATGCAATGTTTTGATTTTTCAATAAATTGTTACTGCCATTGCATTTATATGGTGAGAAAAATATAATATTTGAATATGTTAAATGAACAAAAATACAAGTAATGGATTGAATGGTATAAAGTACGCTCTAGTGGATTAATATTATAAATAGTAATCTCATACTTCAATGTTGGGCCAAACATATATCTCTATAGGGGAGTTGGAAAACTTCCTATTAGAGTGCATTGTATTTATTTTTTCTTAGGTAATATGTTTATACACTAAAATTAGATAAATCATTTCAAATTGCATTGTGTCAAAGGAGAAAATTAAAAAAATTATAAAAATTAAATTTAACAGACTATTAACAATGCATTTATACCTATAAGAGTTTAAAATTGTAAAAATTGAAAAGATGCAATAATTTGATTTTTAAATATATTGTTAATGTCATTACATTTGAATGGTGAGAAAAATATAATATTTGAATATGTTAAATAAACAAAAATACAAGTAATGGACTCAATGGTATAAAATACACTTTAGTGGATGAATATTATAAACAATAATCCCAAGCTTTAATGTTGGGCCAAGCATATATCTCTATAGGGGAATGGAAAAACTTCTTATTAGAGTACATTACATTTGCTTTTCCTTAAGTAATATGTTTGCAGACTAAAATTATACAAATCATTTCGAATTACACTGTGGGAAAGGAGACAATTAAAAAAATTACAAATTTTAAATTCAATTGATTATTAACAATGCATTTATCCCTACAAGAGTTTGAAATTCTATAAATTGAAAAAATGCAATGCTTTGATTTTTAAATTTATTGTTAATGCTATTGCATTTGAATGGTGAGAAAAACATAATATTTGAATATGTTAATTGAAATAAAATACAAGTAGTGGACTCAATTGTATAAAATACACTTTAAGGGAGGAATGTTATAAATAGTAATCGCAAACTTTAATGTTAGGTCAAGCATATAACTCTAAAGAGAAGTGGGAAAACTTATTATTAGAGTCCATTGCATTTGCTTTTCTTTAAGGAATATGTTTGTAGATTAAAATTATATAAATCATTTCAAATTGCATTATGGCAAAGGAGACAATTAGAAAAATAACAAAATTCAAACTTCAACAAATTATTAACAATGAATTTATCCTTATAAGACTTTAAAATTCTAAAAATTGAAAAAATGCAATATTTTGAATTTCAAATTTATTGCTAAAGCCATTGCATTTGAATGGTGAGAAAAACATAATATTTGAATATGTTAATTGAACAAAAATACAAGTAATGGACTTAATTGTATAAAATACACTCTAGTCGATAAATATTATAAACAACAATCCCAAGCTTCAATGTTGGGCCAAGCATATATCTCTATAGGGAAATGGGAAAATTTCTTATTAGAGTCCACTGCATTTACTTTTTCTTAAGCAATATGTATGTAGTCTAAAATTATATAAATCATTTCAAATTGTACTGTGTCAATGGAGACAATTAAAAAAATTACAAAATTTAAATTCAATAGATTATTAACAAAGCATTTATCCCTATATGAATATAAAATTCTAAAAATTGAAAAATGCAATGTTTTAATTTTTAAATTTATTGCCAAAGCCATTGCAATTGAATAGTGAGAAAAACACAATATTTGAATATGTTAATTGAACAAAAATTCAAGTAATAGACTTAATTGTATAAAATACACTTTATTCGATGAATATTATAAAGAGCAATCCCAAGTTTCAATGTTGGGTCAAACATATATCTCTAGAGGGGAGTGGGAAAACATCCTATTAGAGTCCATTGCATTTACTTTTTCTGAAGCAATATGTATGTAGACTAAAATTATATAAATCATTTCAAATTTCACTGTAGCAATGGAGATAATTAAAAAAATTACAAAAATTAAATTTAATTGACTATTAACAATGCATTTATACTTATAAGAATATAAATTCTAAAAATTGAAAAAATGCAATGTTTTGATTTTTAAATTTATTGCTAAAGCCATTGCATTTGAATTATGAGAAAAAAATAATATTTGAATACGTCAATTGAAATAAAATACACTTTAGTGGATGAATATTATAAATAACAATCTCAATCCTTAATGTTGGGCCAAGCATATATCTCGACAAGGGAATGGGAAAACTTCTTATTAAAGTCTATTGCATTTACGTTTTCTTAAGCAATATGTATGTAAACTAAAATTATATAAATCATTTCAAATTGTACTGTGGCAATGAAGACAATTAAAAAAATTACTAAATTTAAATTTAGTTGATTATGAATAAAGCATTTATCCCCATAAAAATATAAAATTCTAAAAATTGAAAAAAATGCAATGCTTTGATTTTTAAATTTATTGCCAAAGCCATTACATTTGAAAAGTGAGAAAAATACAATATTTGAATATGTTACTTGAAATAATATACATGTAATGGACACAATTGTATAAAATATACTTTAGTGGATGATTGTTATAAATAACAATCACAAGTTTCAATGTTCGGTCATACATATATCTCTAGAGAGGAATGGAAAAACTTCTTATTAAAGTCCATTGCATTTACATTTTCTTAAGCAATATGTATGTAGACTAAAATTATATAAATCATTTCAAAATGCACTATGGCAAAGGAGACGATTAAAAAAATTACAAAATTTAAATTCAATTGATTATTAACAATGTATTTTTTGCTAGAAGACTTTAAAATTCTAAAAATTGAAAAAAATGCAATATTTTGATGTTTAAATTTTCTGTAAATGTCATTGCATTTGAATGGTGAGAAAAACATAATATTTGAATATGTTAATTTAACAAAAATACAAGAGATGGACTCAATGGTATAAAATACACTTTAGTGGATGAATATTATAAATAATAATTCCAAACTTCAATGTTGGGCAAAACATATATCTCTAAAGGGAATGAAAAACTTCTTATTTGAGTCCACTACATTTCTTTTTTCTTCAATAATATATTTGTAAACTAAAATTATATAAATCATTTCAAATTGCACTGTGGCAAAGGAGACAATTAAAAAAAATCACAAAATTTAAATTCAACTAATTATTGTCACTATAAGACTTTAAAATTCTAAAAATCGGAAAAATACAATGTTTTGATTTTTAAATTTTCTATAAATGCTATTGCATTTGAATGGCAAGAAAAACATAATATTTGAATATATTAATTGAACAAAAATACAAAAAATGGACTCAATGACATAAAATAAACTTTAGTGGATGAATATTATAATTAGCAATCCCAAATTTCAATATTGGGCCAAACATATATCTCTAAAGGGAAATGAGAAAACTTCTTATTAGAGTCCATTGCATTTACTTTTTCATAAGCAATATGTATACAGACTAAAATTATATAAATTAGTTCAAATTGCACTGTGGCAATAGAGATAATTAAGAAAATTACAAAATTAAAAATTTAAATTCAATTGATTATTAACAAAACATTTATCCCTATAAAAATATAAAATTGTAAATATTGAAAAAATGCATTGTTTTGATTTTTAAATTTATTGTCAAAGCCATTGCATTTGAATAGTGAGAAAAATACAATATTTGAATATGTTAATTGAAATAAAATATGTGTAATGGACTTAACTGTATAAAGTACACTTTAGTGGATAAATATTATAAATAGCAATCCCAAGCTTTAATGTTGGGCCAACTATACATCTTGATAAGGGAATGAGAAAACTTCTTATTAGAGTCTATTGCATTTGCCTTTTTTTAAGTAATATGTTTGCAGACTAAAATTATATACATCATTTTAAATTGCATTGTGGTAGAGGAGATAATTAAAAAAATTACAAAATTTAAATTCAATTGATTATTAACAATTCCTTTACCCATATAAGATTATAAAATTCTAAAAATTGAAAAAATGCAATGTTTTGATCTTTTAATTTATTGCTAAAGTCATTGCATTTGAAAAGTGGGAAAAATATAATATTTGAATATGTTAATTGAACTAAAATACATGTAATGGATTCAATTATATAAAATACACTTTAGTGGATGAATCTTATAAATAGTAATCATAAACTTCAATGCTGGGTCAAACATATATCTGCAAAGGGGAATGGGAAAACTTTTTATTAGAGTCTACTACATTTACTTTTTCTTAACAAATATACTTGTAGACCAAAATCATATAAATCATTTCAAATTGCATTGTGGCAAAGAAGACATAAAAAAATTACAAAATTTAAATTCAACTAAGTATTAATAATGCATTTATCCCTACAAGACTTTAAATTCTAAAAAGTGAAAAATTGCAATGTTTTGATTTTTAAATTTATTGTAAATGCCATTGCATTTGATAGGTGAAAAAAACATAATATTGGAATATGTTAATTGAACAAAAATACAAGTAATGGACCCAATCGTATAAAATACACATAAGTGGATGAATATTATAAATAGCAATCACAAGTTTTAATGTTAGGCCAAACATATATCTCTAGAGGAGAATGGAAAACTTCTTATTAGAGTGCAATTGTTTGTTGACTAAAATTATATAAATAATTTCAAATTGCATTGTGGTATAGGAGATAATTAAAAAAATTATAAAATTTAAATTCAACTGACTATTAACAATGCATTTATCCTTGTAGGACTTCAAAATTCTAAAAATTGAAAAAATGCAATGTTTCGATTTTTAAATTTATTGTTAATGTTGTTGCATTTGAATGGTGAGAAAAACATAATATTTGAATATGTTAATAGTACAAAAAGTCAAGTAATGGACTTAATTATATAAAATTCACTTTAGTTGATGAATATTATAATAGTAATCCTAACATTTAATGTTGTGCCAAGCATATTACTCTTAACAGGAGTGGGGGAACTTCATATTAAAGTCCACTGCATTTACTTTTTCTTAAGTAATATGTTTGTAGAATTATATAAATCATTACAAATAGCATTATCGCTAAGGAGACAATTGAAAAAATTAGAAAAGTTAAATTCAACTAATTAAAAACAATGCATTTATCCATATAAGACATTATAATTCTTAAAATTGAAACATTGCAAGGTTTTGATTTTTACATTTATTGTAAATGCCATTGCATTTGAATGGTGAGAAAAATATAATATTTAAATATGTTAATTAAACAAAAATACAAGCAATGGACTCAATAATATAAAATACACTTTAGTCAATGAATATTATAAATAGCAATCCCAAGTTTCAATGTTCTGTCAAACATATTGCTCTTAAGGGAGTGGGGAAATTTCTTATAAGAGTCCATTGCATTTGATTTTTCTTAAGTAATATATTTTTAGACTAAAATTATATAAATCATTTCAAATAGGATTATTGCTAATGAGACAATTAAAAAAATTACAAAAGTTAAATTCAACTAATTAATAATAATGCACTTATCTTTATAAGACTTTATAATTCTTAAAATTGAAAATTTACAATGTTTTGATTTTTACATTTATTGTAAAAGCCATTACATTTGAATGGTGAAAAAAACATAATATTTGAGTATGTTAATTGAACAAAAATATAAGTAATGGACTCAATTGTATAAAATACACTTTAATGGATGAATATTATAAATAACAATGCCAAGTTTCAATGCTTGGCCAAGCATATATCTCTAAAGGGAAGTGGGAAAACATCTTTTTGGAGTCTATCGCATTTGATTTCTCTTAAGTAATATGTTTGTAATCCAAAATTATATAAATCATTTCAAAATTGAATTGTGGCAAAAGAGACAATTAAAATAATTACAAAATTTAAATTCAATTGATTATTAATAATGCATTTGTCCTTATAAGAACTTAAATTCTAAAAATTGAAAAAATACAATGTTTAGATTTTTAAATTTATTGTTAATGGCATTACATTTGAATGCTGAGAAAAACGTAATATTTGAATATGTTAATTGAACAAAAATACATATAATGGACTTAATTGTATAAAATACACTTTAGTGGATGAATATTATAAATAGCAATCTCAAACTTCAATGCTAGGTCAAGCATATTACTATTGAGGGGAGTGGAGAAACTTCTTATTAGAGTCCGTTGCATTTACTTTTCCTTAAGTAATATGTTTGTAGACTAAAATTATATAAATCATTTCAAATTGCATTATGGAAAAGGAGAAAATTAAAAAAGTTATAAGATTTAAATTGAATTAATTCTTAACAATGCATTTGTCCCTATAAGACCTCAAAATTCTAATGAAAAAATGCAATGTTTTCAATTTTAAATTTATTTTTAATGGCATTACATATGAATGTTGAGAAAAACATAATATTTGAATATGTTGATTGAACAAAAATACAAGTAATGGACTCAATTGTATAAAATACACTTTAGTGGATGAATATTATAAATAGCAATCCCAAACTTTAATGTTGAGTCAAGCATATTGCTCTTGAGGGGAGTAGGGAAACTTCTTATTAAAATTCATTGCATTTGCTTTTTCTTAAGTAATATGTTTGTAAACTAAAATTATATAAATCATTTCAAATTGCATTGTGGTGAAGGAGAAAATTTAAAAAGTTAGAAGATTTAAATTGAACTAATTCTTAACAATGCCTTTGTCCCTACAAGACTTCAAAATTCTAAAAATTGAAAAAATGCAATGTTTTCAATTTTAAATTTATTGTTAATAGCATTACATATGAATGTTGAGAAAAACATAATATTTGAATATGTTGATTGAACAAAAATACAAGTAATGGACTTAATTGTATAAAATACATTTTTATGGATATGTATTATAAATAACAATCCTAAACTTTAATGTTAGGTCAAGCATATTACTCTTGATAAGAGTGGGGAAACTTCTTATTAGAGTTAATTGCATTTGCTTGTTCTTAAGTAATATATTTTTAGACTAAAATTATATAAATCATTTCAAATAGTATTGTCACAAAAGAGACCATTAAAAAAATTACAAAAGTTAAATTCAACTAATTATTAGTAATGTATTTATCCCTATAAGAAATTAAAATTCTAAAAATTGAAAAATTGCAATGTTTTGAATTTTAAATTTATTATTAATGCCATTACATTTGAATGGTGAGAAAATCATAATATTTGAATATATTAATTGAACAAAAATACAGGTAATGGATGAATATTATAAATAATAATCCCGAGTTTTAATGCTTGGGCAAGCATATATCTTTAGAAGGAAGTGGGAAAACTTCTTTTTAGAGTCCATTGCATTTGCTTTTTCTTAAGTAATATCTTTGTAGACTAAAATTATATAAATCATTTTAAATAGCATTATTGCTAAGGAGACAATTAAAAAAAATTATAAAATTAAATTCAACTAATTAATAACAATGCATTTATCCCTATAAGACTTTATAATTCTTAAAATTGAAAAATTGCAATTTTTTGATTTTTAATATATTGTAAATGCCATAACATTTGAATAGTGAGAAGAACTTAATATTTAAATATGTTAATTGAACAAAAATACAAGTAATGGACTCAATAATATAAAATATACTTTAGTGGATGAATATTATAAATAGCAATCCCAAACTTCAATGTTCTATCAAACATATTACACTTGAGGGGAGTGGAGAAACTTCTTATAAGAGTCCATTGCATTTGGTTTTTCTTAAGTAATATATTTTTAGACTAAAATTATATAAATTATTTCAAATAGCATTATCACTAAGGAGACAATTAAAAAATTTACAAAAGTTAAATTCAACTGATTAATAATAATGTATTTATCCCTATAAGACTTTATAATTCTTAAAATTGAAAAATTGCAATGTTTTGATTTCTACATTTATTATAAATGCCATTGCATTTGAATGGTGAGAAAAAACATAAAATTTGAAAATGTTAATTGAACAAAAATTTAAGTAATTGACTCAATTGTATAAAATAGACATTAGTGGATGAACATTCTAAATAGCAATCCAAGCTTTAATGTTGGGCCAAGCGCATATCTTTCGAGGGGAATGGGAAAACTTCTCATTATAGTCCATTGCATTTGCTTCCTCTTAAGTGATATGTTCGTAGACTAAAATTATATAAATCATTTCAAATAGCACTGTGGCAAAGGAGATAATTAAAAAAATTACAAAATTTTAATCCACTTGATTATTAACAATGCATTTATCCTTACAAGTCTTTAAAATTCTAAAGATTGAAAAAGTGCAATGTTTTGATTTTTAAATTTATTGTTAATGCCATTACATTTGAAAAGTGAGAAAAACATAATATTTGAATATGTTAATTGAACAAAAATATAGGTAATGGACTCAATTGTATAAATACACTTTAATGGATAAATATTATGAATAGCAATCCTAAGTTTCAATGTTGGGTCAAGCATATATCTCTAAAAGGTAGTGGTAAAACTTCTTATTAGAGTCCATTGTATTTGCTTTTTCTTAAGTACTATGTTTTTACACTAAAATTATATAAATCATTTCAAATTGCATTATGACAAAGTAGAAAATTAAAAAAATTACAAAATTTAAATTTGACTGATTATTGTAATGCATTTGTCTCTATAGAACTTTAAAATTCTAAAAATTGAAAAAATGCAATGTTTTGATTTTTAAATTTATTGTTAATGGCAATACATTTGAATTGTGAGAAAAGCATAATGTTTGAATATGTTAATTGAACAAAAATACAAGTATTGGAAAAAATTGTATAAAATACAAATTAGTGAATGAATATTATAAATAGCAATCCTAAACTTCAATGTTGGGTCAAACATATTACTCTTGAGGGGAGTGGGGAAACTTCTTATTAGAGTCCATTGCATTTGCTTTTACTTAAATAATATATTTTTAGACTAAAATTATATAAATCATTTCAAATAGCATTGTTGCAAAGGTGACAATTAAAAAAGTTACAAAATTTAAATTCAACTGATTATTAACAATGCATTTGTCCCTATAGAACTTTAAAACTCTAAAAATTGCAAAATGCAATGTTTTCATTTTTAAATTTATTGTTAATGACAATACATTTGAATGGTGAGAAAATGTAATATTTGAATATATTAATTGAACAAAAACACAAGTAATGGACTCAATTGTATAAAATACACTTTAGTGGAAGAATATTATAAATAGCAACCCCAAGTTTCGATGTTGGGTCAAACATATTGCTCTTGAGGGGAGTAAAGAAACTTCTTATTGGAGTCCGTTGCATTGGTATTTTCTTAAGTAGTATATTTTTAGACTAAAATTATATAAATCCTTTCAAATAGTAGTGTTGCAAAGGAGACAATTACAAAAAATTACCAAAGTTAAATTTAACTTATTATTAATAATGCATTTATCCTTATAGGACTTTAAAATTCTAAAAATAGAAAAAGTGCAATCTTTTGATTTTTAAATTTATTGTAAATTTCATTGCTTTTGAATGGTGAGAAAAATATAATATTGGATATGTTAATTGAACAAAAATACAAGTAATGGACTCATTATATGTTTGTAGACTAAAATTATACAAATCATTTTAAGTTGTAGTATGGCAAATGAGACAATTAAAAAAATTACAAAAGTTAAATTAACTGATTATGAACATTGTATTTACCCTATAGGACTTTAAAATTGTAAAAATTGAAAAAGTGCAATGTTTTGATTTTTAAATTTATTGTAAATGTCATTGCATTCGAATTGTGAGAAAAACATAATATCTAAATATGGTAATTGAACAAAAACTTAAGTAATGGATTAAATTGTATAAAATACACTTTAATGGATAAATATTATAGATAACAATCCCAAGTTTTAATGCTTGGCCAAGCATATCTCTTTAGAGGGAAGTGGGAAAGCTTCTTGTTAGAGTCCATTGCATTTTGTTTTTATTTTTTAAATAATTTTGATTTCCATTGCATTTTCAACGGTGAGATATTTGAATGTGTTAATTCACCAAAATAAAAGCAATGGACTCAATTCTATAAAATAAACTTTAGGGGATGACTATGACAGATTCCAATCCCAATCTTCAATGTTGGGTCAAGTATATAGCATGAGAGTGTAATGGGCTAACTTCTTATTAGAGTCCATTGCATTTGCTTTTCTTTAATTAACATGTTTGTATACTAAAACTATATAAATCATGTGAAATTACATTGTGGTAATATGGACAATTAAAAAAATTTCAAAATTTAAATTAACTTGATTATCAATGAAGAGTTTCCCCCTCTAAGATTTTAAAATTTTAAAAATTATAATAATGCATTGTTTTTACTTTTTAAAGAATTTTGAATTTCATTGCATTTTCAATGGTGAGATAAATTTAATATTTGAATATGTTAATTTACCAAAATAAGAGCAATGGACTAAAATGTATAAAATATACTTTAGGGGATTATTATTATAAATTGCAATCTCAAGTTTCAATGTTGGGTCCAACATATAACTCTAGAGCGTAATGGGATAACTTCATATTAAAGTCCATTGCGTTCCCTTTTATTTCATGAACATGTTTGTATACAAAAATTATGTAAATCGTGCCAAATTGCATTGTGGTAACAGAGACAATTAAAAAAATAACAAAATTTAAATTCACTTGAGTATTAAGGAAGAATTTCTCCCTTTAAAACTATAAAATTATAAAAATTAAAATAATACAATGTTTTTATTTTTTAAATAATTTTGATTTCCATTGCATTTTCAGCAGTGAGATAAATTTAATATTTGAATGTGTTAATTCACCAAAATAAATGCAATGGACTCAATTCTATAAAATAAACTTCGGGGGATGTCTATGATAAATTCCAATCCAAGCTTCAATGTTGGGTTAAGCATATAGCACTATAGCGTAATGGGCTAACTTCTTATTAGAGTCCATTGCATTCGCTTTTCTTTAATTAACATGTTTGTATACTAAAATTATATAAATATTGTGAAATTACATTGTGGTAATAGGGACAATTAAAAAAATTCAAAATTTAAATTCACTTGATTATTAACGAAGAATTTCTGCCACTAAGACTTTAAAGTTCTAAAAATTATAATAATGCATTGTTTTTACTTTTTAAAGAATTTTGAATTCCATTGTATTTTCAATGGTGAGATAAATTTAATATTTGAATATGTTAATTTACCAAAATAAGGGTTATGGATTAAAATGTATAAAATAAACTTTAGGGGATGACTATTATAAATTGCAATTTCAAGTTTCAATGTTGGCTCCAACATATAGCTCTAGAGCTTAATGGGCTAACTTCGTATTAGAGTCCCTTGTATTCCATTTTATTTCATGAGTATGTTTGTATATGAAAATTATATAAATCATGCCAAATTGCATTGTGGTAACGAAGACAATTAAAAAAATAACAAAATTTAAATTCACTTGAGTATTAAGGAAGAATTTCTCCCTTTAAAACTATAAAATTATAAAAATTAAAATGATGCAATGTTTTTATTTTTTAAATAATTTTGATTTCCATTACATTTTCAACGGTGAGATAAATTTAATATTTGAATGTGTTAATTCACCAAAATAAAAGCAATAGACTCAATTCTATAAAATAAACTTTGGAGGATGACTATAATAAATTCCAATCCAAGCTTCAATGTTGGGTTAAGCATATAACACTAGAACATAATGGGCTAACTTCTTATTAGAGTCCTTTGCATTCGTTGTTCTTTAATTAACATGTTTGTATAATAAAATTATATAAATCAAGTGAAATTACATTGTGGTAAGAGAAACAATTAAAAAAATTTCAAAATTTAAATTCACTTGATTATTAACAGAGAATTTCTCCCTCTAAGACTTTAAAATTCTAAAAATTAAAATTATGCATTGTTTTTACTTTTGAAGAATTTTGAATTCCATTGCACTTTGAACGATGAGATAAACCTAATATTTGGATATGCTATTTCAGCAAAATAAAAGCAATGGACACAAATGTAGAAAATACACTTTAATGGATGACTATTATAAATTGCAATCTCAAGTTTCAATGTTGAGTCAAACATATGACTTTATAGCGGAATGGGCTAACTTTATATTAGAATCCATTGCATTCCCTTTTATTTATTAACATGTTTGTATGCAAAAATTATATAAATCGTGCCAAATTGCATTGTAGTAACAGAGACAATTAAAAAAATAACAAAACTTAAATTCACTTGAGTATTAAGGAAGAATTTCTCCCTTTAAAACTTTACATTTATAAAAATTAAAATAATACAATGTTTTTATTTTTTAAATAATTTTGATTTTCATTGCATTTTCAACGGTGAGATAAATTTAATATTTGAATGTATTAATTCACCAAAATAAAGAAATGGACTCAATTCTATGAAATAAACTTTAGGGGATCACTATGACAAATTCCAATCCCAATCTTCAATGTTGGGTCAAGTATATAGCACGAGAGCATAATGGACTAACTTCTTATTAGAGTCCATTGCATTTGCTTTTTTTTAATTAATATGTTTGTGTACTAAAATTATATAAATCATGTGAAATTATATTGTGGTAATAGGGACAATTAAAAAAATTTCAAAATTTAAATTCACTTGATTATTAACGAAGAATTTCTCCCTCTAAGACTTTAAAATTCTAAAAATTATAATAATGCATTGTTTTTACTTTTTAAGGAATTTTGAATTCCATTGCATTTTCAATGGTGAGAGAAATTTAATATTTGAATATGTTAATTTTCTAAAATAAGAGCAATGGATTAAAATGTATAAAATAAACTTTAAGGGATGACTATTATAAATTGCAATCTTAAACTTCAATGTTTGGTCCAGCATATAACTCTAGAGCGTAATGGGCTAACATCGAATTAGAGTCTATTGCATTCCCTTTTATTTCATTAGTATGTTTGTATACGAAAAGTATATAAATCATGCCAAATTGTACTGTGATAACGGAGACAATTAAAAAAATAACAAAATTTAAATTCACTTGAGTATTAAGAAAGAATTTCTCCCTTTAAAACTTTAAAATGATAAAAATTAAAATAATGCAATGTTTTTATTTTTTAAATAATTTTGATTTCCATTACATTTTCAATGGTGAGATAAATTTAATATTTGAATTTGTTAGTTCACCAAAATAAAAGCAA
Source organism: Bruguiera gymnorhiza (assembly GCA_020883675.1). NCBI lineage: Eukaryota > Viridiplantae > Streptophyta > Magnoliopsida > Malpighiales > Rhizophoraceae > Bruguiera > Bruguiera gymnorhiza. The sequence goes on along the minus strand of JAIRCJ010000117.1, from coordinate 248,567 downwards.
TGGACTTAATTGAACAAAAATAAAAGTAAGAGACTCAATTGTACAAAATAAAGTTTAGTAGATGACTATTATAAATTCCAATCCTAAGTTTCAATGTTGGATCAAGGATACAGCTCCAGCGCATAGTGGGCTAATTTCTTATTAGAGTCCATTGCATTTGCTTTTCTTTAATTAGCATGTTTGTATACTAAAATTTTATAAATCATGTCAAATTGCATTATGGAAATGGAAAAAATTAAAAAAATTATAAAATTTACATTCACTTGAGTTTTAGAGAACAATTTCTCCTTGTAGGATTTTAAAATTTTGAAAATTAAAATAATGCAATGTTTTTATTTTTTAAATAATTTTTAATTCCATGTCATTTTCAGTGGTAAGATAAATCTAATATTTGTATATGTTAATTTGTCAAAATAAAACCAATGGACTCAATTGTATAAAATAAACTTTAATGGATGACTGTTATAAATTCCAATCCCAAACTTCAATGTTGGGTCAAACATATAACTTTAGAGTCTATTGCATTCGTTTTTGTTTAATTATCATGTTTGTACACTAAAATTATATTAATCATGTCAAATTGCATTGTGGTTATGGAGACAATTAAAATAATTAACAAATTTAAATCCACTTGAGTATTAACAAAAAATTTATCCTTGTAAGACTTTAAAATTCTAATAATTAAAATAATGCAATGTTTTTATATTTTTAATAATTTTTATTACCATTGCACTTTCAATGGTGAGATAAATATAATTTTTTAATATGTTAATTGAACAAAAATAAAAGTAAATGACTTAATTGTACAAAATAAAGTTTAGCGAATGACTGTTATAAATTCTAATCTCAAGTTTCAATGTTGGATCAAGCATATAACTCCAGCGCATAGTGGGCTAATTTCTTATTAGAGTTCATTGTATTCGCTTTTCTTTAATTAGCATATTTGTTTACTAAAATTTATAAATCATGTCAAATTGCATTGTGAAAATGGAGAAAATTAAAAAAATTATAGAATTTACATTCACTTGAGTGTTAGCGAACAATTTCTCCCTGTAAGACTTTAAAATTCTAAAAGTTAAAATAATACAATGTTTTTATTTTTTAAATAATTTTTCATTCCATTTCATTTTCAGTAGTGAGATAAACCTAATATTTGTATATGTTAATTTGCCAAAATAAAGCCAATGGACTCAATTATATAAAATAAACTTTAGTGGATGATTGTGATAAATTCCAATCCCAAGTTTTAATGTTGGGTCAAGCATATAAGTTTAGAGTCTATTGCATTCGCTTTTGTTTAATTATCATGTTTGTACACTAAAATTATATTAATCATGTCAAATTGCATTATGGTAATTGAGACAATTAAAATAATTAACAAATTTAAATTCATTGGAGTATTAACAAAAAATTTCTCCTTATAAGACTTTAAAATTCTAATAATTAAAATAATGCAATGTTTTTATATTTTTAATAATTTTTATTACCATTGCATTTTCAATGGTGAAATAAACATAATTTTTTAATATGTTAATTGAACAAAAATAAAAGTAAGGGACTCAATTGTACAAAATAAAGTTTAGCGAATGACTATTATAAATTCTAATCCCAAGTTTCAATATTGGATCAAGCATATAGCTCTAGCGTATAGTGGATTAATTTCTTATTAGAGTTCATTGCATTCGTTTTTCTTTAATTAGCATGTTTGTATACTAAAATTTTATAAATCATGCCAAATTGCATTGTGGAAATGGAGAAAATTAAAAAAATTACAAAATTTACATTCACTTGAGTTTTAGCGAACAATTTCTCACCTGTTTGCCACTAGTGACCTTAAAAAATGGTTGAAAGTTAAAACTTACAACTATTTTGACTATATTAAAGTGTGGAAAAGAACACTGTTAAATGAAAACAAGCAAAATAAATTCAATTGGTTCATTTAAATCCACTTTTTGAATGACCGAAAGAGTCTTCCCAATTGGTTTAAAATCTAGTTCATCAAATGGGGATTGCATGCCATAACCTTACCCAATAAGGTAAGAAATGTTTATGAATAGTTTTGTGAAAAAAATAATGAGGTTAAGGACCTCTTATTATTGTTCATCTCTTAGTTTCATGTTTAAAGGATCATTAAGTGGGATTATACTATTATGACCAAATAAGCCAGCATGTTAGATATAGAAATTAAACATGTCCCACGGTTAGCCAAACACATTAATATTTGCTGGTAGAAAAAAATTGACTTCTTTGAAGACAGTGTTTATACCACTAAGGGAATAATTAGCCTAAATAGTCTTAAGACTACACCAAAACCTATAGCATTTGGTAATCCAGAATAATTACTTAAGGCTTTGTTTAAGTCCATCTAGAAGGAGAAAATACTTGAAATGATAATGTCATTACTTCAAACTAAACCCATTTTACATGAGAGTTATACTCAATAAAAAAGTAGTTTGAATCAAAAGGATGATATGATGCAGATTCACAAGACCTTTATGAGTTGTAAAAGTGACAAAACTACTTTCAATGATAAAGCTACAAAATACTTGACATTGAAAGCTTTTATAAAGCAAAAAACCTTTTGGAACCCACCTTAACACAGTCATTACCTTTTCTCTTAGTATAATAAAAGATACTTAAGTAAGGAAAGCTAAAGTTTAGTTTTCGTTTATTTTTCTTCTTTTGAAAAGTTTGTATCCTTTATAAAATATATGAACTTGTATCAACAATCAATGAAAGCTATTTTTTTATAAGTTCTATAACTTTTACCTTAAATTTTATAATATTGTTATTTACTATTTAACATTGTTGTTTGATATATTGTTAATGAATTATTGAATTAATGAATGGTATTAGAGCCGTTGGTATCATAATTAATACCCTAAGTCATGTTATTGTTGTTTGCTCATTATAGTTGAGGAAGATGTATAGAGCATTGGTGTAAATTGTTGTTAGTGATATTATAAGGATCAATGGATAGGTTAAGACCTATATAGCTTATGTGAAATCCCAAAAGATGTGGCTTAGGGACACAATGCATGTAAAGAATCAAACAATACACAAGAAAGCTAAGTTAGACTTTAATCACACAAACCCTATACCTAATATTCAAAGGAATATGAACCTAAGGTATTAAGAAGAATATGGACGCCACACTCTAGAAAAGAAAGGAATAAAGAAGGTTAAGCTGAGTTGAACACCACAAGATTTACTTCTTAATAAGTTCTTTAGTTCTTAAAAGAATTGAAGGAGAAAACTCTTACTCTTTATTTCTTGCAAATTGTTTGATTTTAGAGTTTAAAAGGAGGTGCCTATTTATAAGCTAAGATAGTAACCCTAATAGTGAAATAAATTCCTATTTAGGACAAACTCCTGTTTAAGAGTGAATACTATTACATAACCTTGCCCTATTAACCACTTCAATCATACTAATAAAACCTTAACTCTCTTTCAAGCTTGAATTTGCACCATTTGTAGCTTGGTTGCCCTGAATGTCTTCAGTCAGCCCATATAGTACTTCTTCCATCTTTTTGGCTCTAACTTGTTTTATTAGCCTTTTAGAATATGCAATGGATCTCTCACACCCTTTGAAACTTTCCACGCATAATCTCTAAGCTTCTTATCATTCCCCTCCCCTTGAAAAGATTCATCCTTGAATCATCACTTATATCAAAATGAGAAAGATCAAAAACATTAAATGTTGCACTCACATTATACTCCCTAAGAAGGTTCAACTTATAACCATTATCATTAATCCATGTTACTACTTGAAATGGACCATCTCCTCTAGGTTATAGCTTTGGATGCCTCTGAGTTAGGAACCATTTCATATGCATATACACCTAAACCTAATCATTAGGTTTAAATACTACCTTCTTTCGCCCTTTGCTAACATAGGATGTATATTGCTCAATTTGTTTTGCAATATGTTGCCACACCTTCTCATGCAATTTCTTCACCATGTCAGCCTTGCGTTCACCATTTAAACTAGCATACTTATCAACAGGTATAGGCAATAAATTCAAAGCAGTCAAAGGATTAAAATCATATATAATTTTAAATAGAGAGTAACTAGTAGTAGAATGAACACTCTTATTATATGTAAACTCGACATGTGGTAAACAATCTTCCCATGTTTTCAAATTCATCTAAATAATGGCACATAACAAAGTAGAAATAATTCAATTTATTACCTCAGTTTTTCCATCAGTTTATGGATGGAAAGTAGTTGAAAACAATAGCTTTGTACATAACTTACCCCACAAAGTCTTTCAGAAGTAATTTAAGAACTTTGTATCCCAATTTGAAACAATACTTTGACATATGCCTTGCAAACATACTACTTCTTTAAAGAATAATTCAGCCATATTGTTTGCATTGTCAATTTTATGGCATAGGATGAAATGTGTCATCTTTGAAAAATTGTCAATAATAAATACAAAATTCCTACCCTTTTTTGGTTATAGCAACCTTAGTAGAAAGTGTATAGATAAATCAACCCAAGGATGGTTAGGTATGGGTAAAGGGGTGTACAAGACATGGGGTAAAACTCTACATTTAGCTTATTTGTATGTTATGCTTTTCTCACATACCCTTTTGACATCTCATTTCATGTGTGGCCAAAAGAAATGTTCAACTAAGACATCTAGGATTTACCTAACTTCAAAATGACCCATTTGACCACCTTTATGAGCTTCTCTCACAACTAACTCCCCCAAAGAACTTATAAGTATGCATAAATGATTTTCCTTAAATAAGAAATCCTTATGCCTATTAAATTTCTCAAAGGCTGATTACTCATGTGCTCTATCCACATTAGTAAAGTCAAGATCTTTCACACATAAATATTTAATATATTCAAATCTTAATAATTTTGCAATAAGAGTAGAGATCAGAGCATCTTTGTGAGATATTGCATTAGCTACCAAATTTTCCTTACCTTGTTTATATTTGATGATGTAAGGAAAGGTCTTAATGAATTCAACCCACTTGGCATGTAATTTGTTCAACTTTCTTTATCTCTTCAAGTGCTTCATGGATTTATGGTCACTATGGATGACAAACTCTGTGGGCTAAAGGTTGTGTTGCCATGTTTCTAAAGTCGGTACCAATGCATACATCTTTTATTATAAAGAAGATAATTAAGGCCTGCTCCATTTAGCTTTTCACTAAAGTAGACTATTAAATATGTTTCTTGGATTAAAATAGCTTCAATGCAAATACCTAAAGTATCACACTTAATCTCAAAATTTTTTGTAAAGTTAGGCAAAGCAAGTAAGAGTGCAAAATTTAATTTTTCCTCAATATAATTAAAAGCCTTGTCTTGATCACTACCCAACTTAAAACCCATGTTCTTTTTAATAACCTTAGTTAGTGATGCATCAATAGTGCTAAAATCCCTCACAAAGTGTCTATAAAACTAGTTAGACCATCAAAGCTACACATTACTAACTAACTTAAGTGTAGGCTAATCATGGATTGCCCTAAATTCTTCCTCATCAACCTCATTACCTTTAGCACTCACAACATAATCAAGAAATATGATCTGGTTAGTACAAAAGGAACATTTCTTGAAGTTAGCATACAATTTCTTAGAATATAAAATGATTAAAATTGAACATAAATGATCAATATGCTCTTTTAAATTTTTGTTATAGATCAAAATATTATCAAAATACATAACCAAAAATTTACCAATGAATGTATGCAAAACATTATTCATCAATCATATAAAATTGCTCAATGCAGTAGTGTGACCAAATGGCATAACAAGCCATTCATATAGATCATACTTAGTTTTGAAAGCCTATTTTCCACTCATCTTCTTGTCTCATCCTAATTTGGTAATGTCCACTTTTCAAATCAATTTTAGAAAAGACACATAAACTATGCAATTCATCTAACATGTCATCTAACCTAAGTATAGGGTGATAACACTTTATAGTGATTTTGTTGACTGCCCAATAGTAAACCCACATCCTTTAAGTCCTATCCTTCTTTGGTATAAAAGGACATGAACTGTAAAAGGACTTATGCTTTCTCTCACATATCCTTTCAATATAAGTTCCTCAACCTGCCTTTGAAGCTCCATTGTCTCCTCATGATCACTCTTACATGCTAGCCAGTTTGGAATAGATGCACTAGGGATAAAATCAGTTCGATGCTCAATTCCTCTTTTAGGTAGTAATCCACTTAGAACATCTTTAGGGAATACATCTTCAAATTCCTACAAAAGAAAAATAACAACACTAAACAAAAAAGGGCTAAACTTGTTAGTGTTAAAATAAGCCTCATTGTATGAAAATACAATTATATGTTGTGTGGCATAAAATGCTATTTTGTCATCACTTTCTTTGGCATAGAAACTTCCTTTTTCCTCCTCTCTCTCTTGTGTCCTCAATTTTTGTCCTCTCTTTTCTATTTTGGTTACCCCTCTCTTTTCAATCTTTCTTTTTTATTTACTCTCATTTTTAATCCTTAATTGATCCTAATAAGCTTGTTAAGGTGTTAATGGTACAATAGTGACAAGTTTTTCATTCATTACAAAGGAATATTCGTTCTTAAAGCCTTCATGCATAACTCGTCTGTTAAACTACCATGACATTTCTAATAGAATATGACCCTCCTAATAAAGTATGGCTCATATGCATAGGTACAACATCACATATAATGTGAACCCTAACAGACCACGCATAGAAGAAATCAAATAATACCCAATAAAGCTAAGTCAAACTTTAATCACACAAACCCTAAGTCCAATATTCAATGGAACATGAACCTAGGGTATTAATAAGAATATAGATGCCATATTTTAGAAAAAAAAAGGGAATTGAGAGTGATAAGTCGGGTTGAACACCATAGGAAGAGTTACTTCTTGATAAGTTCTTTAGTTCATGAAAGAACCAAAGGAGAAAACTCACTATTTGTTTCTCTCAAATTAATTGATTTTAGAGCTTACAAAGAGGTCCTATTTATAAACTAAGATAGCAAACTTAAAAGAGACATAAATTCTTATTTAAGACAAATCCCTATTTAGGACAAACTCCTATCTAGGACAAATTCTTATTCAGAAAACTTCCATTTTAATAACGAACACTTATTCAAGACAAACTCCTATGTAGGAGTGAATGCTACTACTTAACCTTACCCCATTAAGTACTCCAATCATATTAATAAGGCCTTGACTCTCTTTTCAAGTTTAAATTCACACCATTTATAGCTAGTTTGCCTAAATCTCTTCAATCAACCCATTTAGTACTTTTTTTTTTTTATCTTGTGGGCTTTATCTTGCATTGGTCGACCTTCTAGAATGTGTAATGGATTTCTTGCATCTTTTGAAACCTTCCACGCATTATCATTAAGCTTCTCATCATTCCCTTACACCTTGAAAGGATTCATCCTTAAATCATCACTTATATTAAAAAAAAGAAAGATAAAAAATATTAAATATTACACTCACATTATACTCACTAGGAAGGTCTAACTTATAAACATTGTCATTAATCCATGCTACTACTTGAAATGGACCATATCCTTTAGGCCATAACTTTGAATGCCTTTGAGCTGGAAACCATTCCTTACACATAAGCTCCCAAACCCAATTACTAGGTTCAAACACCACCTCTTATTGCCCTTCGTTGACGTGGGATGCTTATTGCTCAATTCGTTTTACAATATGTTGCCATACTTTCTCATGTAATTTTGTCACCATGTTAGCATTACGTACACCATCTAAGTTGGTATACTCATTAACAGGTATAGGCACTAAATCCAAAGGAGTCAAAAGGTTAAAACCATATACAATTTCAAATAAAGAGTAAATAATAGCAAAATGAACACTTTTATTATATGTAAACTTGACATGTGGTAAACAATCATCCTATGTGTTGAAATTCATTTAAATAATAACACACAACAAAGTAGAAAGAGTTTGATCAATCACCTTAGTTTATCCATCAGTTTGTGGATGACAAGTAGTTGAAAACAATAGTTTAATACCTAACTTACCCTATAATGTCTGTTTATGGAGTGTACAAATTATGGGTAAATTTCTAAATTTAGCCTATTTGCATGGTATGCATGTCTGACATACCTTCTCAACATCTTGTTTCATATGTTGCCAAAATAAATGTTTAACTAAAATATATAGGGTTTTCCTAACTCCAAAATGACTTATTAGACCACCTCTACGAGCTTCTCTCACAACCAACTCCCTTAAAGAACTCCTAGGCACATATAAACGATTTTCCCTAAATAAGAATCCTTCATGCCTAAAATATTTCTCAAAGGCTGACTTCCCATATGCTTCATACACATTAGCAAAGTTAGGATCTTTCACATATAAATCTTCAATATATTCAAATCCTAATTATTTTGTAGTAAATGTAAAAATAAGGGCACACTTACAAGATATCGCATCAGCTACTACATTGTCCTTACTTTGTTTACATTTAATGATGTAGGGAAAGGTTTCAATGAATTGGACCTACTTGGCATGTCCTTTGTTCAACTTTCCTTGTCCCTTAAAGTGCTTTAAGGATTTATGGTTAGTATAGGTGAGAAACTACTTAGGCGAAAGGTAGTGTTGCCACGTCTCCAAAGCTCACACTAATGCATACATCTCTTTATCATAAGTAGGATAATTAAGGCCTGTTCCACTAAACTTTTCACTGAAGTAGGAAGTTAGTCACCTTTCCTACATCAAAATCATTCCAATGTCAATACTTGAAGTGTCACACTCAATCTTGAAAGTTTTTGCAAAGTCAAGTGAAGTAAGTAAGGGTGCAAAACTTAATTTTTCTTTAATGTAATTAAAAGCCTTGTCTTGATCACTACCCCACTTAAAACCCATGTTCTTTTTAATAACCTCAATTAATGGTGCAGCAATGGTGCTAAAGTCCATGAAAGTTACACACATCACTAACTGGCTTAGTTGTCAGCCAATCACGGATTGCCCTAACTTTTTCCTTGTCAACCTCAATACCTCTAGCACTCACAACATAGCTAAGAAATATGATCTTGTTAGTACAAAAGGAATATTTCTTTATAATATTCATCTACAAAATTTTATTTTATGCAATTAAGTCCATTACTTTTTTTTTTGTTCAATTAAGATTTTCAAATATTATGTTTTACTCACTATTCAAAATGCAATGACATTAATAATAAATATAAAAATCAAAACATTGCATTTACACAACTTTTAGAATTTTAAAGTCCTATAAGGATAAATTCATTGTGAATAATCAGCTGAATTTAAATTTTCTAATTTTTTTAATTGTCTCTTTTGCCACAATGCAATTTGAAATAATTTATATAATTTTTGTCTACCAACATGTTACTTAAGAAAAAGCAAATACAATGAACTCTAAAAAGAAGTTTCCCCACTCTCCTCAAGAGCAATATGGGTGACCTAAGGTTGAAACTTGCGAGTACTATTTATAATATTCATCCACAAAAGTGTATTTTATACAATTGAGTCAATTACTTGTATTTTCGTTCAATTAAGATTTTCAAATATTATATTTTGCTAACCATTCAAAAGGCAATGACTTTAACAATAAATTTAATTATCAAAACATTACCTTTTCTCAACTTTTAGAATTTTAAAGTCCTATAAGGATAAATCCATTGTTAATAATCAGTTGAATTTAAATTTTGTAATTTTTTTAATTGTCTCCATTGCCACAAAGTAATTTGAAATAATTTATATAATTTTTGTCTACCAACATATTACTTAAGAAAAAGCATATACAATAGACTTTAATAAGAAGTTTCCTACTCCCCTCAAGAGCAATATGGTTGACCCAAGATTGAACCTTGTGATTACTGTTTATAATATTCATCCACAAAATTTTATTTTATGCAATTTAGTCCATTACTTCTTTTTTTGTTCAATTAAGATTTTAAAATATTATGTTTTACTGACCATTCGAAAGACAATGACATTAACAATAAATTTAATAATCAAAACATTGCAGTTTATCGACTTTTAGAATTTTAAAGTCTTATAAGGATAAATCCATTATGAATAATTAGTTAATTTTAATTTTTGTAATTTGTTTAATTATCTCTTTTTCCACAATGCAATTTGAAATAAGTTATATAATTTTTTTCTACCAACATATTACTTAAGAAAAAGCAAATACAATGGACTCTAATAAGAAGTTTCCCCACTCCTCTTAAGAGCACTATGGTTGACCCAACATTGAAGCTTGACATTACTTGTTAAAATATTCGTCCACTAAAGTGTATTTTATACAATTGAGTTCATTATTTGTATTTTTGTTAAATTAACATATTCAAATATTATATTTTACTCACCATTCAAAATGAAAAGGCATTAACAATAAATTTAATAATCAAAACATTTCATTTTTTCAACTTTTAGAATTTTAAAGGGATAAATCCAATGTTAATAATCTATTGAATTTGTATTTTATAATTTTTTTAATTGTCTCATTTGCCACAAAGCAATTTGAAATAATTTTTATAATTTTTGTCTACTAACATGTTACTTAAGAAAAAGCAAATATAATAGACTCTAATAAGAAGTTTCCTCACTCCCCTCAAGAGCAATATGCTTGACCCAACATTGAAGCTTGACATTGCTAGTTAAAATATTCGTCCACTAAAGTGTAATTTATACAATTGAGTTCATTACTTGTATTTTTGTTCAATTAACATATTCAAATATTATGTTTTACTCACTATTCAAAATGCAAGGGCATTAACAATAAATTTAATAATCAAAACATTACGTTTTTTCAACTTTTAGAATTTTAAAGTTTTAATGGCATAAATCCATTGTTAATAATTAGTTGAATTTATATTTTATAATTCTTTTAATTGTCTCCTTTGCCATAATGTAATTTGAAATAATTTATATAATTTTTGTCCACCAACATATTACTTAAGAAAAAGCAAATACAATGGACTCCAAGAAGAAGTTTCCCCACTCCCCTCCAAAGCAACATGGTTGACCTAAGATTGAAGCTTTGGGATTACTGTTTAAAATATTCATCCATAAAAGTACATTTTATACAATTGAGTCCATTACTTTTTTTTTTTGTTCAATTAAGACTTTCAAATATTATGATTTTCTCACCATTGAAATGCAATGACATTAGTAATAAATTGTATCATCAGATTAAAACTTGCGATTACTACTTATAATATTCATTCACAAAAGTGTATTTTATACAATTGAGCCCATTACTTATTTTTTTTGTTCAATTAAGACTTTCAAATATTATGTTTTTCTCACCATTGAAATGCAATGGCATTAGTAATAAATTTAAAAATCAGAATATTGCACTTTTTCAATAAATTTTTGTAATTTTTTTAATTGTCTCCTTTGTGACATTGCTATTTGAAATGATTTATATAATTTTAGTCTAAAAAAATATTACTTTAGAAAAAGCTAATGTATGAGACTCAAATAAGAATTTTCTAAACTCCCCTTAAGAGAAATATGCTTGGCCCAACATTGAAACTTGGGATTGCTATTTATAATATTCGTCCACTAAAGTGTATTTTATGCAATTAAGTCCATTACTTGTATTTCTATTCAATTAACATATTCAAATAGTATGTTTTACTCACCATTCAAAATGCAAAGGCATTAACAATAAATTTAACAATCAAAACATTGCATTTTTTCAACTTTTCGACTTTTAAAGTCCTATAAGGATATATCTTTTGTTAATAATCAGTTCAATTTATATTTTATAATTTTGTAATTGTCTCCTTTGCCACAAAGCAATTTCAAATAATTTTTATAATTTTTGTCTACTAACATATTACTTATGGAAAAGCAAAAGCAATGGACTCCAATAAAAAGTTTCCCCATTCCCCTCAAGAGCAATCTAGTTGACGCAAGATTAAAGCTTGTGATTACTATTTATAATATTTATCCGCAAAAGTGTATTTTATACAATTGAGTCCATTACCTATATTTTTGTTCAATTAAGATTTTCAAATATTATCTTTTCTGACCATTCAAAAGGCAAAGGCTTTAACAATAAATTTAATTATCAAAACATTGCGTTTTCTCAACTTTTAGAATTTTAAAATCCTATAACGATAAATCCATTGTTAATAATCAGTTGAATTTAAATTTTGTAATTTTTTTAATTGTCTCCTTTGTCACAATGTAATTTGAAATAAATTATATAATTTTTGTCCACCAACATATTACTTAATAAAAAGCAAATATAATGGACTCTAAGAAGAAGTTTCCCCACTCCCCTCCAAAGCAATATGGTTGACCCAAGATTGGAGCTTGCGATTACTATTTATAATATTTATTCACAAAAGTGTATTTTATACAATTGAGTCCATTACTTGTATTTTTATTTAATTAAGATTTTCAAATATTATGTTTTACTCACCATTCAAAATGAAATGGCATTAATAATAAATTTAATAATCGAAACATTGCATTTTCTCAACTTTTAGTATTTGAAAGTCCTATAGCGATAAATCCATTGTTAATAATCAGTTGAATTTAAATTTTGTAGTTTTTTTAATTGTCTCCTTTGCCACAATGCAATGTGAAATAATTAATATAATTTTTGTCTACCAACATATTAATTAAGAAAAAGCAAATAAAATGGACTTTAATAAGAAGTTTCCTCCCTCCCCTTAAGTGCAATATGGTTGACTAAAGGTTGAAATTTATGATTTTTATTTATAATACTCATCCACAAAAGTGTTTTTTATACAATTGAGTCCATTACTTGTATTTTTGTTCAATTAAGACTTTCAAATATTATATATTTCTCACCATTAAAATACAATGGCATTAGCAATAAATTTAAAAATCATATTAAAGCTTGCGATTACTACTTATAATATTTATCCAAAAAAGTGTATTTTATACAATTGAGTCCATTACTTGTATTTTTGTTCAATTAAGACCTTCAAATATTATGTTTTTCTTACCATGGAAATGCAATGGCATTAGCAATAAATTTAAAAATCAAAACATTGTATTTTTTCAATTTTTAGAATTCTAAAGTCTTGTAGGAATAAATACATTGTTAATTATTTGTTGAATATTAATTTTTGTAATTTTTTTAATTGTCTCCTTTGTGCCATTGCTATTTTAAATGATTTATATAATTTTAGTTTAAGAAAATATTACTTTAGAAAGGGCTAATCTATGGGACTCTAATAAGAAGTTTCCCCACTCTCCTTCAAAGCAATATGCTTGGCCCAACATTGAAGTTTAGGATTGCTATTTATAATATTCGTCTGCTAAAGTGAAATTTATACAATCAAGTCCTTTACTTGTATTTTTGTTCAATTATTATTTTCAAATATTATGTTTTACTCACCATTCAAAATAAAAGGGCATTAACAATAAATTTAATAATCAAAAGATTTTGTTTTTTCAACTTTTAGAATTTTAAAGTCATATAGGGATAAATCCTTTGTTAATAATCAATTGAATTTATATTTTATAATTTTTTTAATTGTCTCCTTTGCCATGAAGCAATTTCAAATAATTTTTATAATTTTTGTCTACCAACGTATTACTTCAGGAAAAGCGAATGTAAAGGACTTTAATAAAAAGTTTCCTCACACCCCCCAAGAGTAATATGGTTAACCCAAGATTAAAGCTTGCGATTACTATTTATAATATTCAACCACAAAAATGTATTTTATATAATTGAGTCCATTACTTGTATTTTTGTTTAATAAAGATTTTCAAACACTATGTTTAACTCACCATTCAAAACGCAAGGGCATGAACAATAAATTTAATAATCGAAACATTACATTTTCTTAACTTTTAGAATTGTAAGGTCATATAAGGATAAATCCTTTGTTAATAATCAGTTGAGTTTAAATTTTGTAATTTTTTTAATTGTCTCCTTTGCCACAATGCAATTTGAAATAATTTAGATAATTTTTGCCTACCAACATATTACTTAAGAAAAAGCAAATAGAATGGACTCTAAGAAGAAGTTTCCCACTCCCCTTAAGAGCAATATCATTGACCCAAGATTGAACCTTGCGATTACTATTTATAATATTCATCCACAAAATTGTATTTTATGCAATTGAGTCCATTACTTGTATTTTTGTTCAATTAAGACTTTCAAATATTATGGTTTTCTCACCATTGAAATGCAATGGCATTAGCAATAAATTTAAAAATCAAATTAAAGCTTGCAATTACTAATAATATTCATCCACAAAAGTGTATTTTATACAATTGAGTCCATTACTTGTACTTTTGTTCAATTAAGACTTTCAAATATGATGTTTTTCTCACCATTGAAATGTAATGACATTAGCAATAAATTTAAAAATCAAAACATTGCACTTTTTTAATTTTTTGAATTCTAAAGTCCTACGGGAATAAACGCATTGTTAATTATCAGTTGAATTTTAATTTTTGTAATTTTTCTAATTATCTCATTTATTCCATTGCTATTTCAAATGATTTATATAATTTTAGTCTAAGAAAATATTACTTTAGAAAAGGCTAATCTATGGGACTCTAATAAGAAGTTTCCCCACTCCCCTCAAGAGTAATATGGTTGACCCAAGATTGAAGCTTACAATTACTACTTATAATATTCATCCACAGAAGTGTATTTTATACACTTGAGTCCATTACTTGTATTTTTGTTGAATTAAAATTTTCAAATATTATGTTTTACTCACCATTCAAAATGCAAGGGCATTAACAATAAATTTCATAATCAAAACATTGCATTTTTTCAACTTTTAGAATTTTAAAGGGATAAATCCATTGTTAATAATCAATTCAATTTATATTTTATAATTTTTTTAATTTTCTCCTTTGTCACAAAGTAATTTGAAATAATTTTTATAATTTTTGTCTACCAACATGTTACTTAGGAAAAAGCAAATGTAATGGATTCTAATAAGAAGTTTCTCTACTCCTCTCAAGAGCAATATGCTTGACCCAACATTAAAACTTGACATTGCTAGTTAAAATATTCATCTACTAAAGTGTATTTTATAAAATTGTGTTCATTACTTGTATTTTTGTTAAATTAACATATTCAAATATTATATTTTACTCACCATTCAAAATGCAAGGGCATTAACAATAAATTTCATAATTAAAACATTGTGTTTTTTGAACTTTTAGAAATTTAAAGGGATAAATCTATTGTTAATAATCAATTCAATTTATAGTTTATAATTTTTTAATTGTCTCCTTTGCCACAAAATAATTTGAAATAATTTTTATAATTTTTGTCTACCAACAGGTTACTTAAGAAAAAGCAAATTTAATAGACTCTAATAAGAAGTTTCCCCACTCCTCTCAAGAGCAATATGCTTGATCCAACATTGAAACTTGATATTGCTATTTATAATATTCGTCCACTAAAATATATTTTATAGATTTGAGTTCATTACATGTATTTTTGTTCAATTAACATATTCAAATATTATGTTTTACTCTCCATTCAAAATGTAAGGGCATTAACAATAAATTTCATAATCAAAACATTGCGTTTTTTCAACTTTTAGAATTTTAAAATCCTATAGGGATAAATCCTTTGCTAATAATCAGTTGAATTTATATTTTATAATTATTTTAATTGTTTCCTTTGCCACAAAACAATTTCAAATAATTTTTATAATTTTTGTCTACCAACATATTACCCTAAGGAAAAGCAAATGCAATGTACTCTAATAAAAAGTTTCCCCACTCCCCTCAAGAGCAATATGGTTGACCCAAGGTTAAAACTTGTGATTACTATTTATAATATTCATCCACAAAATTATATTTTATGCAATTGAGTCCATTACTTCTTTTTTGTCTAATTAAGAATCTCAAATATTATGTTTTACTCAGAATTCAAAATGCAATGATATTAATAATAAATTGAACAATCAAAATATTGCATTTTCTCAACTTTTAGAATTTTAAAGTCTTATAAAGATAAATCCATTGTGAATAATCAGTTGAATTTAAATTTTGTAATTTTTTTAATTGTCTCCATTGCCACAATGCAATTTGAGATTGTCAAATATTATATTTTATAATTGTATTACTTGTATTTTTGTGGAATTAAGATTTTCAAATATTATATTTTACTCACCATTCAAAATGCAAGGGCGTTAACAATAAATTTCATAATGAAAACATTGTGTTTTTTCAACTTTTAGAATTTTAAAGGGATAAATCCATTGTTAATAATCAATTCAATTTATATTTTATAACTTTTTTAATTGTCTCCTTTGCCACAAAATAATTTGAAATAATTTTTATAATTTTTGTCTACCAATATGTTACTTAAGAAAAAGCAAATGTAATAGACTCTAATAAGAAGTTTCCCTACTCTTCTCAAAAGCAATATGCTTGACCCAACATTAAAACTTGACATTGCTATTTATAATATTTATCCACTAAAGTGTATTTTATACAATTGAGTTCATTACTTGTATTTTTGTTCAATTAACATATTCAAATATTATGTTTTACTCACCATTCAAAATGCAAGGGCATTAACAATAAAATGAATAATCAAAACATTGTGTTTTTTCAACTTTTAAAATTTTAAAGTCCTATAGGGATAAATCCTTTGTTAATAATGAGTTGAATTTATATTTTATAATTCTTTTAATTCTCTCCTTTGCCACAAATCAATTTCAAATAATTTTTATAATTTTTGTTTGCCAACATATTACCTTAAGGAAAAGCAAAAGCAATGGACTTTAATAAAAAGTTTCCCAACTTTCTTCAAGAGCAATATGGTTGACCCAAGATTAAAGCTTGCAATTACTATTTATAATATTCATCCACAAAAGTGTATTTTATACAATTGAGTCCATTACTTGTATTTTTGTTCAATTAAGATTTTCAAACATTATGTTTTGCTCACCATTCAAAAAGTAAGGACATTAACAATAATTTTAATAATCGAAACATTGCATTTTTTCAACATTTAAAATTTTAAAGTCCTACAGGGATAAATTCTTTGTTAATAATTAGCTGAATTTAAATTTTGTAATTTTTTAATTGTCTCCTTTGCCCCAAAGTAATTTGAGATAATTTTTATAATTTTTGTCCACCAACAGATTACTTAGGAAAAAGCAAATGCAATGGACTCTAAGAAGAAGTTTCCCCACCCCCTTTAAGAGCAATATGGTTGACCCAAGATTGAAGCTTGCAATTACTATTTATAATATTCATCCACAAAATTTTATTTTATGCAATTGAGTCCATTACTTCTTTTTTATTCAATTAAGATTTTCAAATATTATGTTTTACTCACTATTTAAAATGCAATGACATTAACAATAAATTTAATAATCAAAACATTGCATTTTCTCAGTTTTTAGAATTTTCAAGTTTTATAAGGATAAATCCATTATGAATAATCAATTGAATTTAAATTTTGTAATTTTTTTAATTGTCTCCTTTGCCACAACGCAATTTGAAATAATTTATATAATTTTTGTCTACCAACATATTACTTAAGAAAAAGCAAATATAATGAACTTTAATAAGAAGTTTCCCCACTCCCCTCAAGAGCAATATGGTTGACCTAAGATTGAAGCTTGCGATTACTATTTATAATATTCATCCACAAAAGTGTATTTTATACACTTAAGTCCATTACTTGTATTTTTGTTGAATTAAGATTTTCAAATATTATATTTTACTCACCATTCAAAATGCAAAGGCATTAACAATAAATTTCATAATCAAAACATTGCGTTTTTTGAAGTTTTAGAAATTTAAAGGGATAAATCTATTGTTAATAATCAATTCAATTTATATTTTATAATTTTTTTAATTGTCTCATTTGCCACAAAGCAATTTGAAATAATTTTTATAATTTTTGTCTACCAACATGTTATTTAAGAAAAAGCAAATGTAATGGATTATAATAAGAAGTTTCCCCACTCCTCTCAAGAGCAATATGCTTGACCCAACATTGATGCTTGACATTGCTATTTATAATATTCGTCCACTAAAATGTATTTTATACAATTGAGTTTATTACTTGTATTTTTGTTCAATTAACATATTCAAATATTATGTTTTACTCTCCATTCAAAATGCAAGGGCATTAACAATAAATTGAATAATCAAAACATTTCGTTTTTTCAACTTTTAGAATTTTAAAGTCCTATAGGGATAGATCCTTTGTTAATAATCAATTGAATTTATATTTTATAATTATTTTAATTGTCTCCTTTGCCATAAAGTAATTTCAAATAATTTTTATAATTTTTGTCTACCAACATATTATCTTAAGGAAAAGCAAATGCAATGTACTCTAATAAAAAGTTTCCCCACTCCCCTTAAGAGTAATATGATTGACCAAAGATTAAAGCTTGTGATTACTATTTATAATATTCATCTACAAAATTATATTTTATGCAATTGAGTCCATTACTTCTTTTTTTGTTCAATTAAGATTTTCAAATATTATGTTTTCCTCATCATTCAAAATGTAATGACATTAACAATAAACTTAATAATCAAAACATTTCATTTTCTTAACTTTTAGAATTTTAAAGTCCTATAAGGATAAATTCATTGTGAATAATCAGTTGAATTTAAATTTTCTAATTTTTTTAATTGTCTCCTTTGTCACAATGTAATTTGAAATAATTTATTTAATTTTTGTCTACCAACATATTACTTAAGAAAAAGCATATACAATAGACTCTAATAAGAAGTTTGCCCACTCCCCTCAAGTGCAATATGGGTGACCCAAGATTGAAGCTTTTGATTATTATTTATAATATTTATCCACAAAAGTGTATTTTATACAATTGAGTCCATTAATTGTATTTTTGTTCAATTAAGATTTTCAAATATTATGTTTTACTCACCATTCAAAATGCAATGGTTTTAACAAAAAATTTAATAATGAAAACATTGCATTTTCTTAACTTTTAGAATTTTAAAGTCCTATAAGGATAAATTCATTGTTAATATTCAATTGAATTTAAAATTTCTAATTTTTTTAATTGTCTCCTTTGCCACAATGGAATTTGAAATAATTATTATACTTTTTGTCTACGAACATATTACTTAAGAAAAACCAAATGTGATGGACTCTAATAAGAAGTTTCCCCCCTCCCCTCGAGAGCAATATGGTTGACCCAAAATTGAAGTTTGCAATTACTATCTATAATATTCATCCATAAAAGTGTATTTTATACAATTAAGTCCATTAATTGTATTTTTGTTCAATTAAGATTTTCAATTGTTATGTTTTACTCAGCATTCAAAATGCAATCACTTTAACAATAAATTTAATAATCGAAACATTGCATTTTCTCAAACTTTTAGAATTTTAAAGTCCTATCGGGATAAATCTATTGCTAATAATCAGTTGAATTTAAATTTTCTAATTTTTTTAATTATCTCCTTTGGTACAATGCAATTTGAAAGAATTTATATATTTTTTGTCTACCACCATATTACTTAAGAAAAAGCAAATACAATGGACTGAAATAAGAAGTTTCCCCACTCCCCTCAAGAGCAACATGGTTGACCCAATACTGAAGCTTGCGATTACTATTTATAATATTCGTTGACAGAAGTGTATTTAATACAATTGAGTCCATTACTTGTATTTTTGTTCAATTAATATTTTCAAATATTATGTTTTTTCTCACCATTCAAATGCAATGACACTAGTAATAACTTTAAAAATCAAAACCTTGCACTTTTTCAATTTTTAGAATTCTAAAGTCCTATAACAATAAATGCATTATTAATTATCAGTTGAATTTTAATTTTGTAATTTTTCTAATTGTCTCCTTTGTGGCATTGCTATTTGAGATAATTTATATAATTTTAGTTTAAAAAAATATTACTGTAGAAAAAGCTAATATATGAGACTCTAATAAGAAGTTTCCCCACTTCCCTCAAGAGCTATATGCTTAACCCAACATTGGAGGTTAGGATATTTGTCCACCAAAGTGTATTTGATACAATTAAGTATATTACTTGAACTTTTGTTTAATTAAGATCTTCAAATATTATGTTTTACTCACCATTCAAAATGTAATGGCATTAACAATAAATTTAATATTCAAAACATTGCATTTTCTCAACTTTTAGAATTTTAAAGTCCTATAAGGATAAATCCATTGTTAATAATCAATTGAATTTAAATTTTGTAATTTTTTTAATTGTCTCCATAGCAATATGGTTGACCCAAGATTGAATCTTACGATTACTATTATAATATTCATCCACAAAAGTGTATTTTCTACAATTAAGTCCATTAATTGTTTTTTTTTTCAATTAAAATTTTCAAATATTATGTTTTCCTCACCATTCAAATGCAATGACATTAGCAATAAATTCAAAAATGAACACATTGCAATTTTTTAATTTTTAGAATTCTAAAATCCTATAGGCATAAATGCATTGTTAATTATTAGTTAAACTTTATTTTTTTAATATTTTTAATTCTCTTTTGTGACAATGCTATTTGAAAGAATTTATATAATTTTTGTCTACAAAGAAATTACTTAAGAAAAGCAAATGTAATGGACTTTAATAGGAAGTTTCCCCACTCCTCGCAAGTGTAATATGCTTGACCCAACATTGAAACTTGAGATTGTTATTTATAATATTCGTCCACTAAAGTGTACTTTATACAATTAAGTCCATTACTTGTAATTTTGTTCAATTAACATACTCAAATATTATGTTTTACTCACCATTCAAAATGCAATGGCATTTACAATAAATTTAATAATCAAAATATTGCATTTTTTCAACTTTTAGAATTTTCAAGTCTTATAGGGATAAATCTATTGTTAAAAATCATTTAAGTTTAAATTTTCTAATTTTTTTAATTGTCACCATTGCCACAATGCAATTTGAAATAATTTATATAATTTTTCTCTACAAACATATTACTTAAGAAAAAGCAAATGCAATGGACACTAATAAGAAATTTCTCCACTTCCCTCAAGAGCAATATGGTTGACCCAAAATTGAAACTTGGGATTACTATTTATAATATTCATGCACAAAAATGTATTTTATTAAATAGAGTCTATTACTTGTATTTTTGTTCAATTAACATTTTCAAATATTATGTTTTTCTCACCATTGAAATGCAATGACATTAGCAATAAATTTAAAAATGAACACATTGCATTTTTTCAATTTTTCGAATTCAAAAGTTCTATAGGCTTAAATGCATTGTTAATTATCAATTAAATTTCACTTTTGTAATTTTTTTAATTATCACCTTTGTGACAATGCTATTAGAAATGATTTATATAAGTTTAGTCTAAAAAAATATTACTTTAGAAAACTTTAGAAAACGCTAATGTATGGGACTCTAATAAAAAGTTTCTCTTCTCCCCTTAAAAGCAATATGTTTGGCCCAACATTAAAGTTTGGGGTTGCTATTTATAATATTCATCTACTAAAGTGTATTTTATACAATTGAGTCCATTACTTGTATTTTTGCCCAATTAACATATTCAAATATTATACTTTCCTCACCATTCAAAATGCAAAGGCATTAACAATAAATTTAAAAAGCAAAACATTGCATTTTTTCAACTTTTATTAGGATAAATGCATTGTTAATAATTAGTTGAATTTAAATTTTGTAATTTTTTTTAATTGTCTCCTTTGCAACAGTGCAATTTGAAATGATTTATATAATTTTAATCTACAAACATATTACTAAAGAATAAGCAAATACAATGGACTAGAATAACAAGATTCCCTAGACCCCTCATATGCAATATCCTTGACCCAACATTGAAACTTGGGATTGCTATTTTTAATATGCAACCCCATTACATGAATTTTTGTTCAATTAACACTTTCAAATATTATGTTTTTCTCCCCATTCAAATGTAACGACATTAATGATAAATTGAAAAATCAAAATATTGCATTTTTTGAAGTTTAAAAATTTTAAAATCTTATAGACATTAATGCATAGTTAACAATCAGTTCACTTTAAATTTTGTAATTTTTTTTAATTGTATCCTTTGCCACAATGCAATTTGAAATGATTTATATAATTTTAGTCTACAAACATATTGCTTAAGCAAAAGCTAATGCAATGGACTCTAATTAGACGTTTCCCCACTCCCCTCAAGAGCAATATGGTTGATCCAACATTGAATCTTGGGATTACTATTTATAATATTCATCCACCAAAATGTATTTTATACTATTGAGTCTATTACTTGAATTTTTGTTCAACTAACATATTCAAATATTATGTTTTTCTTACTATTCAAATTTAATGGCATTAATGATAAATTGAAAAATCGAAATATTGCATTTTTTGAAGTTTAAGAATTTTAAAATCTCATGGACATTAATGCATTGTTAATATTCAGTTGATTTTAAATTTTGTAATTTTTTTTAATTGTATTCATTGTTACAATGCAATTTGAAATAATTTATATAATTTTAGTCTACAAACATATTACTTAAGAAAAAGCAAATGCAATGGACTTTAATAAGAAGTTTCCCCAGTCTCCTCAAGAGCAATACGGTTGACCCAACATTGAAGCTTGAGATTACTATTTATAGTATTCATCCACTAAAGTGTATTTTATACAATTGAGACCATTACTTGAATTTTTGTCCAATTAAAATATTCAAATATTATGTTTTTCTCGCCATTCAAATGCAATGACATTAGCAATAAGTTCAAAAATCAAAACATTCCACTTTTTCAAATTTTTTGAATTCTAAAGTCCTATAGGGATATATGCATTGTTAATAATCAGTTGAATTGAAATTTTGTAATTTTTTTAATTGTCTCTATTGCCACAATGCAATTTGAAATGATTAATATAATTTTAGTCTACAAAGATATTACTTATGAAGAAGGAAATACAATGGACTCTATTAAGAAAATTCCCAACTCCCCTCATGTGTAATATGTTAGACCCAACATTGAAACTTAGGATTGCTATTTTTAATATTTATCCACTAAAGTGTATTTTATACAATTGAGGCCATCACTTGAATTTTTGTCCAATTAACATATTCAAATATTATATTTTTCTCACCATTCAAAAGAAATGGCATTAGCAATAAATTCAAAAATCAAAACCCTGCACTTTTTCAATTTTTTGAATTATAAAATCTTATAAGAGTAAATGCATTGCTAATAAACAGCTGTATTTAAATTTTGTAATTTTTTTAATTGTCTCCTTTGCCATAATGCATTTTGAAATGATTTATATAATTTTATTCTATAAACATATTACTTAAGCAAAAGCTAATGCAATGGACTCTGATTAGACATTTCCCCACTCCCCTCAAGAGCAATATGGTAGACCCAACATTGAATCTTGGGATTGCTATTTATAATATTCATCCATTGAAATGTATTTTATACTATTGAGTGCATTACTTGAATTTTTGTTCAACTAACATATTCAAATATTATATTTTTCTTACTATTCAAATGTAATGGCATTAACAATAAATTGAAAAATCAAAATATTGCATTTTTTGAAGTTTAAGAATTTTAAAATCTCGTGGACATTAATGTATTGTTAACAATCAGTTGATTTTAAATTTTGTAATTTTTTTTAATTGTATTCTTTGCCACAATGCAATTTGAAATGATTTATATAATTTTAGTATACAAACATATTACTTAAGAAAAAGCAAATGCAATGGATTTTAATAAGAAGTTTCCCCAGTCCCCTCAAGAGCAATACGATTGACCCAACATTAAAACTTGAGATTACTATTTATAGTATTCATCCACTAAAGTGTATTTTATATAATAGAGTCCATTACTTGTATTTTTGTTCAATTAACATATTCAAATATTATTTTTTTTCTCACCATTCAAATGCAATGTCATTAGCAAGAAATTTAAACATCAAAACATTGCCTTTTTTCAATTTTTAGAATTTTAAAATCATATAAGGAAAGATGCATTGTTAAAAATCAGTTGAATTTAATTTGTGTAATTTTTTTAATTCTCTCCTTTGCCACAATGCAATTTGAAATGATTTATATAATTTTAGTCTACAAACATATCACTTAAGAAAAAGTAATTACAATGGACTCAAATAAAAAGATTTCACACTCCCCTTATGTGCAATATGCTTGACCCAACATTGAAACTTGGGATTGCTATTTTTAATATTTATCCACTAAAGTGTATTTTATACAATTGAGACCCATGCTTGAATTTTTGTTCAATTAAGACCTTCAAATTTTATGTTTTTCTCCCCTTTCAAATGTAATGACATTAACGATAAATTGATAAATCAAACTATTGCATTTTTTTAAGTTTAAGAATTTTAAAATCTTGTAGACATTAATGCATTGTTAACAATTAGTTGAATTTAAATTTTGTAATTTTTTTAAATTGTATCCTTTGCCACAATGCAATTTGAAATGATTTATATAATTTTAGTCTACAAACATATTACTTAGGAAAAAGCAAATGCAATGGATTTTAATAAGAAGTTTCCCCAGTTCCCTCAAGAAGAATATGTTTGACCCAATATTAAAACTTGAGCTTACTATTTATAATATTTATCCACTAAAGTGTATTTTATACAATTGAGACCATGACTTGAATTTTTGTTCAATTAACATATTCAAATATTATGCTTTTCTCACCATTCAAAACATTGCACTTTTTCAATTTTTTGAATTCTAAAGTCCTGTAAGGATAAATGTATTGTTAATAATCAGTTGAATTGAAATTTTGTAATTTCTTTAATTGTCTCCTTTGCCACAATGCAATTTGAAATGATTAATATAATTCTAGTCTACAAACATATTACTTAAGAAGAAGTAAATACAATGGACCCTAATAAGAACATTCCCCACTCCTCTCAAAAGCAATATGCTAGACCCAACATTGAAACTTGGGATTGTTATTTTTAATATTCATCCACCAAAGTGTATTTTATACAATAGAGTCCATTACTTGTATTTTTGTTTAATTAACATATTGAAATATTATGTTTTTCTCACCATTCAAATGCAATGGCATTAGCAATAAATTCAAAAATCAAAACATTGCACTTTTTCAATTTTTAGAATTCTAAAGTCCTATTGGGATAAATGCATTGTTAATAATCAGTTGAATTTAAATTTTGTAATTTTTTTAATTATCTCCTTTGCCACAATGCAATTTTAAATGATTTATATAATTTTAGTCTATAAACATATTACTTAAGAAAAAGAAAATACAATGGACTCTAATAAGAAGATTCCCTACTCCCTTAACGAGCAATATGCTTGACCCAATATTGAAGTTTGGAATAGCTATTTCTAATATTTATCCACTAAAGTGTATTTAATACAATAGAGTCCATTACTTGTATTTTTGTTCAATTAACATATTCAAATATTATGTTTACCTTTTATTCCAAAGTGCATAGACTTTTTACATGCTGTTGAGAATAATTATGCTCAATTGAGACCTAATGAGTTTGGTTGTTTTTATCTTAAAGATCATATGTCTCAATTCAAGGATTGCTTGTACCATTAACAGATATCACATGAAACAAACTCAATAGTTATTGAACCCATAGAACGAGGATTTAGATATAGGTATGACTTTAAAGATTGGGCTTATGCCAAATTCAAGATAAAGAAAATTCTTTATTGAAAAGATTGGCAAGGTGATCTTCTTGACTACAAAGATCTAAATGAATGGTGGAAGATTAAATCTTATAATTACTTCAATGACATCAAAGTATGGGAAAGAGCCTTTTTATATGAACATATGCAAAGGAAATTTAATTGTTCAATTTAGATGCACCTTCCAAATGATTTAAAGAAATTTCAAAATAAGTTTAAAACCTAATTCTATGAGTGGGGTTTACATCATCTAACCCTACCTTACAAATTGAGAACTATTTAGAAATAGTTTGTAAAATAAATGAAAAGGTTAAAGACTCATTATTAATGTGTAGTTTAGTATCATGTCCCATAGATTTATTAGATGGGATTATACTACTATGGCTAAATAAGTCAATGTTCTGGATATGGATATTAAACATGTTCCATAGTTAGCACAAAAGATTATTATCAAATGGTGGGAGAATTTTGATTTCTTTTATGATAAAGTCTATGTTGGTAAAGGGGTCATCTAAATAAATAGGCTTAAAGCTCCACCACCAAAGCCCACCCCTTTTAATCCTAAAGAATTGCTAAAGACCTTAATGGAATCAGTTTCAAAAGAGAGGTTATTAGAAATGATGGTTGCATTGCTTTAACTGAAAATAGACACATAGGCAAACCAGGTTGAGAGCAGTCATAGGCACCTCAATAATGGTATTATGTAAGATATTTAGGGCCTGTATAAGCTATAAAGAGCAAATGGACAAATTACTTTTGGTGGAAAAGTAGCCATAGGACTAGTCAAACAACTTTTATTAAAATTACTTTAGCAAAAGTATGGAATTGAGGGCAACTTTACTTTAAAGAAGAGATTCCTTCAATAAAGGTTATCACCTTTTCTTTTGTATAAATAGACCTCTTGGCTACTTTAAGAGGCAAAGTCCAATTTCCCATCTTTGTAAGTCTAAGTTTTCTCCTTTTCCTTTATATCCTACCTTCTCTCTTCTTCTGTAAACTATTCACTTGTAATGATGCTTTATTCTATGAAAACCTTACTACTATAAGTCATTTAATTCTATTATTTTACAAAACCACTTGTTTGTTTGCTTGTTTATTAGTTCTAATTTCTTTCTTATATATGTATCTTTGTAAACCCATATGCTTGTCTTAATTTCTTTATAAATTTGTGTGATGGTGTGCTATCAAGATAGGAATTAGATTAGAGCTGCCATGCTTTCATTGAATAGAGCATTGTTATAGTTGTATAGTTTGCAAAATAAGAAGAGAGAAGGAGGCATATAAAGGAAGAAGAGAAAAACTTAGACTTAGAGAGATGGGAAATTAGACTTTGCATCTTTGAGTAACTGAGAGGCCTTTTATACAAGAGAAACAGTTTTAACCATTATTGAAGGAATCACTTTTCTGAAGTAAAGTTGTCCTCAATTCCTTTTATAAAGTAGCTTTAATAAAAACTATCCAACAAGTATAGAAACTACTTTTTCACCGAAAGTAGCTTATCCATTTGTCCTTTAGAGCTCATATGGGTCTTGAGAATCTTGCATGATATCATCATTAAGATGTCATTGATTGCTTTTGACCTGGTTTACTTGCATGTCTTACTTTGGTTAGAGCAATGCAGCCATTATTTCTAATAACCTTTCACATGATATAGACTTCAATAAAGTCTTTAAATTCTCTTTTGGATTAGAAGGAGTGGGCTTTAGTGGTGGAGCTTTAAGCTCATTTATACAAATGGTCCCTTTGCTAATATAGACTCCATCATTAAAGAAATTGAATTTCTCCCACCATTGAATATTAATCCTTTATGCCAACCATGGGAAATGCTTAATATCCACATCCAAAATGTTCACTTGTTTAGTTATAATAGTATAATCCTATTTGACTATCCATGGGACATGATACCAAACTACAAATATTAATAATGGGTGTTTAATTGCTTCATTTATTTCACAAAATTGTTCATAAGCAGTTTCACTTTGTAAGGTAAGGTTAGATGATGTAAACCTCACTTGAAAAATTAAGTTTTAAACCAATTTGTAAATTTCTTTTGATAATTTGGAAGGTGTATTTGAATGAACTAACTAAATTTCCTTTGCCTTTTTTCATATAATAAGTGATGCACAAAACCCCAAAAGACATGGCGTAGGGACCCAACGCACACACAAAATCATAGAATTTCCAAGAAAACTAAATCAAACTGTAATACCACAAACTCTAGACCCAACATTCAAAGGAACACAAACCTAGGGTATTTAAGAAGTATATGGATGCCACACTCCAAAAAAAAAAGAAAAAGGAATTGGGAGTAATAAGTCGAGTTGAATACCATAAAAAGAGGTACATCTTGATAAGTTCTTTAGTTCTTGAAAGACCTGAAGGAGAAAACCCTTAGTTTATATTTCTCTCAAAGTTGTTTGATCTTCTAGAGCTTATAAGAATGTACTTATTTATAGGCTAAGATAGCAATTCTAAAGAGATATAAATTCCTATCTAAGACAAATTCTTACACAAAAAACTCATTTTTGTACAATCACTTATTGAGGATAAACTACTATTTAGGAGTGAATGCTATTACTTAGTCCTGATCCATTAAGTACTCTAATCATATTAATAAGATCTTAACTCTCTTTCAAGCTTGAATTCGCACCATTTGTAGTTGGGTTGGTTTGAATGTCCCCAATCAACCCATTTAGTGCTTCTTTCATCTTTTGTTTCTTGCTCGTGTTATTGGACCTTTTAGAGTGTGTAATAGACTTTTTACATCCTTTGAAGCCTTCTACCTATCATCTCTAAGGTTGCCATTATTAAGGCTTTTTCTCACCCTTTAATATAATCAAAATAAATATAAGATTTAACTTTTGACCATTTTTTCAGATCTCTGTAGTCAAAGAGATCACCTTGTCAATTGTTTTATATTTTATTCTTAATTTTCTAAAATTTAAGTGTATTTTTTAATACAAATGACATCACATTTCATTCCTAGTGTCCAAATGAAACTGTAAAGACTATCTTATGCTCATCTCTCTCATGCATATAGATTTGCCAATAACTAGATTTTATATCAAATTTTAAATATATTTGAACTTTATAGCCTATTAAGTAAGTTTTCTTTTATTAGGTATAAGATACTTAATTCATCTCAATATCTTACTTAAAGGTTTAAAGGTAATTACTAATTTAGGACCATCTCTTTCTAATTGAGTTGCATTTTTTGCATGAAAAATATGACAACTCCAAGTACTATTATTTTTTCTAATAAGTTGTTTTTCCAAAAGATCATTTATTTTATTTTTGCATATTTCCAAATGTGTTAGTCCCATAGCTATAGACCTGAGTTTGGTTGGAATTTGACTTTCATTAAAAATCACTTTGTAAATTAATTCTATTACATGTTTTTCTTTTCTAATCCAAAAGCCATAGGAATTATTGACCAAACTAACTTTTCTATTTTTTTTTGTACTTCCTATCTTTTTGCTTGAATAATAGGAGTATTAATTTTCTAATGTAAATATTTATTTTTGACTTTAAAATGTAAAAATTGAATAAACCTCTCTTTTCTTCTAGTGATTTTTTGAAGTATATATATTTCTCTATATTGGAAAGTATATGCAAACTTGATAAGCTTTCTATTTATTTCTAAGTAAATCCTTTGATCACTAACTTCCCTTTTGAGATATAACATGAGTAAAATTGGGTTTCCCAAAATAACATCATGATATAGGTTTTTAACTAATATAAAGGGAATTTCAATTCAAATTCCCTCATTACAAATAACATTTTGTGACAACTTGTATTTTATAATAAACTTATTTTTATCAGTAGTATTTAATACTTCTATAGTTTTTGAAATATTATTTTGAAAGTGTTATTCCTTCATTAAGACAATTCATATTTATGTCTGAGTTAATTAAGGTAATAGTAAAGAAAATGTGTTCTTTATTAATTACAATTGTAATTTTTGTTTGCTATTAATGGGTAATAACAATTAGGTTAATGCATTAAAGAGATCCTAATTCCCATTTTAAAAAAGTATCAAGTATGTTTGGAGGGTCTTCAACCTTTTCAAACATTGTTTTTAAAATTATAATCATTTTTTTAATTTTTTTAATCTTAGATTTTAACTAATTAATTTTAGCTTTAAACTTGCACATAAAAGGTTCTAATTCTCTAGATTTTAAATCAGAATGATTACTTTTAATCCTTTTAATAATAATTTTTAAATTATAGTATTCTTCTGGTTCACTAATCTTAGTATCATTTTAAGCCACATGAAGATATTTTTTAATTGCTCTCTTTTTTCTTTTATATTTGATATCTTATGAATAGGATCTAGAATCAAATTGTCTTCTTTTGTTAAGACTAATAAGCAAGTACCTTTACACATTGCTTAATAATAGTTGCATTTCCCATTACAGCTATCATTCGAATCAATGTTACATATAGTTTCTTCTTCTTCAAGAAGGTCTACTTCTAAATTTGATTCTTTTGACTCACTATTTGATAAGAAAAGATGCATCAATGCCCTTTTAAGATCTTTATCCAAAGATAGCTCTTGGATTTTCTATTTCATTTTGCATTTATTTAATAATGCCTTGCCTTTCTGCATTTATAACATATTACTATCTTTTTGTTTTGCAAACTACGCCTTTTCTTTTGTTTTGTTTTTTCTTCTTTCTTTTCCTTTGAATAAAAGGTTTTCTTTTAAGTTAAAGGTTTATAACCTTTTTTCCTATGTTCACAAATCTCTACAAAGAGCTTTATCCCTTTTTAATTGCTTATGCAGTTTAATTTTGTTATAGAGTTTAACTCTTTTAGCTACTATTTTAACAACTAATTCTCGATAGTTAATTCCTCATGCATGATAGGATTTTAACCTATTCTAACTCTTTATGTAAACAATATAGGTAACCTAATAAGGAAATTTTCTTTTAGCAAATACTTTAGTTATTTTCCCTAGTGAAAACTTTAAAGAAGAGTACATCTTTATACCACTTAAAATGAGATAAGATGAGTATCTCAAATTAATAAGCTACTCATATGTCTTATTATTAACAAGATAGTTGTACCAATGAAATTATTGGTAAATGTATATATTAGTGTATTAACACTATCTACTAGTTGAACTCTTGCTATATCTTTATAGTAGAAAAAATATGAGCTTTTGCACCTTTACATAGATAAAAGTCTCACCAACCTTTCAGATATTTAGTGAATCCACTAGTTATAAATTTTATTATTTGAGGGTTAGAATTACCTTTGAACTTTGCAGTAGTTGCAAATATCATTATATAATGAAGTAAAATAAGAATTTGATTTTCAAACATCTTTTCTAGATTCCACTCTACTATACTACTATCGCCATACTGAATATAATTATATTTAGATTGTTCCTCCAATAAGAGGTTGACAAGGGTTGACCTAAGATAATATAGTTTTGTAAAGACCTTATTAAATGTCATTTTATTGATATTCATAGTTTCCTTCAATAATGGTTATCACTTTTTCTTTTGTATAAATAGACCTCTCGACTACTCCAAGAGGTAGAATCCAATTTCCTATCTCTTGAAGTCTAAGTTTTCTCTTCTTCCTTTGTATCCCTCCTTCTCTCTTCTTCTTCTATAAACTATTCACCTATAACAACACTATTCAATGAAAGTCTTATTATTGTAAGTCATTTAATTCTGTTAGTTTACAAAACTGCTTGTTTGTTTTCTTGTTTATTAGTTTTAATTTCTTTCTTATATGTGTATCACTATAATCTTGTGTGCTTGTTTTTATTTCTTTATATCTCTATGTGATCCTATGCTACCAAGATAGGAATGGCATTAGAGCTTCCATGCTTTCATTGAATTAAGTGTCATTTTAGGTGTATAGTTTACAAAAGAAGAAGAGAGAAGGGGGAAACAAAGGAAGAAGAAGAAACCTAGACTTAGGGAGATGGGAAATTGGACTTTACCTCTTTGAGTAGCTGAAAGTCCTTTTATACAAGAGAAAAGGTATTAACCATTATTGAAGGAATTTCTTTTCTAAAGTAAATTTGTCTTGGATTCCTTACTTTTATAAAGTAGCTTTAATAGAAATTGTTTGATAGGTCTTGAGACTACCTTTCATCAAAAGTAATTTGTTCATTTGTCCTTTCGAGTTCACATAGGTCTTGAGAGTCCTGCATGACATCGTCATTAAGGTGTCTTTGACTACTTTTGACCTAGTCTACTTGCATCTCTTGCTTTAGTTAGACCAATGCAACCATCATTTGTAATAACCTTTCACATGATACTAACTCAATTAAAGTATTCAAAATCTCTTTTGGATTAAGAGCGGGCTTTGGTGGTGAACCTTTTGGCCCATTTATATAGATGAAGCCTTTGCTAGTATAGACACCACCATCAATAAAATTGAATTTCTCCCACTATTGGATATTAATCCTTTGTGCCAACCATGGGACATTCTTAATGTCCATATCCAAAACATTGACTTGTTTAGCCACAATAGTATAATTCCATTTGATAATCCATGGGACATGATACCAAACTACAAATATTAATAATGATTCTTTAACCTCTTCATTTATTACACAAAATTGTTCATAAATAGTTCTCACTTTGTGAGGTAGGATTACATGATGTAAACCCTACTTAAATATTTAGGTTTTAAACCAGTTTGAAAATTTCTTTGGATCATTTGGAAAGTGTATTTGAAAGAACCAACTAAATTTCCTTTACCTATTTTCATATAAAGCTCTTTCACATGCTTCAATATAATCAAAATAATTATAAGATTTAACCTTTAACCATTCTTTCAAATCTCTATAGCCAAAAAGATCACTTTGCCAATTTTTTGGATAAAGAGTTTTCTTTATCTTGATGTCATGAGTCATGAATTAAACCATGGCCTTCTTTTGAGAAAAGCTAATAATGATCAATGATTCCTTTGTTTGATGGAATTCAATGAATTCCTAATACCAAAGGTCTATAGACATGCTTGTTGCAAGAATGTTTGTTGTAGGCATAACATGATGAGATTCATGGAATTTTCAATGCATAAAGGGCTTCCAAGGATCCATTGACCATTCAAGAAGGGCCATTGACAAGTTCTAAAGCTATAAGGACGAAAGAGGCACTTAAGAGGTTGATAAATGACATTTGGGCCAAATAAGCTAATTCAAGCTTAAAAAGTAACAAATTATATCTTAATGCGGGTCAAGGCTTTATTAATTGTATAAGTATGCTAAATTGACACTAATTGTGTAGAGTATATGCAACAAAGTAATGGAATTAATGAGTTAGACCTATCTTAAAGTCTGAAAAATGGAAAACAAGGAGTGCACTAGTTGTAAAATGAGTAATATGACTAATTCACTATTAGAAGGTTGGATTAGTGCCAATCATGAGTTGGTTGGTGAACAAGTTTGATGCAGGATGCATGGCTTTGTGAATTTGACTAAACCAAATCTGATTTGTTTGTTATTAGCTTATTTAGGAGGTTAATCTTATTTCTATGGTTAGGGTTGTTACTTAAGCCTATGAATATGCTTGATTTCATTGTTAAAAGGGATACATCATTGGTGAAAAAAAAGTGAGAATTTTCTCTCTTAGTTATTCATTAAACTTTGTGTACTTATCAAGATTATGTCTTGTGGTATTTCAACCTAACTTATCACTCTCAATTGCCTTCTTTTATGAAAGGGGCATCCATATTCTTCTTTATACCTTTGGTTCGTGTTCCTTTGAACATTGGGTCTAGGTTTCTTCCTACATTCATGTTCCTTTAAACATTGGCTCAAGGTTTTACTCTTGTTAAACAAAATTTAACTTTCTTAGAGTTTTGAATCCCTAGTTTTGCTTATGCATTTCATTGTACTCTATAGGGTTCACATTAGTTGGTATCAGAGCATTAGGGTTTAAATTAGGTTTGCTTATGTGTAGGCCAATCACGGATTACCCTAACTTTTCCTCGTCAATCTTAATACCTTTAGCACTCATAACATAGCCAAGAAATATGATCTGATTAGTACAAAAGGAACATTTTCTGAAGTTAGCATACAATTTTCTCAGAATGTAAAACAATTAAAATAGAACATAAATGATCAAGATTCTCTTTTAGGCTTTTGTCATAAACCAAAATATCATCAAAACACACAACCACAAAATCACCAATAAATGGACACAAAAAATGACTCATTAACCACATAAAGGTGCTTGGTGCATTAGTGAGACCAAATGACATAACAAGCCATTCATATAAACCATACTTAGTTTTGAAAGTTGTTTTCCACTCATTCCTTCTCTCATCCTAATCTAGTGATATCCACTTTTTAAATCAATTTTAGACAAGACATATGAATTATACAATTCATCTAGCATGTCATCTAAACTAGGTATGGGGTGAAAATACTTTATAGTGATTTTGTTGATCACTCAATAGTCAGCATACATCCTCCAAGTTTCATCTTTGTTGGGTATAAGTAGGACAGGAACTATATAGGGACTTATGCTTTCTCTCACATATACTTTTGACATAAGTTCATCAACCTACCTTTGAAGCTCCTTTGTCTCCTTGAGTTACTCCTATATGGTGGCCAGTTTAGGATGGATGCACCAAGGATAAAATCAATTTGATGTCAATTCCTCTTAGGTGGTAATGCACTCAAAACATCCTTAGGGAATACATCTTCAAATTCCTACAAAAGAGAAATAACAATACTAGGTGAAGATGAGTCAAACTTGTTAGTGCTAAAATAAGTCTCCTTGTACAAAAGTACAATCATAAGCTATTTGGCATAAAATGCTCTTTCAACATTACTTTCTTTTGTATAGAAACTTTCTATTTTCTTCTCTCTCTCTCTCTCTTTGTGTTTTATGTCGCCACTTTTTCTCCTCTTTTTTTGTTTTGATTATCTATCTCTTTTCAATCTCTCCTTTTGGTTCACTCTCATTTTTAATCCTTAATTGATCCTCATAAGTTTGTTGAGGTGATAATGGTACAAGAGTGACAAGTTTTTCATTCATTATAGAGGAATATTGATTCTTGAAACCATCATGTATGACTCGTCTGTCAAAATGTCATCACCTTCCTAATAGAATATGGCCTGCATGTATAGGTTTAACATCACATAAAACTTCAACATGGTATTGTCCGGTAGAAAATGACACAAGTATTTATTTATTTACCCTAACTTCACCAATGTCATTCAACCATTAAAGTTTATATGGCATAAGATGCTTTATAGTTGATACAGCTTTTCAACCATAATTGTGCTAGCTACATTATTGAAACTCCCACCATCAATAATCATACTACATACCTTATCTTTGATGAGACACCTCTTATGAAAGATTTTATCTCATTGCATCTCCTTTTCTTCCTTCACTTGCACATTCAATTCAAGCCTTGTGATGAGAGTTACTCCATTAACTAGATACTCCTCTCCATGACTTTTACCCTTTGATGGTAGCACAATATCATCATCATTTGATTTACTTAGAGTTTCAACATCATCATTACCTTTCAAGAGCATTGCTCGCATATTTGGACATTGAGATGCAATGTGACATCTTCCCAAACACTTAAAACATTTAATATCCCCATTTTTACTTGGTTAAGGTTCAGGATTACTTGTCTCCTTGCTAAAACTCACATTCTTGCCCTTGGATAGCATAACTTTGGACATGTAATTGAACTTCTCCTCCCTTTTACTCCAATTCAGCTTCCAAAATGTGGTAGAACTTGAATTCTACCCAAACAATGCAGAATCCTTTCGTTTAACTTTCATTGCGATGTGCATCATGTCTTCTAATTCCACGTAGTGTTGCAACTCAACCACCTTGGCTATGTCTCTATTTAGCCATTGCAAAAATCAAGCGATGGTTACCTCTTTATCTTCTTTTGCATTTGCCTTAATCATGACAATCTCGATCTCCTTATGGTAGTTGTCATAGGGCCAATTGTCTTGTACAAATTTTTGGCCTTGTGAAGGCACTAAGTAGCCTACTTAGTCTCAGTCAAACTCACACACACAGACAACAGCACACTTATGGGAAACCCTCCCAACCTTTACTACTTAATACAAAGTATAAAGGATTGCCAAGACTTACAAGTGTTTCTCTCTCTACATTTTCTCTCCCTCGTGCCTACATATATGCTAATATCCTTGGTGTCCTTGGCCAACACCTTACACACCTATACATATAGGCTGCATGACTTGGCTGCCAAGCCAATCGTGCTTAGTGGGGCATTCCCCATTACTAAGAGCACTTCCTACAAACTAGGCAGAACATGGGTCTGCAATCAAGGAGAGCCTGCCACCTCACATTGGACTGGTTCAACCTTTATCTACTGCCTGCCCACATTCCCCTTGCTTCGAGGAGAGTCTGTCAGTACATCAGACTCATGCAATCATCCCTTCCAATGATCTCTACAGATAAGGTTGCAGAGGCTCTAGTGGTTCTACCCCATATGCCATGAACTCCTCCTTTCATGGTGCATGGGCAGAACTTCGCCAATGCTGCCACCTATCCCTCTGCTGCCCAGCTTGTGTGCTAGCCTGGACCCTTGCCGATGCGCCAATTTCATGTAGGGCTCCTATTAGCCACTCTTTCTTTGGCTAATCTCTCAAGGAGACATGTACACCCCCTATAGAACATTAGGGAATCTGGCTTTCTGATAGGAGGACTCATTAGAGTAATTGAGTGATCACTCCCTCAATTGGCAGCCTGCTAGCACAACCTGCTGCCCAACCAATGATCTAACACCCTCTCCTTTGCACCAATGCCCTAACTTGCTGCCTTATTTCCTTTGACATGCCTGACTCACACAGACTCCATGCCAAGCATTGGCATAAGATATTGCTAATGCTTGCATTTTTGTATCAAGGACTCTAAAGGGCTAACAAACCACCCCCACCCATTGAACCCAATGTCCTCGTTGGTAGGGTTGATTAGTAGTACTGGATCTGCTTCTTAAACTACCGTAATGTCATGTCCCTCTCCCAACTATCCTCCCTGTTCGGAGCATCTTTCCACTTCATTAGGTATTCCACCTAGCGATTCTTCTTGCTTTGTCCTTGCATCCTTTGGTTCAGAATATTCTCCACTTAACGTTGGAACTTTGCTCAAATGGTTGGGGGAGCACACCTTGTCTGCCTCCTTGGAGGTTTGACCCCATCTTCCTCATGAAAAGGTCTCAAGAAGCTCACATGGAAAGTCGGATGGACCTTTAACCTTTCTAGTAGTTGCAATCGATAAGCAACATTGCCAACTTTCTTTACCACCGCAAATGGACCATCATACTTGGGAATCAACCCGTGATGCACCGTCTTGCTGCTAATCTTCTTCCATATTTAAGGAGTCAGTTTAAGTAGAACTTTGTCCCTAATTTGGAACTTAAGGCCTCACCTTCCTCTATCTGCATACTTCTTCATGTGTTAGGCCGCTTTATTTAAGCTGTCATGGGCCTCATTGAACAATTCCTGTTTATAACAAGCATATCGGTAGGCTGCTGGACACTTCCCTCCAAGGCTTGTCCATGCTATCTCATTTGGAATAAGGGGCTGATGCCCCATTCCCAGCTCAAAGGGACTCATCCCTATTGATGATGCTCGGTGAAGATTGTAGCAAAACTGCACATAATCTACTAACTCTAGCCAATTTTGTTGGCTTGCAGTCACGTAGTGCTGAAGATACTCCTCCAATAGGCCATTAATTCGCTCTATCTAGCCATCTGTTTGAGGATGGTTGGCAGTGGAAAACTTAAACTCCAATCCCATCATATTGAACAGAGTTGTCCAAAACCTGCCCATAAAGCAAGGATCCCAATCGCTCATGATATCTTCTGGCAAACCAAAGTACTTAACCACCTGTTTGTAGAATAATTCATCAACCATCTTTGCTTGACATGAAGACAGGGCTGGAACAAACACAGCATACTTTAAGAACCGATCAACCACCACCATGACAAAACCCTTGCCATCAACTTTTGGAAACCCACTAATGAAGTCCATTGAAACCGACACCTAAGGTTTTGTTGGAATGGGTATGGTTGTAGCAACCCTGCTTCCTTTTGTCTCTCAACCTTGTCCTGTTGACAAACAATGCACGTCTTTATGTGCACCTCAATGTCATCTTCCATCTTTGGCCAATAGTAGCTACGGGCCAGTAAGGCTAGCATCTGCTCCATGCCTAGATGACCAACCCATTAGGAGTCATGGCACTCTTGCAAGATCTCCCTCTTGAAGCCTGCACCTTTGGGAACATATAACCTATTACCCTTCATGTGTAATAGTCCGTCATCGAGCCAGTATCGTCTCACCACGCCCTCGCTCACTTGCTACACGAGCTTTTGATAATCGCTATCATGTGGCATTTGTGACTTAACTCAGTCCAACAAGTCACTTTGCACCTTGGTGAGGGCAAGGACCACTTCTCGCACTTGATGACTAAGAGCATCCGCAACCTGATTGTGCCTTCCCAGCTTGTGTTCCCACACAAAATCATACTTTGCCAAGAGCTAGGTAATATGTTTGTAGACCAAAATTATATAAATCATTTCAAATTGCATTGTGGCAAAGGAGACAACTAAAAAAATTACAAAATTTAAATTCAATTGATTATTAACAATGCATTTATCCCTATAAGACTTCAAAAGTTTCAAAATTGAAAAAATGCAATGTTTTGGTCTTTAAATTAATTGCTAAAGCCATTGCATTTAAATAGTGAGAAAAACATAATATTTGAATATGTTAATTGAAATAAAATACAAGTAATGGATTCAATTGTATAGAATACAAATTAATGGATGAATATTTTAAATTGCAATCCCATACTTCAATGAAAACTTCTTATTAGAGTCCATTGCATTTGCTTTTTCTTAAATAATATGTTTTTAGACTAAGATTATATAAATTATTTCAAATATCATTGTGACAAAGGAAAAAAAATTTACAAAATTGAATTTCAACTAATTATTAACAATGCATTTATACCTATAAGACTTTAAAATTCAAAAAGTTGAAAAAATGCAAAGTTTTTGTTGTTCCCACAGCCTTGTATGGGTTGTAATTGTTGTCAACTAGGGTTAAGTGTGCAAGAGAGTAAAGTCACATGGAAGGGCAGTAAAGTCACATGGAAGGGCAAGAAAGTAAATCCGCCGCGTAAGGGCAAGAACGTAAATCTGCCATGTAAGCCCTATTCGGGTTTCATGGAAGAGAGTATATAAAGGCCTTGGAACACAAAACTAGGGTAGAGAGGGCCAACACAATTGAATAAACAGCAACCCTACAGCAACCGGCCAAAAGGAAGAGAGAGCAGAACGGCAAGAGATCAGAAACGACACCACCGGGAGAGCAAACCAGAAACGCCTCCTGCAAGCAAACCAGAAACACCTCCTGCAAGCAAACCAGAAACACGTCCTGCAAGCAAACCAGAAACACGTCCTGCAAGCAAACCAGAAATGCCTCCTGCAAGCAAACCAGAAACATATCCTGCAAGCAAACCAGAAACGCCTCTTGCAAGGAAACCAGAAACACGTCCTGCAAGGAAACCAGAAACGCACAACCAGCAAGAGGAGAAATAAGAAACAGACCACCCGGAAGAAAAGACAGCAGACCTGGTATCCGTGAGACCACCCGGAAGAGAAGACAGCAGACCAGAAGCATGAGGCAAGCCAAAAGACGTGAACCAGAAAAACCAGTAACGTGAGGGAGGCCAAGAGACGTGAAACGACAGACCAGAAACGTAGGTGTACGTCAGGAGACGGCGTGAGACCAGAACGTGCAACAGCATGACAGACTAGAAGTGTGAGGACAGGCAGTGAAACGGTAAGACCGTGAAATAGGAGATGGGTGAGACCGTGAGACGGTGAAAGCAGGAGTTGTGTGAAACAACCTAGAGAAGGAATTCAGCGAAGCATCGGAAAGAACTCAACGTATTTCCAGACTTCTTCAAGAGAGGTTAAAGAGCGTTGCGGTGAACTTCTAAGTGGCAGTGGAGCAACCTTTTAATTCAACAGAAGCAAGACAAGCTAGAAGAAGGGTAGACACAGTAAGTGACACTCTTTGTATTGTACTTGCTTAGTAATTGAAAAAATGAAAGGAGCAGAAGATTAAGACATCCATTGTAACTAGAATTCTCAAGTATAGTAGATAGTCTCGGTAAGGGAGAGTCCCTACCACCGTGGATGTACGTCACATTGACGGAACCACGTAAATCTCGTGTATCCTTAATTTGCTTTACGTTCTGTGTTTTGAATTGAGTTGTGAACGCAGTTAAAGTATCAGCCAACCCATAACCTAACGAAGACCTAAACAAGAACATCTGAATTGTCTATTAGGCAAGGTGTCTGAAAGGTGACTTTGGGGACTATTGTGATTAGTTGGTAGCAATAGATCTACCTTAGTCGAATCTGAGAAAGAGTTCGCTTTTAAGAAGAGATTGAAGTTGTTCACTTTCCTGTGAATTGCGAATTGTGGTGATACTGATTCACCCCCCTCTCAGTATCACAAACTAGTAGATCCTAGGGTGAAGTTGGGAACTTCAGTTTTGATTTTTCAATATATTGTTAATGCCATTGCATTTATATGGTGATAAAAATAAAATATTTGAATATGTTAAATAAACAAAAATACAAGTAATGGACTTAATGATATAAAATACACTTTAGTGGATGAATATTATAAATAGTAATCCCAAACTTCATTGTTGGGCCAAGCACATATCTCTAGAGGGGAATGAGAAATTTTCTTATTAAAGTCCATTGCATTTGCTTTTTCTTAAATAATATGTTTGTAGACTAAGATTATATAAATCATTTCAAATTGCTCTGTGGCAAAGCAAACAATTAAAAAGATTACAAAATTTAAATTCAGTTGATTTTTAACAATGCATTTATCTATAAAACACTTTAAAATTCTTAAAATTGAAAAATGAAATGTTTTGATTTTTAATTTTACTTTTAATGCCATTGCATTTTGAATGGTGAGAAAAAACATAATAATTGAACATGTTAATTCAACAAAAATACAAATAATGGACACAATTATATAAAATACACTTTAATGGATGAATATTATAAATTGCAATCCTAAGTTTCATTGTTGGGTCCTGCTTATATCTCTAGAGGGAAGTGGTAAAACTTCTTATTAGAGTTCATTGCATTTACTTTTTCTTAGGTAATACGTTTTTAGACTAAAATTATATAAATCATTTCAAATTGTATTGTGACAAAAGAGCCAATTAAAAAAGTTGCAAACTTTAAATTCGACTAATTATTAACAATACATTTATCCCTTTAGGACTTTAAAATCCTTAAAATTGAAAAAATGCAAGGTTTTGATTTTTAATTTTATTGCTAATGCCATTGCATTTTGAATGGTAAGAAAAAACATAATAATTGAATATGTTAATTGAACAAAAATACAAGTAATGGACTCAATTGTATAAAATACACTTTTGTGCATAAATATTTTAAATAGCAATCGCAAGTTTCATTATTGGGTCATGCATATATCTTTAGAGGGGAGTAGGAAAACTTCTTATTATAGTGCATTATATTTGCTTTTTCTTAAATAATATGTTTTTAGAATAAAATGATATAAATCATTTCAAATAGCATTATGGCAAAGGAGACAAAATTTACAAAATTTAATTTCAACTGATTATTAACAATGCATTTATCCCTATAGGATGTTAAAATTCTAAAAGTTGAAAAAATGCAATGTTTTGATTTTTCAATATATTGTTACTGCCATTGCATTTATATGGTGAGAAAAACATAATATTTGAATATGTTAAATAAACAAAAACACAAGTAATGGATTGAATGGTATAAAGTACACTCTAGTAGATTAATATTATAAATAGTAATCCCATACTTCAATGTTAGGCCAAGCATATATCTCTATAGGGGAGTGGGAAAACTTCCTATTAGAGTGCATTGTATTTGCTTTTTCTTAGGTAATATGTTTGTAGACTAAAATTAGATAAATCATTTCAAATTGTATTATGGCAAAGGAGAAAATTAAAAAAATTAAATTTAACTAACTATTAATAATGCATTTATACTTATAAGAGTTTAAAATTATAAAATTGAAAAAAATGCAATAATTTGATTTTTAAATGTATTGTTAATGTCATTACATTTGAATGGTGAGAAAAATATAATATTTGAATATGTTAAATAAACAAAAATACAAGTAATGGACTCAATGGTATAAAATACACTTTAGTGGATGAATATTATAAACAACAATCCCAAACTTTAATGTTGGGTCAAGCATATATCTCTATAGGGGAATGGAAAAACTTCTTATTAGAGTACATTACATTTGCTTTTCCTTAAGTAATATGTTTGCAGACTAAAATTATACAAATCATTTCGAATTACACTGTGGGAAAGGAGACAATTAAAAAAATTACAAATTTTAAATTCAACTGATTATTAACAATACATTTATCCTTACAAGAGTTTGAAATTCTATAAGTTGAAAAAAATGTAATGCTTTGATTTTTAAATTTATTGTTAATGCTATTACATTTAAATGGCGAGAAAAACATAATATTTGAATATGTTAATTGAAATAAAATACAAGTAGTGGACTCAATTGTACAAAATACACTTTAAGGGATGAATGTTATAAATAGTAATCGCAAGTTTTAATGTTGGGTCAAACATATAACTCTAGAGAGAAGTGGGAAAACTTATTATTAGAGTCCACTGCATTTGCTTTTCCTTAAGGAATATGTTTGTAGACTAAAATTATATAAATCATTTCAAATTGCATTATGGCAAAGGAGACAATTAGAAAAATAACAAAATTCAAATTTCAACGAATTATTAACAATGAATTTATCCTTTTAAGACTTTAAAATTCTAAAAATTGAAAAAATGCAATGTTTTGATTTTCAAATTTATTGCTAAAGCCATTGCATTTAAATGGTGAGAAAAATATAATATTTGAATATGTTAATTGAACAAAAATACAAGTAATGGACTTAATTGTATAAAATACACTCTGGTCGATAAATATTATAAACAGCAATCCCAAGTTTTAATGTTGGGCCAAGCATATATCTCTAGAGGGAAATGGGAAAACTTCTTATTAGAGTCCACTGCATTTACTTTTTCTTAAGCAATATGTATGTAGTCTAAAATTATATAAATCATTTCAAATTGTACTGTGGCAATGAAGACAATTAAAAAAATTACAAAATTTAAATTCAACTGATTATTAACAAAACATTTATCCCTATATGAATATAAAATTCTAAAAATTAAAAAATGCAATGTTTTAATTTTTAAATTTATTACCAAAGCCATTGTATTTGAATAATGAGAAAAACACAGTATTTGAATATGTTAATTGAACAAAAATTAAAGTAATGGACTTAATTGTATAAAATACACTCTATTCGATGAATATTATAAAGAGCAATCCCAAGTTTTAATGTTGGGCCAAGCATATATCTCTAGAAGGGAGTGGGAAAACTTCCTATTAGAGTCTATTGCATTTACTTTTTCTGAAGCAATATGTATGTAGACTAAAATTATATAAATCATTTCAAATTGCATTGTGCCAATGAAGATAATTAAAAAAATTACAAAAATTAAATTTAATTGACTATTAACAATGCATTTATACCTATAAGAATTTAGAATTCTAAAAATTGAAAAAATGCAATGTTTTGA
Source organism: Bruguiera gymnorhiza (assembly GCA_020883675.1). Lineage (NCBI taxonomy): Eukaryota > Viridiplantae > Streptophyta > Magnoliopsida > Malpighiales > Rhizophoraceae > Bruguiera > Bruguiera gymnorhiza. The sequence continues at coordinate 205,306 of JAIRCJ010000117.1, read as the reverse complement.
TTTTTAAATTTATTGTTAAAGCCATTGCATTTGAATTGTGAGAAAAAAATAATATTTGAATATGTCAATTGAAATAAAATACACTTTAGTGGATGAATATTATAAATAGCAATCTCAATCTTTAATGTTGGGCCAAGCATATATCTCGACAGGGGAATGAAAAAACTTCTTATTAAAGTCCATTGCATTTACATTTTCTTAAGCAATATGTATGTAAACTAAAATTATATAAATCATTTCAAATTGCACTGTGGCAATGGAGACAATTAAAAAAATTACTAAATTTAAATTTAGCTGATTATGAATAAAGCATTTATCCCCATAAAAATATAAAATTCTAAAAATTGAAAAAAATGCAATGCTTTGATTTTTAAATTTATTGCCAAAGCCACTGCATTTGAAAAGTGAGAAAAATACAATATTTGAATATGTTACTTGAAATAATATACATGTAATGGATACAATTGTATAAAATATACTTTAGTGGATGATTGTTATAAATAACAATCACAAGTTTCAATGTTCGGTCATACATATATCTTTAGAGGGGAGTGAGAAAACTTCTTATTAGTGTACATTGTATTTGTTTTTTCTTAACTAATATGTTTGTAAACTAAAATTATATAAATCATTTCAAATTGCACTGTGACAATGGAGACAATTAAAAAAATTACAAAATTTAAATTCAACTCATTATTAAAAATTCATTTATCCATATAAAACTATAAAATTCTAAAAATTGAAAACATACAATGTTTTGATTTTTAAATTTATAACTGAAGCCATTGCATTTAAATAGTGAGAAAAATATAATATTTGAATATGTTAATTGAAATAAAATACATGTAATGGACTCTATTGTATAAAATACACTTTAATGGATTAATATTATAAATAGCAATCTTAACCTTTAATGTTGGGTCAAGCATATATCTCTAAAGAGGAATGGGAAAACTTCTTATTAGAGTCCATTGCATTTACATTTTCTTAAGCAATATGTATGTAGACTAAAATTATATAAATCATTTCAAAATGCATTGTGGCGAAGGAGACAATTAAAAAAATTACAAAATTTAAATTCAATTGATTATTAACAATGCATTTTTTGCTAGAAGACTTTAAAATTCTAAAAATTGAAAAAATGCAATGTTTTGATGTTTAAATTTTCTGTAAATGTCATTGCATTTGAATGGTGAGAAAAACATAATATTTGAATATGTTAATTTAACAAAAATACAAGAAATGGACTCTGGTATAAAATACACTTTAGTGGATGAATATTATAAATAACAATTCCAAACTTTAATGTTAGGCAAAACATATATCTCTAAAGGGAATGAAAAACTTCTTATTTGAGTCCATTCCATTTGTTTTTTCTTCAGTAATATATTTGTAAACAAAAATTATATAAATCATTTCAAATTGCACTGTGGCAAAGGAGACAATTAAAAAGAATCACAAAATTTAAATTCAACTAATTATTAACAATGCATTTGTCACTCTAAGACTTTAAAATTCTAAAAATTGGAAAAATGTAATGTTTTGATTTTTAAATTTTCTACAAATGCTATTGCATTTGAATGGCGAGAAAAACATAATATTTCAATATGTTAATTGAACAAAAATACAAGAAATGGACTCAATGGCATAAAATACACTTTAGTGGATGAATATTATAATTAGCAATCCCAAATTTCAATATTGGGCCAAGCATATATCTCTAGAGGGGAATGGGAAAAATTCTTATCAGAGTCCATTGCATTTACTTTTTCATAAGCAATATGTATGTAGACTAAAATTATATAAATAAGTTCAAATTGCACTGTGACAATAGAGATAATTAAAAAAATTACAAAATTTAAAATTTAAATTTAACTGATTATTAACAAAGCATTTATCCCTATAAAAATATAAAATTGTAAATATTGAAAAAATGTAATGTTTTGATTTTTAAATTTATTGTCAAAGCCATTGTATTTGAATAGTGAGAAAAATACAATATTTGAATATGTTAATTGAAATAAAATATGTGTAATGGACTTAACTGTATAAAGTACACTTTAGTGGATAGATATTATAAATAGCAATCCCAAGCTTTAATGTTAGGCCAACCATACATCTCGATAAGGGAATGGGAAAACTTCTTATTAAAGTCTATTACATTCTCCTTTTTTTAAGTAATATGTTTGTAGACTAAAATTATATACATCATTTTAAATTGCATTGTGGTAGAGGAAACAATTAAAAAAATTACAAAATTTAAATTCAATTGATTATTAACAATTCCTTTACCCATATAAGATTATAAAATTCTAAAAATTGAAAAAAATGCAATGTTTTGATCTTTCAATTTATTGCTAAAGCCATTGCATTTGAACAATGGGAAAAACATAATATTTGAATATGTTAATTGAAATAAAGTACATGTAATGGACTCAATTATATAAAATATACTTTAGTGGATGAATATTATAAATAGCCATTACAAACTTTAAAGTTGGGTCAAACATATATCTGTAAAGGGGAATGAGAAAACTTTTTATTAGTGTCTACTGCATTTACTTTTTCTTAAGAAATATACTTGTAGACCAAAATCATATAAATCATTTCAAATTGCACTGTGGCAAAGGAGACATAAAAAAATTACAAAATTTAAATTCAACTGAGTATTAATAATGCATTTATCCCTACAAGACTTTAAATTCTAAAAAAGTGAAAAATTGCAATGTTTTGATTTTTAAATTTATTGTAAATGCCATTGCATTTGATAGGTGAAAAAAACATAATATTTGAATATGTTAATTGAACAAAAATACAAATAATGGACCCAATCGTATAAAATACCCATAAGTCGATGAATATTATAAATAGCAATCACAAGTTTCAATGTTGGGCCAAACATATATCTCTAGAGGGGAATGGAAAACTTCTTATTAGAGTGCAATTGTTTGTTGACTAAAATTATATAAATCATTTCAAATTGCATTGTGGTAAAGGAGACAATTAAAAAAATTATAAAATTTAAATTCAACTAACTATTAACAATGCATTTATCCTTGTAGGACTTCAAAATTCTAAAAATTGAAAAAATGCAATGTTTTGATTTTTAAATTTATTGTTAATGCTATTGCATTTGAATGGTGAGAAAAACATAATATTTGAATATGTTAATTGAACAAAAAGTCAAGTAAGGGACTAAATTATATAAAATTCACTTTAGTGGATGAATATTATAAATAGCAATCCTAACATTCAATGTTGTGCCAAGCATATTACTCTTAACAGGAGTGGGGGAACTTCTTATTAAAGTCCATTGCATTTACTTTTTCTTAAGTAATATGTTTGTAGAATAAAATTATATAAATCATTACAAATAGCATTATCACTAAGGAGACAATTGAAAAAATTAGAAAAGTTAAATTCAACTAATTAAAACAATGCATTTATTTGTATAAGACATTATAATTCTTAAAATTGAAATATTGCAAGGTTTTGATTTTTACATTTATTGTAAATGTCATTGCATTTGAATGGTGAGAAAAACATAATATTTAAATATGTTAATTAAACAAAAATACGAGTAATGGACTCAATAATATAAAATACACTTTAGTCGATAAATATTATAAATAGCAATCCCAAGCTTCAATGTTCTGTCAAGCATATTGCTCTTAAGGGGAGTGGAAGGGGAGTAGGGAAACTTCTTATAAGAGTCCATTGCATTTGGTTTTTCTTAAGTAATATATTTTTAGACTAAAATTATATAAATCATTTCAAATAGGATTATCGCTAATGAGACAATTAAAAAAGTTACAAAAGTTAAATTCAACTAATTAATAATAATGCACTTATCTTTGTAAGACTATATAATTCTTAAAATTGAAAATTTCCAATGTTTTGATTTTTACATTTATTGTAAAAGCCATTACATTTGAATGGTGAGAAAAACATAATATTTGAGTATGTTAATTGAACAAAAATACAGGTAATGAACTCAATTGTATAAAATACACTTTAATGGATGAATATTATAAATAACAATGCCAAGTTTCAATGCTTGGCCAAGCATATATCTCTAAAGGGAAGTGGGAAAATATCTTTTTAGAGTCCATCGCATTTGCTTTCTCTTAAGTAATATGTTTGTAATCTAAAATTATATAAATCATTTCAAAATTGAACTGTGGCAAAGGAGACAATTAAAATAATTACAAAATTTAAATTCAATTGATTATTAATAATGCATTAGTCCCTACAAGATTTCAAAATTCTAATGAAAAAATGCAATGTTTTCAATTTTAAATTTATTGTTAACGACATTATATATGAATGTTGAGAAAAACATAATATTTGAATATGTTGATTAAACAAAAATACAAGTAATGGACTCAATTATATAAAATACACTTTAGTGGATGAATATTATAAATAGCAATCCCAAACTTTAATGTTGGGTCAAGCATATTGCTCTTGAGGGGAGTGAGGAAACTTCTTATTAGAGTTCATTGCATTTGTTTTTTCTTAAGTAATATGTTTATAGACTAAAATTATATAAATCATTTCAAATTGCTTTGTGGCGAAGGAGAAAATTAAAAAGTTACAAGATTTAAATTGAACTAATTCTTAACAATGCATTTGTCCTTATAAGACTTCAAAATTCTAAAAATTGAAAAAATGCAATATTTTGAATTTTAAATTTATTGTTAATAGCATTACATATAAGAAAAACATAATATTTGAATATGTTAATTGAACAAAAATACAAGTAATGGACTCAATTGTATAAAATACATTTTTATGGATCTATATTATAAATAACAATCCTAAACTTTAATGTTGGTTCAAGCATATTACTCTTGATGAGAGTGGGGAAACTTCTTATTAGAGTTAATTGCATTTGCTTGTTCTTAAGTAATATATTTTAGACTAAAATTATATAAATCATTTCAAATAGTATTGTCACAAAAGAGACCATTAAAAAAATTACAAAAGTTAAATTCAACTAATTATTAATAATGCACTTATCCTTATAAGAAATTAAAATTCTAAAAATTGAAAAATTGCAATGTTTTGAATTTTAAATTTATTGTTAATGCCATTACATTTGAATGGTGAGAAATTATAATATTTGAATATATTAATTGAACAGAAATACAAGTAATGGATGAATATTATAAATAACAATCTCAAGCTTTAATGTTTGGGCAAGCATATATCTCTAGAAGGAAGTGGGAAAATTTCTTTTTAAAATCCATTGCATTTGTTTTTTTAAGTAATATCTTTGTAGACTAAAATTATATAAATCATTTTAAATAGCATTATCGCTAAGGAGACAATTAAAAAAATTACAAAAATTAAATTCAACTGATTAATAACAATGCATTTATCCCTATAAGACTTTATAATTCTTGAAATTGAAAATTTGCAATTTTTTGATTTTTAATATATTGTAAATGCCATAACATTTGAATAGTGAGAAGAACATAATATTTAAATATGTTAATTGAACAAAAATACAAGTAATGGACTCAATAATATAAAATACACGTTAGTGGATGAATATTATAAATAGCAATCTCAAACTTCAATGTTCTATCAAACATATTGCACTTGAGGGGAGTGAGGAAACTTCTTATAAGAGTCCATTGCATTTGGTTTTTCTTAAGTAATATATTTTTAGACTAAAATTATATCAATTATTTCAAATAGCATTATCACTAAGGAGACAATTAAAAATTTACAAAAGTAAAATTCAATTGATTAATAATAATGCATTTATCCCTATAAGACTTTATAATTCTTAAAATTGAAAAATTGCAATATTTTGATTTCTACATTTATTGTAAATGCCATTGCATTTGAATGGTGAGAAAAAACATAATATTTGAAAATGTTAATTGAACAAAAATTCAAGTAATGGACTCAATTGTATAAAATAGACTTTAATGGATGAACATTCTAAATAGCAATTGAAGTTTCAATGTTGGGCCAAGCGTATATCTTTAGAGGGGAATGGGAAAACTTCTCATTAGAGTCCATTGCATTTGCTTTCTCTTAAGTGATATGTTTGCAGACTAAAATTATATAAATTATTTCAAATAGTACTGTGGCAAAGGAGACAATTAAAAAAATTACAAAATTTTAATCCACCTGATTATTAACAATGCATTTATCCTTATAGGTCTTTAAAATTCTAAAGATTGAAAAAGTGCAATGTTTTGATTTTTAAATTTATTGTTAATGTCATTACATTTGAAAAGTGAGCAAAACATAATATTTGAATATGTTAATTGAACAAAAATATAGGTAATGGACTCAATTGGATAAAATAGCACTGTGGCAAAGGAGACAATTAAAAAAATTACAAAATTTTAATCCACCTGATTATTAACAATGCATTTATCCTTATAGGTCTTTAAAATTCTAAAGATTGAAAAAATGCAATGTTTTAATTTTTAAATTTATTATTAATACCATTGCATTTTGAATGGTGAGAAAAACATAATATTTGAATATGTTAATTAAACAAAAATACAAGTAATAGACTCAATTGTATAAAATAAAATTTTGTGGATGAATATTATAAATAGCAATCCCAAGTTTTAATATTGTGTCAAGCATATTTCTCCTAGGGGGAGTGGGAAACCTTCTTATTAGAGTCCATTGCATTGGCATTTTCTTAAGTAGTATATTTTTAGAATAAAATAACATAAATCATTTCAAATAGCATTGTAAAAAAATTACAAAATTTAAATTCAACTAATTATTAATAATGCATTTGTCCCTATAAGCCATTAAAATTTTAAAAATTGAAAAAATGCAATGTTTTAATTTTTAAATTTATTAGTAACACCATTACATTTGAATTATGAGAAAAACATAATATTTGACTATGTTAATTGAGCATAAATTTAACTAATGGACTTAATTGTATAAAATACACTTTAGTGGGTAAAGATTAAAAAAAGCAATCCCAAACTTTAATGTTGAGTCAAGCATATTGCACTTGAAGGGAGTGACAAAACTTCTTATTAGAGTCCATTGCATTTGCTTTTTGTTAAGTAATATGTTT